>APFE031547062.1:415124-505514 GCA_000404065.3 Pinus taeda
ATTTCCAAGAATGAACCCATCTGGCTGTTCAATGTAAACTTCTTCTTCCAAGTCTCCATTCAGAAATGCTGATTTTACATCCATTTGAAATACTTTGAAATTTTGAAAACTTGAGAGAGCAAGAAACATTCGAATGGCTTCAAGTCTTGCAACAGGAGCAAAGGTTTCTTCAAAATCTATTCCTTCTTGCTGCGCATACCCTTTACAAACAAGTCTGGCTTTGTTTCTAATTACTTCTCCATTTTCATTCAGTTTGTTTTTGAAGACCCATTTTGTTCCGATAACATTCTTATCCTTCGGTCTAGGAACCAACTCCCAAGTGTTGTTCTTTTCGATCTGCTCAAGTTCTTAATCCATTGCTTTCACCCAATATTTATCTTTGCATGCTTCTGCCACATTTTGTGGTTCAATAGAAGAGAGAAGTGCCAAATAGCTTGAAGCTTCTGCAAGAGTTTTTCTTGTTTGTACACCTGCTTCTTTCTGTCCCATAATCTGAGATTCTGGATGATTCTTCTGAACATATCTGGATGGAGTTTTTCCTTCAATTCTTGTTTGCTCCTCTAGTTCTTCTTGAGCTTCTTCTTCAGGTTCTTCTTGAAATTAGGTTCTTCATCATTCTGTTGTTGAGGGTAGCCTTCATCTTCTTCGATGTCTTCATGATGTACTTGTCTAGGAATGTATTCCTTCTCATCAACCACTACATCAATGCTTTCAACAATTCTGCCAAGTCTTTTATTGTAGCACTTGTATGCTTTGCTATGTGGAGAGTAACCAAGAAGAATGCCTTCATCTGCTCTAGGTTCAAGTTTGCCAAGCTGATCATCAGTATTCTTAATATAGCATTTGCTCCCAAAGATTTTGAAGTGCTTTACCGAAGGAGTCTTACCATTCCAGAGCTCATGAGGAGTTTGAGTGCTGTTCACCCGGACATTTGTTTTGTTTAGAATAACAACCGCAGCATGAGCAGCTTCACCCAAGAAAGTTGCGGGGAGTTCCTGACTCATCAGCAATTAGCACGAGCCATTTGTTGGACTGTTCTGTTCATTCTTTCCACCACTCCATTTTGCTGAGGAGTCCTAGCTGTAGAGAATTCCCTTCTTATTCCATGTTCTTCACAGAAATCGAAAAATTCATTTGAGGTAAACTCCCCACCTCTGCCAGATCTGAGGCACTTAATTTTGTGATCTGATTTGTTTTCAGCCAAGGCTTTGAAATATTTGAATTTGTCGAATGCTTCTTCTTTGTGCTTCATAAGTCCTAACCAAACCATCATGGAGAAGTCATCTATGAATAATATAAAGTATTCTTCTCCTTGAGGTGACCTTGTCCTAAATGGACCACATACATCTGTATGGACTAGCTCAAGAGGCCTGCTAGTTGATCCTTCCTTCTCAGGGAAGTTAGTTCTAGTTTGTTTACCAAATTGACATGATTTGCATATAGTGTTGTCTGGAATTTTGATATCTGGAAGACCACGAACTGCCTGGTATTTGCATGCTTTCCTTATTTGTGAGAAGCTTAGATGCCCCAACCTCCAGTGCCATAACCAGTGTTCATCATCCTTGCTCAAATAGAATTGTTGTTGTCCTTCTTCAAATATGTATAAATTATTTGGAGTTCTTCTACCTTTGATCACTGTTTCTCTTGTATGAAGATCACGAACACTACACCCATTTGATCGAAATATTACCTCGGTTCCTTGATCGCACATCTGACTGACACTCAGTAGATTATGCTTCAAGCCATCAACATACAAAACATTTCCAGCTTTGACCTTTTCTTTCAATTGAGCAATGCCTTTTCCTTTTATGACTTCAGGGGTATCATTTCCAAAAGAAACCTTCTTTCCCTTTTCTAAAACACTATACGATTCAAGTTTTTCTTTATCATCTGTCATATGCTTTGAACATCCACTGTCAATGTATCATTGATTTTCTTGTCCTTCTGCATATAAAGCTATCCCACATCTTTCTGGTTGTGGTTCCTTCATTATCCATGTTCTGGCACTTGAGGTTTGTTCCTTCTGAGTTGTCTTCCAAAACTTGCTCCTGCATTCAGAATCTTCATGACCAAAGTTATTACAAATAGAACAATCAATTTCATTTTCAAGGGTGGAAAAGTTGTTATGGGTCCTTTTTGTGATTCCAGTCATACTTCTTTGTTTTTGAGCTTCTCTAGTCATGATTGTCTTATAGGCAACACATTGAGCTGCTTTGTCGCCAAAGCTATGGCAAGAGAAACATTGGCCATTGAAGAAACTCCTCCGATTATCAAATCTACTTGCCAAATGATTGTAGTTTCTATTGTCATCCATTCTTGAGGCAAATTGAGAAGATTTTACCTATGGCTGCTTGTAGCTTTTGTTCATCCTTAAGGAGGATTGCCCCTGATTTACCTGGTAGTATTTGTTTATTATTGATGTAATTCGTCCCTGTTTTACCTAGTGATCTCCATTGGGCTTTTGCTCATTCCTCCTTGCTGCATCGAGATAACTCTTTGAGGTGGATGCTTGAGATTCTTGTCCATTATACCCCAGACCAGTCTTGATTAGTGGAGAACGCTGCACATTGATAATCTCATCCAGAGTTTCAGATCCTTTAACAAATTTAAGATTAAGAGCCTTTCTTTTCTCAATTTCTTTTCTAAGGCAACAATTTCACATTCTAACTTCTCAAGAAGTTTTTCTTTTTCATCAAGTTGGAATTGCAGAGTATCAATGATCACATTATTTTCTTCTAAACATGTTTTGAGTCTAGAAATCTCTTCATAAAAGCTATCCGCATCTATAACATCCATGTAATCATCATCTTCAAAGGCCATTAGAAGTTTATAGTTATTACCTCGTTCATCTTCATCACTATTTGAAAGACCATCACTATCTTCATGAGTGTAGTAACTTTTCTTAGTTACATTCTGTTTCTTGTTCCATCTAACAAGTTCCTTCCCTTTGTCAGTTTTATCCTTATGAGGACGTTTGGCAGCATAGTGACCGACTCTCCCACAAGCAAAGCATTTGAAAGGTAACTTACCTCTGAATCTTCCAGTACCCCGTTGAAGGCTTTTGACAAAATTTGATTCTTCTTCCTCTTCATAGTAGTCTCCTTTCCCTAAAGCCTTGAAAGCCGCTTCTCTCCTGTCTGATGGTCCTCCTTTCCTCATTTCATAAGTAGTTAGAATCTCGTGAAGCTGTGACATTTTAAGGTTTTGTAGATTCTCTTTTTCTTCTATTGTAGAAACTTTAGATTCAAACCTAGGGGACAAAGATCTTAGAACTTTTTCAACCACACACCCTCTTTTATTCTTCACCAAGTTTCATACAATTAACAATCTCATCTACATGAAGGAAATAGTTAGCAACACTTTCATCATAGCATTTTGAGATTTTCATACTGAATTCTGAGGGTTTGAAGTTTTGCTCGTTTTAATGATCACCTCCTTCATAGCTCAGTACAATTTGTCCCATATTTCTTTGCGCGATTTATACTGCATAACTTGACAAATTCTGATTGAGATAAACATCCTAATAGAGTATTGACTGCCTTTGCATTTGTTTCATATTTCTTCTTCTCAGCCGGATCTGTAGGAGTTGCTGATGGAAAAGTATACCCTATATCTATGATATCCCAAACTTTTGTAGCAAGAGATTGAAGATAGGCAGTAACTCTTACCTTCCAATATATGAAGCTTGTCCCATCAAAAATCGGTCGCCTGATTGATGCTTCCCTCTCGTAGTTGCTCATGATGAAAGATCTTCCTTCAAGCGATCAAGCTTCTTCTCAAGGACCTGCTCTGATACCAATTGTTGGAAATAATATTGAGAGGGGGGGGGGTGAATCAACATTATCAAGTCAAATATTCCTTTTTCAAAATCAAATGATATATGCTACTTCATTTAATTAAACCCACGTATATATGCAACTATGCAGAAGGAAACCCACGTATACAAAGCAAAATTTTAATTTACTTTATCTTTCTGATGATGATTGTTAATCTATGTTCCAGAACCAAATAACCAGTAACCAGAAGTAGTAAAAAAGAGAAGAAAGACAATCACACACAAGAACACAAGATATAAGGTGGAAACCCAATGTGGGTGAAATCCACCTGCTGCAATTCGTCTCTATCTTCTTTTAAATTAGAAACTTCTTTTACAATGTACTGGTGCAGTCCTTTACCAGTACACAGGCTGCAACCTGCAGAGAGCTACAACCCTCTCTCGTTCTCCAACTTCTCCTGGAAGGGAGCTACAACCCCCTTTAGTTCTTGCACTAGCCAAGATACTAGTATGTAGGTGCTGGTCTACAGAAGGTTACAACCTTCTCTTTCTTCCAGGGACCACATTTCATAAATTTTTAGACTGGATCCATGAACATCAAACAATCATCAACCATTCTCCTTTCACCAATTAGATTTGAATCAAGTAGATACTTCTCTGACAGCGGTACCCAAAACATAGTACCAGAAACCACACACCAAAATCTGAACCTAGAACACAACAGAAATAGACAGAAGCAGCTAGATCACAACTCAAAACATATACGCTATTTCAATAACCTACAACATGCGTGCATATGCTTCTGTGTTTGGAACAACCTGCGTATATGTTGTTTTCATTCACTGAACTAGCGTGTATACACGCCTTCACTTCACTGAACCTGCGTACAGATCTATAAAGGATAATTCGCTCTTTCAGATATTCTAACACTAATTAACCTAGATTATCAGTGTTATAGATCAAGCAAGTGCCACATATAACAGACCAAAATCATACAAAGATACTATCATTCAAGCTTAAAGATTATGACCCATCAATAGAACTTATCCTTCTCTTTGCACTAAGGTTCCTCCTTCATTTAGATCCAGATCTGCACCATAACTCAATTACCAGTATTCCAAATCTAGCACTTTATCAGATTTTCAATAATAATTCAGATGATCATTTGCCAAATGATCTCCTTCCTCTTTTATGGTCTTATGCCTTTCACAATACCACGGTCCAAAACCATAATAAATTAATACCATGGATTCAATACCTGGGATCAACACATCTGACGAGACACCATGGTCCAAAACGATAGGTTCAAATACCAAGGACTAACTACCACAGTCCAAAAGTAAGTTCTCCAACATATACGCGCTTTTGTAACGTCTAACCCACGTGTATACGGGTCTTCGTCTAAATGAACCTGTATATATGTCTTTTCCTTCATTTTGAAAGCCTGAACTAAGATCTGTTACCAAAGAGAGTTGCCATCAAGGACAACACCTATGCCATAGCTCTAAATCAGTCCCATAGTGCCAACAGATTTCCATTGGCCGTCAGGTGGATTAACGGTTAATTAACCCAGTGTTAATTATCGTTTAATAATTTTGCGGGGGGGTGAGTTGGTTATTTATTTAACCAAATGTCAAATAAATTCCAAAGATTGCATGCGGGGAGGGAACCCATAATTCCCAAAATACAATGATTTATGGCTATAATTGCTGGGGGTCGGGATATTTAAATTTTTTTTGGGTTTTTTTATGTATTATATATATATAGTATGGGGATGGGGAAAAATCTTTATATATGAGCTATACAATAGAGTCAATATGTTAATATGAAAAGTATGTTTCAAAAAAATAGCGCTAAGTTTAAGAGTGAAAAACTTAGGCTTAGGAAGATGAAAGGTATCCAAGTTATGAATTTGGAAACCTAGCAACATGTAAGAAAAACATTTTACACATGAAATGTGGCTTCTTAGCCCATGGAGAAAATGTCATTTTGTCCAAATTTCAACTGATATGGATTGGTCTAGAAATATTGAGCAGATCTCAATATCCTAGGCAGATGTTAGTAAGTAATTACTGTGAGGGGAATGAGGGGAAGTTAGACATGTAACATCTGATTGGTCACAACACTTTGCCATGGTAGTTGTGATACCCATAAAAGATGAACTATCTTTGAGAGAGAAGATCACTTATGCAACTGCTTCTGCAAAATCAAAACTACTTACCCATTCTATTACTACTAACATTTTTTCTTCATTTTCATTAGGTGCACTCGAACTAGCAAACCCTGATTCTATTCTTTTCTTTTAGCTACCATCCTATCTAAATCTACCCTTATCTCTTCCAAGGGCCCAGATTAAATAGTTGGGCTCCTTTGCTTCTCTACCTAACTACTCATCTGCTAAGATTGAACTGTTTGGACATACCTTTATTCTCTATTCTAAGACAAGTAAATTCAAATATGAACTTGGCCAAGATTAAGCTGTTTGGTCATTCATGAACCATGATAAGAGTCAAGCAACTGTACATAGTGAAATTCTTCAAAAATGGAACAGTAGTGGCATTTGAACTAGCACACTTTCCTGGTCTTTTGGTTTGGGGTTTATTTATTTCATTTTTCTCTTGACCAGTTCCTTCTTTTTGCCCTTTGATTTCTTTTTAGGGCATACCCTCTTTTCATTTTTTAATTTTCTTCATTTGTCTTCAAAATATGGAAACCTTTGCAGCATGGAAAGGATGAACATATTTGGCACTTCTCCAGTCAATCATGAAAAATGAAACCTATTGGTATAGGAGTATAACAGGAACAATTTTATAATTTGGAAATAGATGGAATGGAAGCTAGTGGGTGAAGGGAAATTAAGAATCCTTCATCATGCTGGTAGAGGGAAATCTGTGAATATTAACAAGGAGAAATTAAGAATTCTTTGTTTAACGTTCCAAGTGAAAGAACCAGTGGAAGCATGAGCAATTAAGAATTTCTGTTTATGCTAGTTCTGAATAAAACATAAGTAATAATAGAGATTGAACACAGAGTGTATTTAAAAAAATTTTGGGCTATTCTTTTTCTCTATTACTAAGTGTATGAAACATATATGATATTTGTAAACATGAAAAATTGTAAAACACAGGTAAGAAGAAACTTATTGATCCATAAAAGACACAGGAATCCTGTAGCAGGGCCCAGAGCATCGAATCCGCATTCAAGCAGTGCAACAATAGTAAACTTCTACAGCCTTTTGTTAAAAATTCTTAGAGTTACAACGCAGTCCATAAGAGATATCACCAACCCCGAATACATCTCTTGGGGAGGTATTTATACAAAAAGAGTTACAAAATATCTTATAGAGAAAATATCAAGCAATAACTTTATCCATCTACTTCTACAAAGGAAGTAAATGACATTGAAAACATAGGGCAATGAATGTAGCAGTAATTGCTGCTGTGCTAGCTGCCTTAGGTGGTCAGATATATTTGACTTTTTAACTCAATGAGTCGGTTGGTAGCTGTCTCTTTATTTTGCATTCCTGTGTTGCTTTCCTGACCCTTTCATCTGTGCCTGATTCCACTTTAATGTGTTTTGGTGTGATTTCCTTCCTTTGTTGTTTTCATTTTTATGATATGTGACACGTGCATTGAATTTGATTAAATGCAGATGATCAAAAAGAGAACTAAAACTAAATTGGTAAAACCTCTAACATGCTCTACCACCATTGCTCTGTTGACAACTGGTGTCTTTGTAGTTTTATCAATATTTCATCAGCTTCAGTAAACATGTAGAAATTGGGCTCGACTTCAAAAATATGTGTTATTTCATGCTCAATATAGAACATATTTTCCAACTTGTCATATAAGCTCTGTCCAGAGGGAGGTGCTATGTCTTCTGAAGTGCTTGATGATGCTGTGATCTGATTGGCAACAAATGTATTCACCCTGTGAGCATATTGTTCATGTGTCAATAGTCTTTGATTGCTGGTTAACAAACTGGGTAGACCTTTTTGCTACAAGACTGTAAACTTTTCTATAAAAGCATTTATTTCTATCTGCATTTCTTGGCATTTTCTCTCCATATTTTCTATAAAATTCCTCATGGTTAGCACCTTTTTAACTGTCAAAATGATGCATGTTCTGTCGCTAATATCTAGAGCTACTAGTTGTTCTTTGGTATGAGTATTCAAAAAATGAATTAATCTATTGGCCTGTTCGGGCATGTTTCCCAATAATGCTCTGGCCTTTTGAATCTCTACTTGGGCCATTTCTATCAATTCAATTTCCTCATGGATAGTCGGTATTGATCTCAATTGATCAGTGATGGACTGGCCAATTTTAGTCCACAAAATTGTTTTGATTTCTAATAGAGGTTTATGAAGAGTAAGATCTTTCTCCAAGGATTTTACCTTATTTTCCAAGGCCTTTATCCCTCTAGTTTTTTCTGCCACAGTTATTTTAGATTTATCATAGCTTACCTCTAACTTGGCTAGTTTTTCTTTGGCTTCCTGTAGCTTTTCCATTTGGAGTTCTAATTCTTTTATTTCCTTCATCATCTGTTCCATGCTCATGCTGGTATTTGGTACTATTGTTCTTGTTGCTGTTGAAGTGTCTGTGGCTGATGTACCTGTTGCTGGGACAGTGGGCAGTATTGCTGTTATGCTTGTAGGAGGAGTAGTTGTGCTTGTGGGAGCTGTTTCTGGTGGCTGGGAGGTCAACACTCCCTGCTTCTCTTTCATTGCTTTCTCCAATGCCTGCTCTGTTTCTGCTAATCTCTCATTCATCCTCATTAGTAAACCCATCATTTCCTCCTCTTCTTTCTACTGTGAAACTTCTGTGGTTTGTGGATGCATTGTAATTGGTAGCTTTAATTGCTTTTTGAGGGCTGCAATGTCCTCCTCCTTCTTTATTAGTGCTTTGATGCCTTTTGCATCCTTAGGATCATGTCCCAGCTCAATGATAATTTCTTCCAAGGAATTAATCATGTTGTCCTTGGATAAGGAGGCAGCTTTTTCCAATTCTAATTGGGCAGAGGTATTGTGCAATGAATTCTACAATTTGTGAGCTAATAATGCCTTGTTTGCCAAGGTGGAGTACACAATTTCTCCAGTTTGTTTATGTAATTCAATCTGGTCCACTGGATGGATGTCTTTAGAGAGAACTTCCAGATTGGTCCTGATATAATCAGTAGTTGATTGTGGCTACTGCTTTGTGGGCTTGAAGTGACTAAGGGTCATTTTTCCTTCTTGCATATCATATGTTGCCATTAACCTTTGTTGATTTGTAGGAGCCATTCTCAGTAATTAATTATAAAGTTGGATCTTTATTGGCTCATTTCTTGCCTTTATTTTAGTAAATTCTCTCTTAATATTTGAGCCTTGCTTGCTCTGTGGCCTGGTGGATGTAACCTCAACACTATGCTGCCTCTCTAGCTCTTGCTGATATGAGCTAGTTGATGTTTCCAAAATTGGAGGAGTCTGTCGTTCAGTCCTTCCCTCACCTCTCAGGTTGCTTGTTGTCTCTTCCAAGAGTTCCTCTTCAGAGTAAGGATTTAACCTTTGCCTCTTTTCCCCTTGTTGTTCTGATGGTCCACTTAGAGGTGTGTCTTCTTGCCTATCTCTTTTCTTGCCTCTTTCCTCATTTAGAGGAGTTTGTAATATAGGGATTTCAGGCACCCCTGTCTGTGTTGAGGGACCTCGCCCTTGGCCTTGTTCCTTTGATGCCTCTGGCTGATCTGCCATTGTTTCCTGTTCCATACCTATCACCTCCTTTCCTTTAGCCGATGCTACGCTGGCCTTTTGTGATGGTTTCTGAGAAGTCCCAACAGAAGATGTGTCACCTCCTATGTGCTACGACAGCTTGAATGATACCTGTCCAAAAGAGTCCAGGTCAAGCGTTTTTTCAAGATCTTTCATAGCCCTTTCCAAATTTTCTTCTTCAGTAATCCCTTCAACTAATGTGCCCTCTAACCATTCTTGTTGATTAGCATATTGCAGGATTTCAGGGATTTTGCAATGAACATATGCTGGCAGCTTATTTTTCACTTTCCTATAACTTATGAAATGATTGGGGTCATATGGTTCCCAATAAAAACTTTGTTTTAGCTTAAGTTGGTGCCCTAAGATCTTGTCAGCCTCTTGCCAGGCCTCCCTTTTATTGAATATGAAAGGGCCGAGTTGATTTCTTATTTTGAGTTGTGCCTTTTTCTTGGCATCATAGAAATGGATTAAGTCTGCTTGGATAAATTGTCTGAAGTACTCCAGTGCAAACAGTCCAATTGGCACATATTTTGGCAATTTGTAGGGGCATATCTCACAACCATATATTTGGATTACAGTGTGATTTTGGTAAAAGTACCAATCACCTATGCTGTAGCTCTTGGAGAGCTGTAGAATTTTCTGCATTTCGCCAGAAAGTCTATCTGGAGGACTTGCCATCAGTAAAGAGGAGGCTGGATGTATGAACAGATCAATGAATTCACAACAAGTATAAGGGGAGTCATTAACATGGTGGAAGACTGAGGTCCAGAAGATTACAGATCTACGCTCTCCTTTGACGTCAAGCTTTCTAATAGGAATTTGAAAGCTCCCTGTTTGATAATAAAGGAACAGGTGATATATGTATGATGAATATTTGAACACTCCTTCCCTGTCCAGGCTCATGAATTGCTCATGGATCTTATTAGCTATGAAGGTGGCATAATCATACTTGACAACAGGGGGATGCCCTGGAGTAAAAATGGACAAGAGGACCAATGTGGTTTCATCTACATACTGACTGGTTTTGAATCCCAGGATGTAGGATATCATGCCAATAATAAATTTTCTAGCCTCATTGAACCAAAGATATACATAAGGAGGAGGTTGTTGAGGTTGATAATTTGGCTTCATAAATAATTGGCCTATTCTGGTTATCTCTGAACTTGGCAATTTGGCCCCTTGTTCAAGCAAAAGCCCCAGGGAAAGAGGAGTCAAAGGACCAGTTGGCTTAAAGTGCAGCATTTCATTTATGGATTGAGGAGTGATATAGAATAGAACATCTTCAGAAGGGGACATTACTGCCCTTTGAGTAGGCTCATAATTGGCATGGAATTGGTGGATGAGGTCAGGAAAAATATTAACTGAAGGGAGGTAGTACCTGGGCATATTAGACTCCCAAATTCCAAATACATCAGCTTTGTTCCTGTAGCTGTTCCTGATCTCACAGAAAGCTTGGAGATGAGATTTATGGCCAATTAAATCTTTGATTTGGAAATCCTTGTCAGCTAGGGGTAACCATTCAAGTTCTTTATGTGGAGCATTGAGAGGGGCAATATTGAGGGCCACTGGAGCCTCCATTACTCAACTGTCAGTGATATTTAGTTGAAATCTGTGTCTGTGCAACAGTAGTAAATAAAACAACAACTGTGGGGCCATTCTCAGAGAACTGCAGACTGAATTCAACTCAGAATTAACTTACTAGGTAAAGAATTGTAGTAAACAACAAAGCTTGAAGGGTTTTTCAGCAGAAAATGGACAAAATTAGTTCAGAATCTTTTCCTTCGGCAATTACAAACTAGAGTGAACTCGAGCTCAACTCAGTGGGAGAAATTTGTAGAGGGAGACGAAGTTTGCAAGTTTTTTAGTAAAAAATGAGCAAAAACAGAGGTTATGGTGCACCTTTTTGCAGTAATTTGATTAATTTGATTCAAACTTGTGCATTTTTTAGAGATTTTGTAGAGGAAATAAAAATCAGGGTTCGGAAATAAAATATAGGTAAATACCTGTTTTAAACAGTGCACTGGGCTATTTGCAAGTGGTGAACCACGCTAAAAGACTGGAGTGTGGAGTATTTTGGCTTGAAAGCAGGCTGTGTGGTAGAGTGACTACTCTCAGACATAAATTGGCATGCAGATGTTGCACATAAGAAACAAACAGGAATGAATGAAAATGACGTTTTCACGTCTTTTTGACAAAAAGGTTGATTTTGGCGGGTTTTGGCACATTCGGGTCGGGTGACGTCAGCATGACGCAATGTTTGTCGTGTAGCGAGGTGATGAGGTGCTGATGTGGTGCTGACGAGGATATGATGTGGTGGACAATGTGGCTGCGACAAGGGGTGACGTCAGCAAATAACATGGTCATGACGTCAACGGGGAGTGCGCGGTAAGTGGTATTTCCCGCACCGCTTTTGAGCAAAGGCAGTTTTGGGTGGAGGGGTCGTGATAGTGTCGGGTGGGCGATGCGTGTATTTTGTACGGAGGTGAAACCGCCATTTTCCCAGGCGCTATTGTTCGGCAGGCGGGGGGTTCGCGATTTGGCCATGGACCATCCGATCTGCAGGCCATGATCCGACGGTTGACACATGATGGAGCTGCGGGGGAGTCTGGTGTGGGGACCCACCACGTATAAACCAATGTTTTATAATGTTTTTGTAGGTATAACCTTTGGTTATGGAGTTCGTGGGTCTGGCTATTTACTTAACCAAATGTTAAATAAATTCCGATGTTTTTATGTGTGGAGGGTTGTTAATGGACCCGAATGGACCACTAATTCCCGTAATGTTACCATATGGCTATAATTAATTGGGGGTTAGGATATTTATAATGTTTTTTGGGGTTTTTATTGATATATTTTATGTCATACGGGAATGGGGGGAAATGTAAGGGTTTATATAATAAAATCAGTGTGTTAATATGAAAAGTATGTTTAAATAAATAAGCGCCAAGTCAAAAGTGAAAACTTAGGCTTAGGGAGATGAAAGGATACCAAGCTATGAAGTTTGGGAAACTTAGCATAATGGAATAAAAGAATTTTACACAAGAAATGTGGCTTCCTTTGCCTATGTAAAAACACAGTTTCACTTAATCTTTTTCATGAAATGAAGTGAATTAGGAGTGTTGAGTAGATCTCAATATCCTGAGGAATGTTAGTAAGTGCCTGTTGTGAGAGGAATGAGGGGAAGTTAGACATGCAACATTTGATATGTCATCACACTTTGCCATGGTATTTATGATATTCATAGAAGATGAGTTATCTTTGAGCAAGAAGATCACTCATGCAACTACTTCTGCAACATCAAAACTACTTACCCATCCTAGTATACCTAACATTTTTTCTTCATTTTCCTTGGGTGCATTTGAACTGGAAACCCTTAATCTCTTCTTTTCTTTTAGCTACCATCCTATCTAAATATACCCTTATCTCTTGCAAGGGCTCAGATTAAACAGTTGAGACCCTTTGCTTCTCTACCTAACTACTTATCTTCCAAGCTTGAACTGTTTGGATAGACTTTATTCTCTATTTCTAAGACAAGTAAATTTAAATATGGACTTGGCCAAGATTGAGCTGTTTGGACATCCATCAGCTGTGGCAAGAGTTGACTAATTGCACATAATGAAATTCTTCAAAAATGGAACAGTAGTGGCATTTTGGACTAGCACACTTTCCTGGTCTTTCTATTTTGGGTTCATTTGCTTTCTTTTTCGACCATTTCCTTCTTTTTTCCCTTTGATTTTTCTTTTAGGACATACCCTCTTTTCATTTTTTAAAAATTTTTGTTTTCTTGGAATATGGAACACCTTTGCAGCCAGCCAAAGGTTTGAACATATTAGGCCTTATCACTGTCAATCATGAAAAATGACACCTATTGGTATAGGAACCTAACACATCAAACCCGTGCGTGATGAAGAAAGTGACGATGAATTGGATTGCATCTATCAAATAACAACGCAAGACCAAGATCAGGTGCATTCCGCAGATGGTGGAAGAATCTTGTGGGAGCATGATAGCACCGTCACAGTGGATTCTGATGAGGAGATTGAGTGATGGCAGAGCCGGTTGCAGGAAGCCACAACACTGAACTACAATATGATGATTCAATCATTGCAACACGTAACCACCAAGGAATGATAGCGGCCAACAAAGAGCAATACAACAAATGAAAGGCAGCTTGTCTAGATTGGCACTTTATGCGTAGCATGGAGAAACATAGTGTGCTAGAAGATGTGTTGCGTACACTTTGAGGGGGGCTGCAGAAGCCAAGATATAGGAGGTGGTTCTAGGTATGGACTGGAGGATGTGCATAGCAACCAAGTTGGTATAGAATGGTTGTTCATCAACGATGAAGGGTACGGGTGCACATCAAGTGACCATCAACCCACCCAGATCTGCACAGAATGAAGGCTCGCATGACCGGGTAGGGAAGTCTCTTTACAACCGAACAAACCAGCACAAATATAGCCCCCCCTACCAGTGACAACATCTGCGAAAGGATTCAGCAACTCTGGGCAGCCCTTTTGTTGTGTAAAATGCAACTTGGAAGGTTAGAAGACATAGGGGCCAGAATCTGAGCACAGAGTGTGAGGCTAGATGAAGCATTTGGTAAGATGTAGTTAGAAGTCACCTACACAAAGGAGCTAATGAAGGGAACAGACAGGACTTGCTCTCCTGCCCTGCTACAAGTAGCGACACCACTAGCATGGTTGCGCTTGCACTCAAGAGGACAAGGATGCACACACCGCAATCCGTTAGCAGAATCAAGGGAATGCAAAGGGTGCTTATAGCCTAGGCTAGTGGGGTAATGGAAGAACTATGCGAGGGGTTCGCCCACCTAACTATCCATAGGAGGCCTAGTCCTAGTACCCCACACAGTTGGAAGAGGGTGCGAGACTATAAAATAGGCTATTGCGAAGCTACACAACATGGCCACAACATACATGCAAGAACTGCATTTGCGTCCCTGGGGATTCACTGCTGTGAAGGAAAGATGGAAAACGACCATTGCAGGTACTGTTTGTGATACGGTGGCCCATTTAAGGCACATTGGAGTGGGTAGTGGGCAATTAAGTCAGACAAATAACCACCAAAATCACATTTATGAGCTGCCACAAGGGAGAATAGCTGATTTTAAATTTGAAATCATATATAATCATAGTAAGGGTCACACCACCACGCTTTACCGTCCTGCAAGAAAGCCACCTTGGGTTCGAGATAAGCACAAGATGAAAGGCAAGCAACTCGAAGAAAGTCTGTGGTTTTAGGCATTGCCAAAAAATTATCGGGAAGCAATCCTCAAAGAAGAAAATTCTACCATAGACAGTCCACAAGAAGCCACGCTGCAAGCAGCCGTGCTCCCTAAATCACCCAGGACATCAAAGACTAGGAAGGACCCTGAGGTTCCAGAACCATTAAGAAGATCGCCATGACACCTGCACTTTAACAAGTTCACAATGGAGGAAAAGGGTAAAACTATCACAATTGAAAGTGACGAGGATGCAGGAGATTCTCCCACATATGTCAAAGAAGTAAACCCTGAGGAGGATCCCATCTAGCTAGTGCGATGACCCAAGTATGTGTCTCCTAGCAAGGGGAAGGCCAAGGTACCTGCAAACCTAGATGAATTCAACATTTTACTCATTACCCTAGATCTTCCAAGAGTAGTCCTAGTGGAAAGCTCAGTGGTTAGTCGAATTGCGACAATGAAATTCAAAGATTGGGACCTCGCAGATACAGTAAAATTTCCTCACCTAGCAACGGACACACTGATGGAGCAGAGTGTAGAAGGGATGGTGACAACACAATAGCCAAAGGAGTGGCTGCGGAAGGTGGATAAAGTCAGGTTTCTCTGTCTCTTATCTATTCCTCACTTTCTTCGGCCCCCTATCACGTTGTTGGTCATAAAGCAATTGCTCTATTTGGTTCATGAGTTAATATTATGGGTCGGCAAACTCGTTCGCATCATAGATGAACTGGTTCATTAGGTTTCACACCTTCCCTGTGATGGAAGAGATCCCTAGGAAATTTCTGATTGAAGTGGTGATGTTGCGATGATCGAGAACATGAAAAAGAAGTATAAGCTAGTGAAGGGGCAGCAAGGATAAATCATTGATAGCATTTCAGATAATGCGGTCTATGTCGCCACTCAGTTGCTGGCCGGAAAAGTAATGAGGAAATGCCGTGGCACTGAGGTTCTAGCAGTTGTCATTCCCCTCACTGAGGAATGTGTAACTGGAGTATGGTTCAATTGGTCATAGTTCCTATGCGAGGAGTTTTTGACCAATTGCTGAGAGGTTCAGGAGGAGGGTAAGACCTTCCATTGTGTGTGGCTACTCCTGTCCATTATGCTAGCCACTACTGACTTACCTAAAGACAGCCAGTTCCCTATCTTGGACCCGGAGTGGCCGAAAGCCACTATATATGCTTCCCTTTGGGTGACAAGGGATGCGGGATGAATTCGAAACATAAAAATATTTTGGATACTGATGGACGCGAATGTGCGCCAATGGATTAATGAGCTACCCTGCTTGTCCGATGGGATCTATGAAAGCATGAAGCATATTTCTGAGTTTAAACTAGACATGCATCATATCTACATTAGGGCACGCAAGGACCTAGCATGGGCATGGAACTCACTCTACTTTATTGCCATTGATGACATTGTCGATGGGGTTGTGGATAACTAGCCACCGGCATGGTGCGAACCAAAGGTAGTAGAGTGAAATGAGGCCACTATTTGGTGGCAAAAGGAGGAAGCTAAGCATGCCACACAACAAAAAAGAAATGAACAGCTTGCCACAGAAGTTTAGGCAGCTCGGGAGGCGGTGTTAGCGGCAGCAAGAAAGACACCACCAGGAGGGGCTACATTGACAATGGCCAAAAGAAGTCAGAAGCTGCCCACTAAGATTGCTGCGGACGAGCCACCAACAACTGGCACGGATTCGCCTTTGAAGCAGACAACACAACAGGGATGGCTGAAGCCATGAAAGAAGGTAAAGGCATCGAAAATGGATAGCAGAGTGACCACCTTAACTGAGGGGGCCCTAAATGATAAAGAAAACACTGTTCGGGACGTCGATTGGGATGTAGTCGATGAGACCATGTCAGAGAAACAGATTGTGTTGGGGGAACTTCGTACTCAACTATAGGAACTTGGAACAAGGATCACACCAATAGACACCAATGCTACTCAGGGGGTTCCTGGTATGACAACTGCTGAACTATTGTTGAAGGCCCAAATGGCTCATTCCATCACGATTTCAGCAGGAGCATTGATCACCACAAATGCGGAGGACCACACCATGCTAGGATGACTTAAAGGGATGGGACTAAATGTGGCTAATGTACCACACGAAATTTTGCAACAGCTCCAGTACAGTGCCACAATGGAGCTCTGCTCCAGGGTCGGCCGTGTCGAGCAAGTACTCTAGGAACAGAAAATTAATATCGACCAACTGCGCCTCCAACGGGACAAAGCAGTTACATAGAAACAACAGGTGGAGAAGGTAGTAGCAGAAGCCTACTCGAGTGCCTGTGAGCTAGAGATTGCAGTGGAATTGCCTATTGAGACACAAATCTAGAAATTAGCTACTGGGTTTTGACACGCAAAGGAGGAGGCCGCATGGATCTAGCTCAAGCTCAGCTTGCAGATCGTGGACTTAAAGCTACAGGTTCCACCATTGATGCCACCTGAGATCCTAGAGAAACACAGGAACATTATTACTATGGGGCGTGCGATGCTCACAGATTCAATGGAGGAATGTACTGAGTTGCTAACTCGGTCGATTGTTACGCTCACCTCCCTTCAAGAGGATCCAACACTTCGTTGATTGGAACCGAGGCCCGGAAGCTCCAGCAAGCTTATGATCAGATCAAAGGAACTGCGTAGACCATTATTATTATGTAGTGCTTGGATAAGATACGAGAGGCTTAGAGCCTAAAAATCTAAGCCGATGCCAGACAAAAGGAAACAGTCATTAAAGCCCATATCCAGTTGTGGCTAGATGAGGTATTTGCGGTTTCAACCACTATAGAGCACAAGGTCGCCCACATGCAGGCCGAGTATGCCTCTATGGAGACAGCGGAGACAGGGAATGAGGTGTCAGTGACACACATGGAATGGATGCAGCGAATGACAGAAGATATTACTGCCAACACCAATGACGCACAAAGGCTGCTAACCAATCTCTGTGCAACATTGGCTGAACCAGGTGAGTGATTCGAGATGAATCATGATGATTGTGTTGGGGGATTGTTGTGTAGTGGAAGCCCCATGCAACAGTCATGGGGCATGAAGCCTGCAATTTTGGGTAAAGCGAGGGTAAAGATTCCTTGAGAAGCGCAGAGCACGATTTGTAATAAGTTAAAGTCAAAGGGTAGTCCACCCAAAAATAATGTAAAGAAATGTAAGTAGAGTCGGCCTGCCCATGGATCGCGCTCCATGGAAAGGTATAAATAGAGCGAGGCTCTATGGGTAGAGCAAGCTATGTTTTGGTGTATGGTTTTGGATCTCAAAATGTAATGGGTTCTTGAGAAAAGGAGTATGAAAGCGTCTGTAAGTCAGAGTCAGGTATTTGGGTAGTGACAGAGGCTCTGCAGCTGTGTGCACAGAGGCTTGGAAGAGTCTGCAGCTATGTGTGTAGATCCCTGCAGCTGAGTGTGTAGGGCGAATCTAGATGTATTGGTGACAAGTGGAAATAAAGATAAGATTCTTTTGCAAATTTTGTGTTACAATATGAGTTATCACGAATCTAACTGTATGAATGGTTGATATAACTGTTTAATCTTTGTGCATATGCTTATGTTATAGATATATGTGAATCTAAGGCTATTCTAAATGTGCAAACTAGTTAAATCTGTTAAATGTTTGCTTAAGGACCCTTCTAAGTAGATCAGAGTTACAATACTTCATCAAATAGATTAGATTTGTAAATAGCGCAATCATAGAAAGATAAAATCATTCTGGATCTACGTGAGTATAGAATAGAGTGAGGCTGTAGAGCAGCATGTGATACCTCCAGACCACATCCCAACATCCCAAGGGTGCAGAAACTTGGTTCCAGCACCCTCCCCTACTACCTCGAGTGAGACCTCAGTCCACGCTCTGCGGACTATTGCCGAAAGGGCTAGTAGCTATGGGATTTGCTTGGCTAAATAATTCTTCCAAACCTGGGTCAGGCCCATATAAGCCAACAATTGGGGTACATACATGTTTAGAATCTTCCATGCCGTACCTTTTTAAGATATGTTTGAGATATTTGGTTTGTGAAAGAAAAATACCATCTTTATTTTGTTGAACTTGTAGACCAAGAAAATAGGTAAGTTCACAAAGCAAGGAAATTTCAAATTCTTGCTACATTACTGAAGCAAAATTTTGACTCATGTATTCTTCATTGCTACCAAAAATGATATCATCAACATAAACAACAATAATTAGCAATTTATCAATGTCAATCTTTGTACATAGATTGCTATTTGTTGAACCTTTTGAAAAACCTTGTTGGTTTAGATATTTGTCAAGATGGTAATACCAAGCCCTTGGAGCTTGTTTCAGACCATAGAAAGCCTTTTTGAGTCTGCATACAAGTTTTACATCATTTCCAGTGATGAATCCTTCTGGTTGTTCAATATAAACTTCTTCTTCTAAATCTCCATTAAGGAAAGAAGATTTTACATCCATTTGGTATACTTTGAATTTCTGAAAGCTAGAAATAGCAAGAAACATCCTTATGGCTTCAAGTCTAGCAACAAGTGCAAAAGTTTCTTCAAAATCTATACCTTCTTATTGAGAATAACCCTTACAAACAAGTCTGGCCTTGTTTCTAATGACTTCTCCTTTTTCATTCAGCTTGTTTTTGAATATCCATTTAGTTCCTATAATATTTTTATCATGAGGTCTAGGAACTAATTCCCAGGTATTATTGTTTTCAATTTTGTCAAGTTCTTCTTTCATGGCCTTGACCCAACATTAATCTTTGCATGCTTCATTTACATTTTGAGGTTCGATGTAGGATAGTAATGCTAGATAGCTTGAGGTTTCTGTAATAGTTCTTCTTGTCTGTACACCTGCCTCTTTTCCCCTAAAATTTGAGTTTTTGGATGATTTTTATGAACATACCTGGACGAAGTCTTTTCTTCTACCATTATCTCTTCTTCTGGTGCTTCATTGGTTCTTCTTCAATATCATCGTGATTTGATGTGGGAAAATACTCCCCATCTTCTTCATTGTCATAATATTCTGTTTTTGTTTGTTTTGGATTTTTGCATGCTTCATCAACTACAACATCAATACTTTCAACAGTTTTCCCAAGTCTTTTATTATAACATTTATATCCTTTACTTCAGGAAGAGTAACCAAGAAGAATACCTTCATTTGCTTTGGGCTCAAACTTACCAAGTTTTTCATCAGCCCTTTTGATATAACATTTCTTCCAAAAACTTTAAAGTATTTTACAGTAGGAGTCTTACCATACCAAAGCTCATGTGGAGTTTGAGTGCTATTTACCCGAACATTTGCTTGGTAGAGAATAGTTACGACAATGAATGTAGCTTCACCCTAGAAAATTGCAGGAGTTCCAGATTTTTCTAGCATAGCTCGAGCCATTTGTTGAACAATTCTATTCATTATTTCTACCACTCCATTTTGCTGAGGAGTTCTTGCAGTGGAGAATTGCCTTTTTATGCCATGTTGTTCACAAGAGTCAAAGAATTTATCCGAGGTAATTCCCCTCCTCGATCAGATCTGAGGCATTTGATTTTTCGATTTGATTCATTTTCAACCAAAGCTTTGAAGGCTTGGAACTTTTCAAATGCTTCATCTTTATGCTTTAGTAGACATATCTAACACATTTTAGAAAAATCGTCAATGAGCAAAATAAAGTATTCTTCTCCACAAGGTGACTTTTTCCTTGATGGTCCACATAAATCAGTATGAACAAGTTCAAGAGGCTTACTAGATGACCCTTCTTTTTCAATGAAGTGAGCTTTGGTTTTCTTGCCGAATTGACATGGTTTGCATATTGTATTTTCAAGGATGTTGATATCTAGAAGATCATGAACAACCTTGAATATACATGCTTTTTGTATTTGAGAAAAGCTTAGATGTCCCAATATTCTATGCCACAACCAATTTTCATCATTTTTTCTTAGATAACACTATTTTTGTCCTCCCTTGAGTATGTATAAGTTGTTTTGAGTTCTTGTACCTTTGATCACGATCTCCCTTGTATCAATTTCATGAACAACACATATGTTTGATCAAAATACCACTTCATTTCCTTGATCACACATTTGACTGACACTCAACAGGTTATGCTTTAAATCGTCTACATACATAACACTTCCAACTTTAACCTTTTCTTTCAAGAAAATAGATCTTTTACCTTTTATGATAGCAAGAGTGTCATTTCCAAATGAGACATTCTTTTCCTTTTCTAAGGCATTATATGAGTGAATTTTTCTTTGTCACCTATCATGTGTTTTGAGCATCCACTGTTGACATACCACTGATTTTCTTGTCCTTATACATACAAGGCTATACCACATCTTTCTGTTTGAGATTATTTCCTTCTCCATATCTTGAAATTTAATGGAGTTTGCTCCTTTTGGGATGATTGCTGAAATTTGCTTCTGCATTCAGATTCTTCATGACCAAAGTTGTTACAGATTGAGCATTCTATTTCATTTTCAAGAAGAGAAAATTTATTATAGGAACTTTTATTGACCCCTATTTCATTCCTTTGATTTCATGCTTCTCTAGTCATGATGGTTTTGTAACTAACACATTGAGCAACTTTGTGTCCAAAATTATGACATGAAAAACATTTCCCATTAAAGAAGCTCCCGCGACTATCGAATCTATTGACCTGGTGATTGTAGTTTCTATTGATATTCATCTTTGTAACAAATTGAGTATGATTTACCTGAGATTAGTTGTGGCTTCTATTCATCCTTGGAATAAATTGAGTCTAATTTACCTGGTGATCTGCTTTATGCCTTTGTTGATGATTGTCATACTGTCCACTGGTCTTTGCTGCATCAAGGTAGCTTTTAGTGGAGGTTGATGGCTTCTGTGATTAAGATGCTTCTTTAGTATATCCAAGATCTGTCTTTATCAGAGGAGAATGCTGCACTTTGATAATTTCATCTAAGTTTTCTGATCCTTTAGCAAATCTAAGTTTGAGAGATTCATTTTCTCAAGATCCTTTCTTATACCCACAATTTCACATTCTAGTTTCTCATTGTGTTTTTCTTTTTCAACAAGTTGGTATGTAAAGGTACCTATAATCATATTATTTTCTTCTAAACAGATTTTGAGTTTATAAATTTCTTCATGAAGGTTGTCTTCTTCTAAAGCACCTGAAAATTTATCATCGTCATAAGCCATTAAAAGTCTATAGTCATTACTATTTTCATCTTCATCACTATTTGATAAACCATCTCTATCTTCATGAGTATAGTAACTTTTTTTATTTATAACTTGTTTTCTATTCCATTTTGCATATTCCTTCCCCTTTTCATCTTTATGAGGACATTTGGTAGCATAATGACGGACTCTGCCACAAGCAAAGCATTTGAAGAGTAGGTTACCTCTAAATCTTCCAGAACCCTGTTGAAGCTTCTTGACAAAGTTTACCTCATCTTCTTCTTCTAAAATATGTCCTGATTCATTGTGTTCTTCCTTTCCTTTTGCCAAAGCTTTAAATGTGGCTTCTCTCATATCTAATGGACCTCCTTTTCGCATCTCAAGGGCACTTAAGATTCCGTGAAGCTGTGTCATAGTGATAGTCTACAGATCCTGTTTTTCTTCTATGGCAGACACTTTTGATTCAAATTTAGCAGACAAGGATCTCAAAACTTTCTCAACTAAGGTAACTTCCTTTATATCTTCACCTAGATTCTTCATACAATTAACAACCTCATATATACGTAAGAAGTAACTAGCTATAGATTCATCACTGTGCATCTTAAAAGTTTCATATTGAATTCTGAGAGTTTGAAGTTTAGCACGTTTTACATCAGAGTCTCCTTCGTAGCTGTTGTGCCATACAACAACCCCCCATTTCATATCATTAAAATTCCAAAACTATAATGTGAAATGGGTCCCTTTTTAATTTTTGTTTGAAATTGGTATCAAGTTAAAGTTCTATTTCAAAAAAAAGGTTCGAATAAAATAAAACATTATTAAAAGGCCTTTTTAATGAAACCAATCAAAACACCCCAACATAAAATGATTTATCTTTATCATTGCGATAAAGCGATCGCGAGATCGCATATCGCAATGACATAGAAAGCACAATATAAGGGACATTTTGGTTTTCGCCGATGTGAAATCGCTATCGGATATCGGCAAAGCATAAAGTAACATAAGTAATGACCCTTGCTTTAATGCGATGCGAAGTTGGCAATCGGCAATCGGCAATCGGCGATAACACTTATAGTGCAAAGAAGCTCCCCCTTGCCCGATGCGATGCGATATCAGATATCGACGATCGGTGACTCACCATGACCTCATCCTAAGCGGCCCTACCAGCTATGCCCGATGCGATGCGATATCGGATATCAGCAATCAGGGATTCCAAACAAAACCAATGCAATAACTTAGCATTTCCCCGATGCCCGATTGCGTAAAGGGTAAAAAGCCCAGTTTTCAATATAACAAGTTATAAAGGCAGTTTAATATGATTTATTCGTAATTAAGGCCATATCCTTTGAAAAGCAGCTCATCTGTGTTCAAACTGCCAAATCACCCAAAGCATGCTTCAAATAAATCATTCGGCCATTAATCGAAGCAATTGGAATTAATGAGAGTGACAGGCCGTCATGACCATTTAATGAGAATAGAAGGCTTGAGATCTATCCACGTATTTGATCTTAAGGCCACCTTAAGTCAATTGATCGCTATGAATGCACCTAGATATATATGCTTCATTCTGTTCAATTCATGTTATTATTGCCTGTGTTACACCTATCTTTCACTCTATGCAAAATTCCTCCATAGAGACAGAAGAAAGTGGAATGGGAAAGAAATCCAAGAAGACAATAATGCCTACTGCTCTGCCAGCCGCAGGACAAGCTGTCGTTGATCCAAGCGGAAAGAATAAAGGGCTAATATCAGATACGACGTGCTTAGGACTTACCAGGACCACTTGGCAAGGGACTTATAATTTGATTGAAGCAGAAGGGCCAAAGGTGACCGAAGTCGAAATTTCATGTGATAATACCAGCAAATCCGATGCCAATTTAAAAGACTTGGCCAACTCCTTTCTACACAGAATAGCGGCTCGGGAGCAGATTCTTCCTTACACAGAAGTGCTAAGGTGGGCAATCCAAGAGCTCCCAATTATCAACAGATTGTTTAACACTGCGGACGGGAGGATTTTCGGTTCTTTTCGAGCCGAAGATCTAAGGCTAATGTATCACTTATCGGCAGAAGAGAAGAAATATAATGCTGCATTTCTAGAGAAATTTCGGGCAGAGAACGAGACTGAATCTGAACCAATTCGAGACTGGAGACAGAACCCAGCAAAAAACAAGCATGAAACCTCGGGTAAGTACTCAGTTGACTCCCTGTGTTCTCCTTACTATTATGCTGGAATTATGATGTGTAGGCTATGGGGATTGCATGACTCTACCAATTTCACCATAGAAATGGTTCCCCTAATGGAGGCAGCATGTAGTGGAGAAATTATGGATTGGGCGGTCATATTATCCGACAAGTTAGCCAAAGCCATCCTCAATTTCAGGTCTGACTATCGTGTCACAGAGAGGGTTATTCCACCATTTTATTACAGTGCCTATGTTATGGATGTGTTATGTTTTAATTCTGAGTTTCCTGTGCTGGGATGGAGGTGGACGTTGCAAGACCCCACACCCATTCACATATATTATCAAAAACTATGGAAGACTAGTTATAAGCACCACCTGTACCAAATCTGCAACGATTTTATGTTGCCAATTCATTATTCCATTTTTAATAAGCCTGCCCCGAAGATTTCTGAGCAAGCAGGGGTAGATTTGACTGTAGTAGCAAGTTGGTTTGGGGAGGAGAAATTCACCTACATCAGAGTTTTTGGTAGTCAGGCCAGGCCACATGTGCTACCACTTTACATCCCCGATAAGCTACTTTCCAGGGAAGTAGCTTATCAAATCAGTGTTGAAGGGGTTACCCAGACCCTGAAAAGAGCTAAAAAACATGTTTGGCCTTCTTTTCCATTACGAATAGGAATGTATACCCTGCATGACATCAAGCATGCAGAGAAGGAAGCTGGGAAAATGAATTTGCTCACTCTAGCTACCTTGCCAAGAAGGCAGTATGATCCAAAGAAGATCGCTTACAATGCGCTCGACCAGGCCAAATTGGCCAAGGTTGAGCACAAAGAAGACAAATTCAAGGATTTGTTTGCATCAACCGAATCGCTGTATCAAGTCAAGTCGCTTGCCAGAAATGTGTATAATGATGAAGGGCTAGTCGAATTCAACAGAATTAGAGAACAGAGGTTGCAAACTCTGCCTCTAGACCTGTTAGCGACTGTTCCGACAACAACCAAGTCAAGCGAGTCTGAGAAACGAGATAATACACCACCTCCAACTACATCAAAGCAGCAGGAGGAAGCGCATAGCCAGAGGCAGGAGGTGACCCAGGAAAATGTGCAGCAACAAGAAGAAACCCAAACCAAGACACAAGAAGAGAGCACCTCTAAAAATAATAATGATATACTAGTTGATCCAAATTTGCTGCAGCAATGGCAGCAATTCAGTACAATCATCAGCAACCTAGAGTGCTCAAAACATGATGAGGTTTCTAAAGAAGGTGATACACAGGAAGTGACATCGAAACCGGTTTTGGGCGAAACCAGCGGCCTACCCAAAACAAAAGAAACAGAGATAATTCCTAAAGATCCAACAGGAGAGATCGTTTTGCAAATTGAAGAGATTCCCCCTTTAGATGTAGTTTATAGCCCCAAGCATAAAGCTATTGTAAAGAGACAGAGGAAAAGGAGAAGAGCTGATCAACCTTCCCTATTCCCTTAATCAACAGTGACGGGCAATGTTGTGTGGAAAGAGGAATTCGACCCCTCCGATGACTTAACCAAGCTATCACAGTTCGCTGGAGCATATTCGCCGGTGACCATTGATAAAGCATCAGAGGTGAGCAATTTGTTAAAAGCCAAGGATCAAGACATCTCTTCGCTACAGGTGAAGTTATCAGAAGTTCAGCAGAAGGCAGAGCAGGCAGAGCAAGAATTGCTAGTTCAGCGACAGAACAATAATCAGCTGACTAAGCAATTACAAGAAGAAAAGCAAAGGATTGATGAAGGTGCAATCCAAAGACAAAGGGAACTATCAGCGGCATTGGAGCAATTGAGAATATCGACTGAGGGAACAATGAAAGAAAAAGATGAGCAAATTGCTCAATTGACCACTCAAATTGAGAAAATGAAAAAGATCCCTCAGATAGATGAATTCAAGGCGGAAGCGCTTCAGTTAAATAAAGCATTGATTAATCAAGTTAAGCTACTGTGTCAGCAGATTACATAAGCAGAACCATTGTGCGAGTTGGTAGCATCTATAAGCGAAAAGGTAGACAAAGCAAGGACCGAGTTGGATCAGGCTGAAGAAACGCTGACAAACTTTATAGAATGGCAGGATTCCGATGTAGGCCAGGCAGCTAATCTACCGAGAATTCTGGAATCGCACAAAGAGATATTATTCACAGAATGGCCATCGAAACTAATGAAAGCAGAAAGAGCAATTTCCAGATGCAAGACAATCAGTGGAAATTTGGTTGAATTAGTAAATAATACACTTTATTTATCTAATATAATTTCCCAATGCACTCTAGGTCAGTTAACAGTAGCAAATATGTTGGAGCACTCATGCTACCCGGAGCTGGATAAAAACGCAAGATTGATCGCTGGAATTAACAGTTTAAAATGGGATGCTTATTGGTTCTTCTTAATCAAGCCATACAGCCAAAGAGCCACCTTGAAGTGCCTAACAGATGCTGTTGGGTATATTATACCCGACATTCATGATGCCACCTTCGCCGCCCAATTCAGTTTGCGCCTCAACAAACTGCCAGAAGTAGAACCAATGCTTGCGATAAGCCAGCTTAGGTTTAAGGGCAAACAACCTGAGGCATGACTCACTTCGCCGACTTCCAGATCGCCCCTGAGAGATAGACCGCATTTACTGATACCAATTTAGTAGGATTTTGTTTCATAGATTTTTTTTAGCTTAGTAGTATTTATAGACCCTTTCATGCATTTAGAAAGGGTCGTAAAGTTTTGTATATGACTTAAACCCTGAAGTTGCACTATTGTACTTCAGGGATATTCTTTTATGAAACTGGACCAATTATTTTGAATTTAATGAGGAAGGTTTTAATGCAAATGTGCACTATTGTCTTTGTTTAAAAGCATTTCTGTATTGAAGAAGGAATTTTGAATAGCGATTGATATTTCGGATTGATCGGCAGCTCACATGGTACTATTATCTGCGTCTGTACTCATTCCGTTATATGAATTGTTGTTTAAATCGCTCCTGCTATTATCGCTTATATATATGTGCTTTTCACAACATCCTTATGCATTCCACTATTGGTTGTCTATAGCATGCTTCCCTTTCAATCGTATATATGTATCGATGATATAAACAGTGAATGCAGCAATTTGTATTTATTGCTTCATTGTGACTATTCATATGAAGTAATCTTTGAATGATTGAATATCTCTTATTTGTTTTACAGAGTCATCTATATGCTTGTTAGATAGATAAAGATTATTTAACGCTACATTCCGAATGAATAAGTTGTTCTCGGGATTAGTATTAGTTTCCCTATTTTTGCCAATAGAATAAGCTAGTCGCCTATCATCAAAAGCAAACTATTCATCACCCATCCATCCCCTTTATTCATTATCGGGAAACTGGTCGCATTATCTCCAGTCGGAGCCACCATCCCAAACGGAAAAGAAGCTGTACCAAGGTCCGGACCGGGTGGTTATCCCCCAATGTTGTTGCAGCGATTTTCGAGGCCTTCAACATTTCTGGCGCTAGAAGGAGGGCCATCCACTATGAATGGAGAGTAAGCCAACACCTACAAACCATTCAAAGAGTAATTCACCCTCCACCTCTCCTCGGACATCTCGTTCGCATTCTGAATCTCCAGTATCCAGACGAGACGAAGAAGGATCAACCACTACTGCTCAATTACATCATACTTCAGAACACTTAAGTCTGGAGTCCCCTGAAGTTCAATCCATCATCCAGAAACTTCAAGGCTTCCCAATTTCGCCTCCTATATCTAAAGTATCACAAGGCAGTTAGACTTCGCAATTTCACTTACCCCCTCACCTTACCAGACTCCAAAGCGAAAAGCTAGGTATTGAACCACCCGAGTTCCCTTTACCCGAAAGGAAAAGAATTAAAAAGACCGCTAAAGGTTCTGGTAGCGAAACCTTTTCTCCATCATCTTCCATTTCATCATCACCTGTGCGAAGTCAAACACCCACTTCACCACTACATATCGTTGTTCACCAAGGGACTTCATCTCAAACATCGCAATCTTTTCAGTTTGTACTTCTACCTCCCCCTCAAGCACCTGGAACACCACAGGAAATCCGCTGGTACTCCTAAAATGGCTCAAATACCATGGAGAAGTCCTGGTGCAGTCACCATGCCTGCACCTTTACATCCGTTACCCGATTACCCCGAAAAATGGCTACCCAAGTTCAATCCAGATGCTGGAACTTCGGCAGAAGAACACATAAACAATTTTATGTTGTTAGTCAGTCTAAAGGGAGTCACTGAAGAAGATGTGGTAGTAAGATTATTTCCCTATACACTGCAAGGATCTGCATGGTCTTGGTATTTTTCCTTGCCCTCTGGATCCATCACAAGTTGGAATATTTTCCAGGAACAATTTCTCACCAAATACGGTGATGACAGATCCTTAGCTACACTTGTCCATGACCTTTCCAATTTAAGGATCGAGTCAAGAGAACCCATTAAGGAGTTCAACTCCCAATTCAACAAACTCTTGAACAAAATCCCCACTGATGATAAGCCAAGCGAACAAGTTAGAAGTGAGTGGTATATCACTGCCTTGCCTTCGAGCATAGCCATATTTGTGGATAGGGCTAAACAACCTACATTGGCGGAAAACATGAAGGAAGCACTCGCTGTGGAAAAAAGTGTAATCGCCTTAGAAAAGAAAACTTCCCTGGAAGAACGAAAATCTAAAAAAGTGTCCTTTAAAGATGACTCGAAGAAAAATATCACTAAGGATCCATATGACATGGAGGGCCTTCAGAAATTCCTTAAAACCATGTCGAACAAAATGATTGAGATCAAGAAACAAGTATCAGAATCCTCAATGAAGAAACCATATAGCAATTTCAAGAAACCCAAGTCCAAGCCTCCAACAGTTATATCATACGCAGAATCGGATCCTGAGGAAGAAGAAGAGGAAGAAACAGTTACACCATCTGAAGAAGAGCAAGAGGAAGTAGTTGAATGCCATGGGATGTGGGACTTTATACTCCCTAATTCCGATACTAATGCTGAGCAAGAAGCCTTTCCTGTTACTACTAGGAGTAAAGCTACTCCCGAATCTATTCAAGCTAATCCAAAGAAAAGGAGTGCTGGAACCAATACTGCAAAGGAAAAGGTACCCACAAGGAAGCCAACCGCCACAATATCTCAGAATCAGCCATCATCCTCCACTACACCTTCATCATCTAAGACATTGGTAGTTTCTGATTCAATGGATTATAATATTGTCAATGACATGAAGAAAGCTAAGGCAAACATCACAATGTTTGAACTTAGTAAATTAAAACATCAACAAAAATTACTTCTCAAAGAACTCAATGCTGTTCCTTCTTCACCTCTTCCCACCACTAAAGCTGCAAGCGACTGAGGACAACCACCTTCTGGTAGAGTTGAGGCAACTGACACAATTCTGATTGGAGATAGATCAAACTCCCATACCCCTCCTTTCCTCTTAACATATGAAATTTAGAATCGAAATCTACACAACTGCTTAATTGATTCTGGGGCATCCTCAAATAAAATGCCTGCTTCAGTTTGCTCTAAACTGAATATAGAACCTCAGAAATCTTCTATTCACATTTTGTAGTTAGATAGAACTAAGGTTCAAGTTCTAGGGGAAATAAACTCTGTAACGATCAGGTTATCGGCGGATCCACGAATAGTCCAAAGGATTGATATTCTAGTCGCCGATATACCTGAATTCTATGGGTTGATTTTAAGCAGGGATTGGTCAGAAAAACTCCATGGGTATATCTCAACCAATTGGTCCCATATGTGGCTCCCCTATAAGGGCAAGCCCAATCAAATAAGGATCAATCGGGAGAAACATATGACCCACACTGTTACAGAATTTGAACAAGAAAATCAACCAGTCGCGTTCAACAACAATATCCTAGGAAATTATTCTTCCGAGTCATTTTTTGGAAATTACATTGCCCAATCATCTCCTTTCTCAGTTAACAATTTTGCATTGCAAATTGAAAATTTTTCACAGACCGACAGGTCTAAATGTGTTAATGTTACTGAGAATTTTGTAACAAAAATTGTAGACAATTCTTTATTTTGGTCTTTATATTTTGATGGATCCAAGTCTAGTGAAGGATCAGGAGCAGGATGCATTTTGGTTAGCCCGCAAGGAGAAAAAACAATGCTGTCCTGTAGATTAGAATTTGAATGCACCAATAACACAGCCGAGTACGAAGAATTAGTCCAAGGATTGTACAAAGCGATCGGCCTTAAAGTTCAATACTTAAAGGTCTTTGGCGACTCTGAGATTATTGTTAAATAGGTAAGGAATACAATTCATTGTCTTTCGAACCATCTCAAGCATTATCAATCGCTGGTACAAGAGCTCACTTCCCATTTTTTAGCATCAAATTTCTTCCATCCCAGTCGCAAAATTCGGCAGCCGACTTGCTACAATGTCGCTTCCAAGCTGCTCCCTTCCGAAGACTATAGTCCAGATAGGTTTTTAGTAGAATTACTTTTTAGGCCATCCATTCCTAACAATGTAACCAATTGGAGAGTGTTTAACCACGATGATGACATTTTACAATTTCTGACCTCTGAAAAATCCTATGATAATCAAATCATTGAGGAAGACGAGCGCGATACTCAAATGCGAAATAAACATGAAGAAAACTCAATCCCAAAGCACGTAGTGAAGCTTGAAGACCTTTACGATATTAAAGACAGGTTTAAACCTGTGTCTAATACAAAGCTCCAGAGCTCTACCTTAAGGTTTGAATTAATAAACCTTGGCACTGAACAAAATCCTCAAAACATTAATTTAGGATTAGGACTTTCCAAGAGGAAAAAGAAGCATTCATCTAGTCTGTTACGAAAGAAAAACAGGTTTTCGCTTGGAAATAATGACGATCTAAAAACATATGATACATCTATTATTCAGCACACTATCACAATGCTTCCCGAACAGAAACCAGTTCAAAAAAAGCTGAGAAAAATACATCCAAACTTAGAGGGTCAAATAAAATCGGAACTCAATAAACTCTTGAAAGCTAAGATTATTTTTCCTGTACGACACTCAAACTGGGTCTCCAATATGGTACCAGTCAGAAAGAAAAATGGCGACATAAGGATTTGTATTGATTTGAGAAATTTAAATAAGGCAAGTCTAAAAGATAATTTCCCATTACCCACTATGGAGAAGATACTCCAATCAGTGGCAGGCTTAGAGTTAATGTCCTTCTTGGATGGGTTTTCAGGGTATAACCAAATTTTGGTCCACCCTGACGACTGACTCAAAACCACATTCAGAACAAAGTGGGGAACATATGCATATCAGAAAATGCCTTTCGGATTGATTAATGCTGGAGCCACTTTTCAAAGAGCGATGGATATTGCTTTCAAAGGGTTAATTAATAGAACAATAGTCGTCTATTTAGATGACATTACTGTATTTTCTAAAGAGAGATCCAACAACTTGCATGATTTGAATCAAATCTTTCAACGCTGTAAGAAATACGGTATTTCTCTAAACCCTAAGAAATCCTTTTTCGCTCTTGATCAAGGTAAGCTCCTAGGCTTTATTGTATCTAAAGACGACATCTATATTGATCCAGACAGGATTAAAGAAATCTCTGAAATCCCTTTTCCTCATAATAAGAAATCCATGCAATCATTTTTAGGCCAAATCAATTTTGTAAAAAGATTCGTTCCAGATTTTTCTTAGATTATTTTACCACTTCAAACTATGATTAAGAAAAATTCAGTTTTTAAATGGGGATCGCCAGAAAAGGAAGCGTTTGAATTAATCAAACAATCAATAATCAATGCCCCCGCTCTAAATACTCCAATTTTTTCTAATCATTTTACATTGTATACCATCGCATCTGATTGCTCTTATGCTGCAGTACTTACACAGGTCAACGATCACAATTTGGAAGCACCTATTTCATTCTATAGTTTAAATCTTCAAGGTGCAGAATTAAATTACTTCGAAGTAGAAAAACAAGCCTTTGATGTATATAAAGCGGTTAAACATTACAAACCCTTCCTTTTAAAAGCCCATACAAAGGTTATAGTCCCTTTCTCCTTAGTTAGGCAACTATTAATCCAAAGAGAATTGGGAGAAAAAAGGGCAAATTGGGTAACAACACTTCAAGAATATGACCTAGAGATCAAGCAAGCAAAGATTGTTAGAGGCCAAGGTTTTTGCAGGTTATTGGCAGGAGCATCCAACATTCCGGAATCAAGCGATATAGATCAATCTCAAACAATCAACCAGATAAGTATCATTGACTCTGAATCATAGTATGTTGATTTAATATTTTATTTGAAAAATGGATATACACCTCCCACCTTGTCCTACAAAAACAAAAGGGCCATAAGATCAAAAGCAAAAAAATTTACCATTATTGATGATGTGCTTTTTAGGCAAAATTATGATTCAGTTTTATTAAGATGCCTTGAAAAACCTGAAGCACAAAAGGTTTTGCAGGAATTACATGATGGACCAACAGGAGGCCACTTCGGAGCTGACACCACAACTCACAAAGTCATCCATGCTGGATATTATTGGCCCACTCTGTTTAGAGATGCTCATGAATATGTAAGGAAATGCCGAAATTGTCAAACTTCAAGTGGAAGACAAAGGAAATCAGCCTTCCCTCTACAACCGGTCAACTTTGAACAACCATTTGAGCAATGGGGATTGGACATTATCAGAGAAATTACCCCAAATTCTTCCAAACAACATAAGTATATCCTTACTACTACTGATTACTTTACCAAATGGGTAAAGCGATTCCGTTAAAGAAAACAAACTCTGAAGCCATTATTGAATTTATAGACCAATTCATCATTACCAGGTTTGGTGTCCCGAATGCTCTTGTTTTTGATAATGCATCTTATTTTTCAGGCAATGCTATGTTTGATTTCGCAATCAAAAGAGGATTCAAACTCAAATATTCCACTAACTATTATGCTTAGGGCAATGGTTTGGCTGAATCTACGAACAAAAATCTTATCAAAATTATCAAGCGAACTATCAAACAGAATCATAAGAACTGGCACAAATCTTTAATATTTGCATTATGGGCTGACAGGATAACACAAAAAGCTTCTATAGGTTCGTCCCCATTTAAACTTGTTTATGGAAAAGAAGCTGTACTACCAACAAATCTCATTCTTCCTTCTCTAGCCCTAGTTCAATTTATTGAAGAAAGCCCTTCTTCTTCTTTACAGCTTAGACATGACCAAATTCTAAAATTAGAAAAAGAAAGAGAAAAAGCCAAAATCATTCATGCAAAACATCAACAGATCATCAAGTCATCATTTGATTCAATCTCATCTAGTTCTAAACAGTTTCAAGTCAGTGATTTAGTCCTGAAATGGGACAAAGCCCATGAAGATAAAGGAAAACACACCAAGTTTCAGAAGATGTGGCTTGGACCATTTCAGATCTGTGAAAAGATAGGCCATTCGACCTTCATGCTACAAGATTTATCAGGGTTGAGAGATTCTCTCCCTGTTAATGGTCTGATCTTAAAGAAATTTTTCAATTGAGGAGGTAACCCCTTCTCCTTTTAATAGCGTTTTTGTAGTTTGTAACAGCATTAGGAAATAAAACTGTAAGGTATCTTCTATTTGACCTTTGCTGTACTCAAAGAATTTCTCAAAACAAGCAGTGCGATATTTACTTTTAAATAAATAGAAGTCTTAAACAAAAGGAATGATTTCTAGGAAATTAGATATAATTTCATTCTGAAACTACACTACAATCCTAGTGAACCCCTCTCGAAGCTTATAAATATTTTAAATCATTTTAGATTTTTCAAATTGGTACAAAAAGGTTATCAATATCAAAATAGAAGCTAATCCAAATTCAACATCTCTAACTCTTACCTTGTCATCCATCCTCTCTTAAGGAGAAAATTGTCTATCCCACTTACTGAAGTTTGTGATTACTCAGAGTGTAATTCCAAGAATACCGATACAAAAGATAAGAGGTCTTATTACAAGCCTACTTACCATGTTCATAAGGAAATAGTTTAGCCGACATTACCAATACTGCATACCAAAACAGGGTAATGGCTTCAATTGTAAGACAAGGGGTCTCATCATGAGCCAACTTGTTCGGTTAGATTACTACCAGTGAATGGCATTGTCACTTAACTGGCCACCACACCAGGGCAATGGCTTTTTATCTTGCAAAATAACAGAAAAAGAAAAGAAATACAAAATGTGAAAAACATATTTTGAATTCATTCTGTTAATCATGCTCTAAGGTGAATGGGACAATAGACAATGATATGGTTAAAAGGTATCCCTGCCGAAACTATGGACGTTTGCTGGCAGCAGAGGCTCTATCTATGAAAAAGGAGTTAATTTTAATAGCTGACTTGGAAAAGTTTTATGTTTTATCAATATCAACCAATAAATGCCAATTTAAAATCTAGAATGTATCTATTTTTAACAAAAGAGGAAATTAGCAAAGAAAGTTTTGTTTTGTCTAGAATGCAACTATACCTAGTTATATTAGAATTTTTCCCTTTTGATAAAAATTTTCTATTTTGAAAAAGTTTAAGTATTTCTATACTTTTCAGAGATAACTGTTTCTTCCAGCGAATCGCCAATTGTTGTGCCCCTACAACAACCCCCCATTTCATATCATTACTATTCCAAAACCATAATATGAAATGGGTCCCTTTTTAATTTTTGTTTTTTAAATTGGTATCAATTAAAGTTCTATTTCAAAAAGGTCCGAAGAAATAAAAGAAAACATTACTAAAATGCCTCTTCAATAAAACCAATCAAAAACCTTAACGAAAAATGATTTATATTATCATTGCGATAAAGCGATCGCAAGATCGCATATCGCAATGACAAAGGGAACACAACTTAGGGACATCTTGATTTCCACCGATGCGAAATCGCTATCGGATATCAGCGAAGCATAAAGTAACACAATTAAGAACCCCTTGCTCCGATGCGATGCGAAATCAGCAATCGGCAATTGACGATAATGCCTAAACGCAAACAAGCTCCCTCTCGCCCCGATGCGATGCGACATCGCTATCGGCGATCGGCGATTCATCATATACACATCCTTAACTACCCCACTCGCTACTCCTGACGCGATGCGATATCACTATCGACGATCGGGGATTCCAAATGGAACCGAAGCCATGACTTAGGATTTTCCCGACGCCTGATTGCGAAAAGGGCAAAAGCGCAGTTTTCAAAGTAAAATCATAAAGGAAATTTAATACGATTTATTCGTAATTAAGGCAATATCTTTTGAAAAGCCGCTCATCCACGTTCAATCGCCAAATCGCCCAAGGCATGCTTCAAATAAATCATTCGGCCATTAATCGAAGCGACTGGTATTAATGAGATTGACAGGCCTTAACAACCATTTAATGAAAACAACAAGCTTGCGATCTATTCACAGATTTGATCCGAAAGCCATCTTAAGTCAATTGATTACCATGAATGCATCAAGATATATATACCTCACTCCATTCAATTCATGTTATTGTTTCCTGTATTACGCCTATCTTTCGCTCTGTGCATGATCCTTCCGCAGAGACAGATTTGAGTGGAATGGGAAAGAAGTCCAAAAAGACTACAATGCCTACTGCTTCGCCAGCCGCAGGGAAATCTGTTGTTGATTTAGGCAGTAAAAAGAAAGGGCTTATATCAGATACTACGTGCCTGGGACTTACCAGAGCTACTTGGCAAGGAACATATAATTTGATTGAAGCCGAAGAGCCGAAGGTGACCGGGATACAAGTCTCATGCGATAGTACCAGAAAATCTGAGGCCAATCTAAAAGACTTGGCCAATTCCTTTCTGCATAGAATAGCGGCCCGAGAGAAAATTCTCCCATATACGGATGTGGTAAGGTGGGAAATCCAAGAGATCCCAATTACCAACAAAATGTTCAGCATTGCAGATGGGAGGATTTTCGGTTCTTTTCGAGCCGCAGATCTAAGGCAAATGTATCATCTGCCGGCAGAAGAGAAAAAGTATAACACGACATTTCTAGAGAAGTTCCGAGCAGAAAACGAGACCAAGTCCGAACCAATTCGAGGCTGGAGACAAAATCCAGCAAAGCATAAGCACAAATCCTTGGGTAAGTACTCAGTCGACTCTCTATGTTCTCCTTACTGCTATGCTGGAATTATGTTGTGTAGACTATGGGGATTACATGACTCCGCCAATTTTACCATAGTAATGGTCCCCTTAATGGAGGCTGCATGTAGTGGTGAGATTATGGATTGGGCGGATATATTATCTGATAAGTTAGCCAAGGCCATTCTTAATTTCAGATTTAATTCTCGCATCACAGAGAGGTTCATTCCACCATTTTATTACAATGCCTATGTGTTGGATGTTTTATGTTTCAATTCTGAGTTTCCTGTGCTCGGATGGAGGTGGACGTCACAAGACCCCACACCCATCCACATATATCATCAAAAGTTGTGGAAGACCAACTACAAACACCACCTATATCAAATCTGCAATGGTTTCATGTTGCCGATTCATTACTCCATTTTTGATAAACCTGCCCCGAAGATTTCTGAACAAGCAGGGGTGGATTTAACCGCAGTAGCAAGTTGGTTTAGAGAAGAGAAATTCACCTACATTAGAGTTTTTGGCAGTCAGGCCAGGCCCCATGTGCTTCCACAATACATCCCTGATAAGTTACTTGCCAGGGAAGTAGCTTATCAAATCAATGTCGATGGGGTTACTCAGACCCTGAAAAAAGCAAAAAAGCATGTCTGGCCCTCCTTTCCCCTGCGAATTGGAATCTACACTCTGCATGATATCAAACATGCAGAGAAGGAAGCTGGGAAAATAAATTTGCTGACTCTAGCTACTCTGCCAAGCAGGCAATATGATCCAAGGAAAATTTCTTACAATGCGCTCGACCAGGCCAAATTGGCCAAGATCGAGCACAAAGAAGACAGATTCGAGGATTTGTTTGCATCGGCCGAATCACTATATGAAGTTAAATCGCTGGCCAGAAATGAATACAACGATGAGGGGCTAGCCGAATTTAATAGAATTAGAGAACAGAGGTTGCAAACTCTGCCTCTAGACCTGTTAGCGACTACTCCAACGACGACAAAATCAAGCGAGCCTGAGCAGCAAAGTAATACGCCACCTCCTACTACATCAAAACAGCAGGAGGAAGTGCATAATTAGAGGCAGGAAGAAACCCAGGAAAATGTGCAGTGACAAGATGAAACACAGGCGAAAGCTCAAGAAGAGAGCAGCTCAAAAGTTAATGATGATACAAAAATTGATCCGAATTTGCTCCAGCAATGGCAGCAATTCAACTCAATCATCGGCAACTTAGAGTGCTCGAAAGATGATGAGGTTTCTAAAGAGGGCGATACATAGGAAGCGACATCAAAATAGGTTTCGGGCGAAACTAGTGACCCACCTAAATCAAAAGAAACAAAAATAATTCCTAAGGATCCATCGGGCGAAATCATTTTGGAAATTGAAGAGATTCCCCCCTTGGATGTATTCTACAGCCCGAAGCATAAAGATGTTGTAAAGCGACAGAGGAAGAGGAGAAGGGCTGATCAACCTTCTCTATTCCCTGAATTAACAGTAACGGGCAATGTTGTGTGGAAAGAGGAATTTGATCCCTCCGATGACTTAACCAAGCTATCACAATACGCTGGAGCATATTCGGCGGCGACCATTTATAAAGCATCGGAGGTGAGAAGTTTATTAAAAGCAAAAGATCAAGATATCTTTTCGCTACAGGCTCAATTATCGGAAGCGCAGCAGAAAGCAAAGCAGGCGGAGCAGGAATTGCTAGTACAACAGCAAAACAATTATCAGCTGACTAAGCAATTACAAGAGGAGAAACAAAGGATTGACGAAAGTGCAATCCAAAGGCAAAAGGAGTAATCGGCAGCATTGGTGCAATTAAAGATGTCGACTGAGGGAACGATAAAAGCTAAAGATGAGAAAATCGCTCAATTATCAACTCAAATTGAGCAAATGAAAAGGCTCCCTCAGCTAGATGAGTTCAAAGCAGAGGCTCTTCAATTAAATAAAGCATTGATAAATAAGGTCAAGCTCCTATGTTAGCAAATTACCCAGGCAGAACCGTTGTGCGAGTTGGTAGCATCCATAAGCGAAAAGGTAGAAAAGGCAAGGACATATTTGGATCAGGCTGAAGAAACACTGACAAGTTTTCTGGAATGGCAAGATTCCGATCAGGGCCAGGCGACTAATCTACCAAGAATTCTGGAATCGCACAAAGAAATATTATTCACAGAATGGCAATCACAGTTAATGAAGGCAGAAAGAGCAATTTTTAGATGCAAAGCAACCACTGGTAATTTTGTTGAATTAGTAAATAATACGCTTTATTTGTCTAACATGATTTCCCAATGTACTCCAGGCCAATTGACAGCAACAAAGATGTTGGAGCATTCATGCTACCCAGAGCTGGAGAAAAATGGAAGATTAATCGCGGGGATCAATAATTTAACATGGGATGCCTATTGGTTCTTCTTAGTGAAGCCATACAGCCAAAGAGCCGCCTCAAAATGCCTCACAGATGCTATCGGGTATATCATACCCGACATTCAGGATGCCACCTTTGCCGCCCAACTTAGCTTGCGCCTCAACAGACTGCCAGAAGTGGAGCCGATGCTTGCGATAAGCCAGCTCAGGTTTAAAGGAAAGCAGCCTGAGTCATGATTCACATCGTCGACTGCCAGATCTCCCCAAGGAGATAGATTGCATTTACTGATGCCAATTTAGTAGGATTTTGTTTCATAGATTTTTTTAGATTAGTAGTATTTATAGACCCTTTCATGCATTTAGAAAGGGTCGTAAAGTTTTGTATATGACTTAAACCCTGAAGTTGCACTATTGTACTTCAAGGATATTCTTTTATGAAACTGGACCAATTATTCTGAGTTTAATGAGGAAGGTTTTTATGCAAATGTGCACTACTGTCTTTGTTTAAAAACATTTCTGTGTTGAAGGAAGAATTGTGAATAGCGATTGATATCTGGGATTGATTAGCAGCTCACATGGTGCTATTATCTGCGTCTGTACTCATTCCTGTTATATGAATTGTTATTTAAATCGCTCTTGCTATTATCGCTTATATATATATGTGCTTTTCGCAACATCCTTTATGCATCCCACTATTGGTTGTCTATAGCATGCTTCTCTTTCAATCGTATATATGTATCGATGATATAAATAGTGAATGCAGTAATTTGTATTAATCGCTTCATTTTGACTATTCATATGAAGTAAGCTTTAAATGATTGAATATCTAATGTTTATTTTACAGAGTCATCTATATGCCTGTTAGATAGATAAGGATTATTTAACGCTGCATTCCGAATGAATAAGTTGTTCTCGAGATTAGTATTAGTTTCCCTATTTTTGTCAATAGAATAAGCTAGTCGCCTATCATCAAAAGCAAACTATTCATCACCCATCCATCCCTTTTATTCATTATCGGGAAACTGGTCCCGTTATCTCCAGTCGGAGCCACTATCCCAAACAGAAAAGGAGCTGTACTAAGGTCCGGACCGGGTGGTTATCCCCCAATGTTGTTGCAACGATTTTCGAGGCATCAACAAGATGCAATCAAGCTTTGAACATATTGGTCTATGTTGTTGTATCTTTCTTTCTTGGTTTTCTTGCATATCTTTCTTGTTAATCATCTTGTCGCCTACATGGGTCAACTAATGCGCCGACAGTTGCATTGGAAATATCACTTCATATGAGTTGGACCATGCTCTAGTTAGCTTAGGAGTAGGGGTAGAGTTTTCTTTTATTGTTCATTTTTTATTTGCTTACTTTTTTTTCTTTATCTTGCTTATTTCCTTTACTTTTTTTCTTGTGCACACATAGGTTAGTTTTTGCATGAAACCATGTTTGGCTTTTTAGACAAGCAAGGTGAAATCCAAGAGGAAATTGTACAACTACAAACACTTGATTATCTGTCTATTCCCTCTCTTCATGAGAATCTTGTGTTTCTTATAGTCGATGATACCTTGATGGAAAATACATTACTTTCAGAGAGAGTCATGGTGAAATCATGATGCTTGCACTCTTAACTAGTATCGCCTACTCTAATTGGTTTTCTATATTCGGTTAAACCTTGTCAACTTAGTCAAGTAGAGTAAGGAGAGGGAGAAAAATTTAACAAGTATATCAAAGGTATATATAAACATCCTTCTCTGGAGGGACAACCTCTTTTGCTCTCAATAAGTTAGGATCTCTCTTTCGCCTCATGAAATAAATAGGTGCCTATGCATAGTTCTTTGAAAAATGAAATAAATGTGAAAGAAGAGAAAGGATTCCTACATAAAGAGGTGGAGCAAGTAACTCCACTGAGGTATTGTCTAGGATCGCTGGCAGTGGAGCAATGGTTGTGTTCTTGAAGTGACTATGTCGGGGTACTGTCCAGGCCTGTTGGCAGGAGAGAAACACTAGAGATGAAACTAAAACTATGACAATATATATTACTTATGCATCTATATACCCCTCATCCCCAATCGAAACAACTCAGTTCGACTTGGCTTGGTATGTGTGTTGCCGATAAAGAGGGTGGTAGGGACTACATATTTAAATCAAGCTAGTGAAGAAGCTATGACAACCAAAGAATCAAGCAATACTTTTGGAAGAGCTAGACTTGCTTTACATGAGGCACGGTCCATACATAGAGCTAGAGTTCTACCAGTGTGTCACAAATGTTTTAGCGGCTACAACCACCCTCCAAAATTTTACCTATGCTTCATTTTGGAGCCATCCTTCTAAATCCCAGCATCTCATCTGGAATTGATCCAAATACTTATGATTTTATTGAGCTTCAGCCTTCACACCATCGCTTGTGTTTTCTTAATTGATTTTTCATCTATCCCACATGTCAATCTCTTGACTTGGCTTTCATCCTGTTCTGGGCTTGCCTTAGAGAACTGTCCAATCCTTGAGGGAAACCAACCTTGGTCTTAGGAATTGCACAGTCCAAGCTGACAGTGAGCCTCCAACTCCAAAAATTGCGCAGAGCTAGTTGACAGCCAACCTTCAGCTGGGAAATTGTGGAGAACATGAGAGGCAGACCAAAGCCACTCAAACCAGAAATTATGCAGAAGTCTCTTACTTGAAATCTTCCAAGTGCATGAGCTAGTGAGTTGCCCAATGCTTCCCAGAACTACGTAATCTCTCCGACCAATGAATAACATATTTTCCTAAAAAAGAAAAAGAAAAAAGAGAAAAGGCATCCCTAGAAAATAGGGATCTATTTTTAGTAGTCCGAGGGAGGCACTTGAGTTATTTTGGAAACTGCCTCCAAGTGTCACTTTTTCCTTGGTTTTTGGCCTTTGCATCTGTTGAAGCCTCAAAATTCTACTGCTCCAACATGGGGGATAACCACTCGGTCTATACCTTTAAAGCAACTCCTTTTCCATTTGGTGTGGTGGCTCTGACTGGGGATGATGGGACCAATTTCTCAGTGTGGGTTTGAAAATGATGATGGGTGGTTTTCAAGTGATTGCAATAAGAATAATGATAACTAAATGACCTATTTTGACATGCAAATCTCTAAATAACTTAATATAATATAAACTGGGGTATTCTATGCAATATGCAATCTAAAAAGATATCTGTTTGGTACGTGGTAATAAAGATCATTCACGTGTTAAACATAGATGATAACATGTAAAGATAATTCTTTGACTAAATAGTTATTCAAAGAAATGTGTAAATTATATCGCATATATTTAATGATCATATATGAAAATAAACACTTTTAGCTAAGTATTATACAATAGTGCAATTAACACATAACAAAAAGAACATACTCCATATATAATTCATGAAACGAAATGTTATCACTAATTTAATAAAACATAACTGATCATACAAGACAAAAGTACCATATGTGTGAGGTTCTGCTCATTTGGCTAGTGACATAGATCAACTCATTTCTTCAATCAAATTATTCTCCAAGCATATAGAAGTGCATCAACAAAAGAAAATAGTTTAATATTCAAAAGTGATGACCATGTTCCATAATTTCATCAAGGCATCTACAAGCTTACAAAAGTGTATTCCTTGCAAATGGTTTCTGATAAAATCATGGACCCTTATAAATGCATGAGAAGAGTATAAATACTATCTAACTAATGTTTAAAAATAGATTATACAAAATATATGAGGAGGTTTCAAACAACCTTCCTCTTAACTAGTAACTAACTCTAAAAATAAAATTGATTTGATGACTTGAGGCTATGAAAATGTCTTGTTGTTTGCCAACTTTTCCTTGAGGTCACATATGTCGGACATTAGTTTTACTTGAGGAGGTGTTCTGAATTGTGTTCTGACTTGTCTTGTAAAGATGGCATATATAAGAGGTGGCAACATCCTTTGTGCTAAATTTAGTGAGAAATTCAGTGTCATAATTTGAAATTGCTAATATGCCTCTCATTCAGTCTTTGATAATTTCATGATTGCCTCTCTTTGGATTTGCATCTTTTCTTTCCAGATTTTATCCAAGTATTTCAGATCTGGCAGTGACTTTGGATTACCTTCTTTTATCAAGTTGGTGGTGTGAAAAGTGTGATTGATTGCTTTTATTATATTCTTTTCTACTCCTACTACTTTGCTACTACCAATTCTGTCTGCTTAATCCGTGCACCCCAATCTGTGAATAATATGTCTTTGTGCATTTCTTCAATATATGGCATATTAGCGCTTCTTCCTTATTCAAATTCTTTCCATTCAATGTAGTTATTCTCACAGAATAGATATTGCTATTTTGAAAGAATGGAGGTTAGGTCCAATGCCCCTTTAATGAACTCATCAATAGTGGGGACATACTTATATTTTTCCATAGCCTCTTGCAACTCTTGGATTTGCATAATCTTTGTTGAGATGTCTGCTTCGTGGCTTATCCTAAGTAGTTCCAAACTTTGCTGCAATTGGATTGTTTGTTTTGTGGCTTGCTTGTTCACATTTGTTTTCTCAATTTCCAATTGTTGCTCAAGCTGTGCTATCCTTTCTTCTCTTTCCCTTAACAAAATAGATACTTTAGTGGATTTATCAATGGTGGTAGTAGCATATGCCCCTGCAAGTTGTGAGGCCCTAGTTTTATTTTCAGTTGGATTTGAAGGAATATCCTTCCAGACTTCCATTGGTTCATTCCCTGGTGGGATTTTAAGTGTTTCCACTCTCCTTCTCTTCCTCTGTCTTCTTGCTACAACCTTATGTAGTGGGTTGTAGGATACATCTAAAGGAGGCATTTTTGTAACCTTTAGGATAATCTCAGATGTCAGAAATGTAGGTATAATTTCTACATTATGTGAATTTGTCCCTTTCTCGTTCATTGGCTCAGACTCTATAACTTTCTAAGTTTTTTGTGGAGTATGATATCCTATAGTTTCTTGGGCATCTATTGCATTGGCAGTGTCTTGGATTTTTTTATTAAACTAGTCCCATTCTTGCTCCATATCGCTGCTTTCACCTTTGGGACCAGGGTCCTGATTTAGGTTAGTCTTGACCCGTTTCTCAGCTAACCTTTTGCCAGATTTTGCCGTAGCCTTTGTTTCCTTCGTCTTCCCTATGTTCCAAGTTGTATTCACCTGAGATTCTGTGCAATAATTTGGTCCCTCACTGTTAATGGTCACACTGGGCATAGGTTTGTCATCAATTCGTAACCAATGCAATGGGATTGTTTCAAGCCTCTGATTTCTAAATTCCTAAAACCTTTTGAAGTCGTCAAGATTCAAATTCAGCTTTGCCCAGTTGAATGCTTGTTCAAATGACTTAGTTGATTGTAATAAATCTTCAAATTCATGATCTTCATGGATAAAGGGTTTAACCTTTAGTGACGTAGTGACATTTTTTGCTACTTTCTCTAGGTCAAATTGCCCCTTTGGCAGAGTACCCAGCTTGAGGATATCTATGTTTAGTAATTATTTGTTTGCATAGTTGTAGTTTGACAATGAAAAAGAACCACACCGTATGGGAAAGGGTGGCCATAGTGATTTTTTTCTATCTTTCAAATTCGTGGTTAAGCCTTTTCCAATAGTTTGGTGAGCTATTTATTTGGCTAACAACTTGTCAGAGACATACAAAGGAAGTACACATGGTTCTGTTGTACTACTAAAAACCCTGATATAAGTGAACCATTGCTCAAAAAAGTAATTGCCTACTACAAGAAGGTCTGTAGCGGCTTCCTTAGAAAATCTCAGGGCCTTTTTATCAATAGTCATTTGATGTAATGGTAAAATAATGCCATGGCATATCTTGTAAAAATGGGGTATAAAATGGGATTCCCACATTTTTTTGTGACTAATATGGATGGGGTATGGGTCTTGCAAGGCCCATTTCCAACCCATAATTGGAAACTTAGTACAGAAGCAGATAGATTCCATGATATAAGCACTCATATAAAATGGAGGAAGGTTTTCTGTGGAGGTGGATCTCTTTTGATGATATTCATAAATAGCTGTAGTTAAGTTGTCAGATAGGATAGTAGCTCAATTCATTATAGGAGAATTGATACATGCATCGATTAAAGGGACATATTCTATAAATAACTTGGTGTTATTAGGCATTCCATACAATCTACATAACATAGAGGCTGGATAGTTATGGGGATTTTCCAAAGAAGCTATGGGGTACATACCTGTCTTATCATATTTGAATTTGTTTTCTAGGACTCTCCACCCTTGAATCATCTTGAAGGGTTCTTCATTATGTTTCATGAACTTGGCCAAGAATGGTCTATCACATATATCCCGAGGGTCGGGAAGATACATTTGTTTCAAATCTTAAGCTTTAAATGATCCCATTGGTTCCATCTCTGAATTCTTGAATTGTCTGTCTTCAATATTGACATTCTTTACCACCCATCTAACCATATCCATGTATGGTAGTATCTTGGCCCTTGCTCCTATTCTGTGAATAAAAGAGCAAGCAACGTCTCTGAATTGAACTCCCGAGGGTTGTATTGAATCTACTATTGCCTTGGTAACAACAACTTTAGGCTTCTCATCTGCAAATCTATTATAGATAACTTCCCACGCCATTTCTCCTCCATCAGCACTGCAAACTGTATAAAAAAATATGGGTGACATCTCTGTAACCTCAGATTCTGAAACACTTTGTTGCTTCTGTTTTTGCATTACTCCATAAGGACATCCCTTTTCAAGCTTCCCTAAAACGAAAGAGAGATATATTTTTTTTCTCTGCAAATGCTAATTCTATTAACTGTAAAATAAAGTAAAAATACAAGGGGGCGAGGCCTTGGGGATCATCTTCCGAGAGCACTCAGAACAAAAAAAACTATCCTATATGAAGGAGAACCAGTTACATAAGCAAGAGTGCAGATATAGACTTCAGGAATTAACCAAGATAACATGAAGTAGAGGTGGTATAACTAACTGTCTAGAGCGTGTGACCAGAGAGCTAGCCTAAGACAATGCTCAAAATTCAATATGAACTTTACATTGCTGCATATCATGGAGAGAAGGAAGACATCCATAACTGCCTGTCTGAAGAGGCCGAACCAAAACCGCACCCAAAACTGATATGGAGTGGGCCCAGATGGCCTCAAATTGCTGTGTCCTCATTCCGAGGTTCCTCCACCACTTGGCAAGCAGTGTCCTCCCAATCATCACAACAACCTACATTTTTGTTGCCTGGGTGCCTTAGCAGGGGACTCGAGTCACTGTCATTATCTTCCACGTTCCTTTGGCCCGCTGCATCTGGAGGAAGAGAGGTGCTGGGAGCGTTGCTTCTCTCAAGCCTCTCCCCCTTACCTTTCTCCATAGTTTACTTTTCCATTACCTGCAAGTTGCTTTGACTGCCGGCCTCTCTGAAAGCTTCCTGGGGAGGCTCAGACATCATACAAACCCGAATTGGAGCTGGAGAATCTTCTTTAGAGAAGAGAATAGTGAAATTGACAGTGATGACTAGCCTATTAAGATTGCTCTGAAAAGTAAAATGATTGGTTTGAAACCCATGATACGGAGAAGGTCTGCGAGTAGGATTCATAAAGCGGGCTACCTGTGGTCTGCCACGCCCTCCACGACTCCCCCCGAGAAAACTTCTTTGACTGTGGCGTACCATGGTAAGGAGGTTAAAGAGAGGCAAATACACAAACGAAGATAGACAACACAGGAAATCAAAGGCCGAAACAAGAGCGTAGTCAACAACACAGTAAAGGACTTTGGACAAAGACAATAGGTCTGCAATTGCAAGAAGAGCGGGATAGGTCGAATGGCAGGGGTATTAGAGAGCTGACCAATAATTCTTGAGACAAACTTGTTGTTGAGACACACAACTATCCCAAGCCCGAGACTAACAAAGAACAGAATACTCATAAAGAATTTACCTTTGCTTCTAGAGACCAGCCTGCCCCACAGACCCGTATCCAGCTTCGGCCAAAGACAAGAAGGTGGAGCACAAGCAGCCCCGAGTGCCATGGTTATAAAAGCTAGTACCTTGTCTTGGGCGAGGAAAACAGTAAATGCATCAAGCATGCCAAATCTGTTGCTTTGTAGCAAATCCATCACAAACCAAATGAAATTCTGGTGTATCACGCTCATGAACCAAATAGAATTTTGGAGAGTCGCGCTGGTCTGCATCTGGCAGTACCGAGCTCATCCATCTATCCTATGATTCATTAATTACATTTATTTCACCCGCATCCAGGTGAAAGAGAGATATATTAGTGTAAACAATAAAGCACAATTAAGGCTAAAGAGCTCTTTGAAATGACTTGAATTATGGGAGGATTTTGAACGCAATCTCCATATTAACTAGCCATGACTTGAAAACATTAACTTCTCTCCTCGAGCTGCTAAACAATAATTTATGTGTTAACCCACTTGATATTTCATTAAATCTCAATAACTTCCCACACTTCATGCATAATTTTCTGCATTTTGACTTCCAAACATTGCAATATAGTGTCATTCGTAGATAATGTGAAATGCGATTGTGAAACATCACAATATCGCATTTCGAAATTTTTTAAGGGTAACACAATGGCATGCTTTATTAAATTGCGACTTGCGAAGTGTGATCACATATCCTTAGAGTGCCGCGATTAGAAAATTGCAGTGGAGACTTGATCACATATCTCATTTCGGTATTTTCTTTAAGATGTTTATAATTATCACATGGAAAACTGCGAGATGCGATTTGCGATAAAAGTTTTAAGTATGGGTTGCATTCTAAAAGTTTAAAGAAAATTTTTAGAGTTAGCACTTATTTTCAAAAGATAAAAATTTAAAAGGGTTCCCATTTATATGTCAAATACTAATTATTCATCCCTATAAATGGGGGGTTGTTACATAGTACAACAATTGGTGATTCACTTAGGAGAACCAGCTACCTTTAATTGGTCTTTTGAAATCTCTAAAACTTTCAAAATTTAGAAGAGTTATAGGAATAATAATTAAATGAGTTACAAACCAAACAACATTTCTCTGAAATCATAATCGCTCACTTAATTTAATTATTCAACTACTTTACTCTTGTAGTGAAAAAGATATAAATGTTTGCATTAGTCTATATTAAGATTTAAAGAGATATAGTAGGTGTCTTCTATAGATTAGTTTTTATTGTTTACTCATTTGTCAGAGATAAAACCTCTGCTACCAGTAGGCATTCATAGCCTCGGTAGGGTTATCTTTTAACCAACAATGATTCATTTTCCCATCCAAAGCAATTTTCAGAATTCAAAATGATATTCGTTTGCTTTCTTTCTCATTTGGATCTTGTTTTTTCCTTTTATGTAATTTTTATTTTTAAGTTTATTAAAATATATTGTCTAGGCTTGGTAATCCAATAATGACAATGCCATTCACTTGTTGTAACTAAACTGAACAAGATGGCTCTTGATGAGACCCCTTGTCCTTTTATTGATTAGATCATTGGATATTACCCTATTTTGATACGTAATATTGGTAATATCAGTTTAATTATTCCCCTAGGATAATGGTAAAAAAGCTTGTAATGAGACGTATTATCTTTTAAGTTTTGCATATTTTTGAATTACACTCTCAAAAAAGAAAATTTTATTAGATGAGGTGAATCATTGGCTCCTTTTAAGAGTTTTTGGTTGATAATAATAGAGTTTTGAGATACTCATTTGTAGAGAGTCCTTACTAGGTTAAAGATTTTTTTCTTGACTAATAACAAAACATCTATACTTTATAAAGATAAGAGCTTGTTCATAGATCAAGTGTTTTTATCAAGGTCGAGTTTTTCCAAAGAAATAGGGTTCATTTTGATACTCAAATACTCTAATTATTTCTTTAACTTTTCATATTTATAGAAGCGAAAAATCGAAGTATTCTTAGAGAATTTATTTTGAGAAGCCAAAATTAAATACTATTTAACTTTTATTTTCCTAAGAATCTTAAAGACAATATGATACAAAATTAGAAGAGGTTGTCTTCTAGGAAAAGTATTTTTTCAAAATTTGCCCATTAATGGGCAAATAATCTAGTCTACTTAACATGTCTTGTAAAAGAAATATTGATGGACCAATTTTCTCAATGATTTGGAATGGTCCAAGCCACAATCTTTGGAATTTGGTGTGTTTTCCCTTTTCCTCATGTGCTTTGTCCCATTTCAAAACTAGATCACCTACTTCAAAGGTTTTATGACTGGTAGAGGTTGTATCAAAAGAGGCTTTGACTAACTTTTGATGACGGGAATGGGTGGCTTTAGTTTTTTCTCTTTCTTCTTTAAGCTTAAGGATATGAAATTGTCTTGCTTGAAGAGAAGAGGAATGATTTTCATTAATAAATTGCACTAGAGCAAGAGATGGGATTTCTATGTTTGTGGAGAGAACTACTTCTTTTCCATAAACTAAAGAAAAAGGAGAAGAATAGATTGAGGCCTTCTGTGTTATTGTATTTGCCCAAAGAGAAAATGTTAATGCTTTGTGCTAATTCATATGATTTTGGTCTATAGTTTGCTTGATGATTCTGATAAGGTTTTTGTTTGTTGATTCGGCTAATCCATTACCTTGTAGATAATAGTTGGCTGAATACTTCAATTTGAAAGCTCTTTTTAAGGCAAATTCTACCATAGTATTTCCAGAAAAATAAGATGCATTATCAAACATTAAAGCTGTAGGTTAGCCAAACCTAGTGATTATGTACTAATCAATAAAGTTTGTAATACTTTATGTGTTAGCTATCTTTAGTGGGATAACTTCTACCCATTTTGTGAAATAATAAGTAGCTGTAAGGATGTACTTGTGGTACTTGGAAGAGTTAGGAACAATCTCACCAATTATATCTAATCTCCATTGTTCAAATATTTGTTGGATATTCACTGGCTGTAATGGGAATGTTGGTTTCTTTTCTCTTCCAGCTGCAGTTTGACATGTTTTTCATTTTCTTGCATAGTCATGTGCATCCTTGAATAATGTTGGCCAATAATAACCTACTTGCAGGATTTTGTGAGCTGTGATATTTCCTCTGAAATGACCTCTAGTTGGTCCATCATGTAACTCCTGCATAACCTTTTCAGCTTCAGGTTTTTCTAGTCATCTTAATAACACTGAATCATAATTTTTTTTAAATAATACATCATCAATTATTTCATACTGATTTGATTTCAACCTTAAAGCACAGTTTGTTTTGTAATTGAGATGCATAGGCACATATCCATTATTTAAATAAAACTTCAAATCAACATACTGTGATTGTGCATCGTTAAGGCTTACCTCTGATATTTGCACTTCATTACCTTGGTCTTATTCTATTGATAAATGGGAAGCTCCAATTAGAATTATGCAAAAACCTTGGCCCTTAACAATTTTAGCTGGTCGAATTTCTACATGGTACTCTTGAAGTGAAATGACCGAATTTTCTCTTTTCGCCCCCACTTCTCTTTGAATCAATAATTGCCTTACTACAGGGTAAGGTACTACTATTTTTGTATGAGTTTTGAGGAGAAAAGGTCTGAAATGTTTTAAGGTTTTAAAGACATCAAAAGCTTGTTTCTTAATAGCTTAGTAGTTTAGTTCGACACCCTATAAATTGGAACTGAAAAAAGAGATAGGTGCCTCGATGTTTTGATCGTTTAACTGTGTTAAAACTGCTGCATATGATGTATTAGATAAAAATGTGTATAATACAAAAGGTTTAAGAAAGTATGGAGTTATTAAAGAAGGAGCGTTGATAATGGCTTTCTTTATTAACTCAAATGACTCTCTTTCATTTTTACCCCATTTGAAGACTACATTATTTCTTGTCATTGAATGAAGGGGTAAAACAATATGTGAAAAATCAGGAATAAATATTTTTACAATATTAATCTGGCCTAGGAATAATTGCATGGTATATATATATTTTTTTTAAGCGGGAGAGGAATCTTTTCAATTTCTTGGATTCTATCAGGATCAATATAAATTCCTTTCTTGGACACTATGAATCCAAGGAGTTTTCCTTCTGCTAAGGCAAAGTATGACTTTTTGGGATTTAGAGAAATGCCATATTTCTTGCATCTTTCAAAAATATGCTTTAGGTCATTCAAATGATTGTTTCTATTCCTAGAGTAGACTATAATGTCATCTAGGTAAATAACAACTGATTTATTAATCAGACCTTTAAAAGCAATATCCATGGTGCATTGAAATGTAGTATCTGCGTTGATAAGTCCAAAAGGCATCTTCTGATAAGTGTATGTTCCCTACTTGGTCCTGAATGTTGTTTTTAGTCTGTCATCTGGATGTACAAGAATCTGATTGTATCTTGAAAATCCATCTAGAAAAGACAACTTATTGCAATATTTTCTCCATGGTAGGTAAAGGAAAGTTATCCTTTTGACAAGCTATTTTTAAGTTCCTAAAATAAATACAAATTCTAATATCTCCATTCTTTTTCTTGAGAAGAACCATATTTGATACCCATTTTGAGTGTCTAACATGGAAGATTATTTTTTCTTTCAGAAGTTTGTTTAATTTAGATTTGATTTGGCTTTCATGATTTGGATGAATCTTTCTAAGCTTTTGTTGAACTGGTTTCTCATTAGAGGTCATCGGTATAGTGTGTTGAATTACAGAGGTATCATAGGTTTTGAGATTTGAATAATCCCAGGCAAAGGCACCTTTATATGTTTTCAACAATTTTATGAATGATATCCTTTCTTCGGATGATAAACCAAGACCTAGGTTGACGTTTTGAGGCTTTTCAAATGTGCCTAGGTTTACCACTTCAAATCTCAAAGTAAAACTCTGAGTCTTGGAGTTGGTAATCTTTTTAAATATGTCTTTCAGATCATATAGATCTTTCATTTTGACTACAGACTTTGGAATTGGATTTTGATCTTGTTTATGGTTTATTTGCAAGTCAGGTTCGTGTTCATCTATGATTTGTTCCTCATAAGATCCTTATGATGTAAGGAAGTAAATTATATCAACATCATTATTAAAAACTTTCTAATTTGTTACATTATTAGGGATGGATGGTCTAAAAATTAACTCTATAGAAAATCTATCCGGAATAAATTCCTCTTAAGGCATAAGCTTAGATGCTACATTGGCAAGTAAATCAACACTTGCATTTTGTAATCTCGGGACTGAAGAAATGTTAAAATCAGTGAAGTGAGAAGTAAGATTCTGGGCTAGGGATTAATAATGTTTGAGATGCCTAGACACACAATGGATTGTATTTCTTACTTGTTTAATAACTATTTCAGAGTCTCCATATACTTGCAATTACTTGACATCAAGGCCAATGGATTTATGTAGCCCTTGAATTAATGCTTCATATTTTGCAATATTGTTAGTGCATTGAAACTCAAGCTTGCATGCTAACATGGTTTTCTCTTCTTGCAGGATGCTTATGATACATTTAGCACTTGCACCATCTTCAGACTTGGAACCATCAAAACAAAGAGTCCATAATAATAAATTATCTACAAGTTTATCAACTACATCTATACATTGGGAAGCATTTGTTTGCGAATTTTTTTCTATCTAAGATACTATAACATTATCTGGAAAGGGAGATTTTTGTGCATTAAAGGATCCCAAGAATGACTCAGTTGAGTAGTTTCCGATGATATTATTGGTGAAAGCTATTGGTTCATTGCTCCCCTCGAGATCAGTGATTGTGTACTTCATGAATGTTTCACAGTCTACTTTGATTTGGTTAGATTTACCATTGTATGTCAACCACATATGAGACCAATCATATGAAAAGTATCCGTGTAAATTTTCAAACCAATCCCTACTCAAAATTAAACCATAGAATTCAGGGATATTAGCCACCAGAATATCGATTAACTGTGAAAATTTTGGGTCAGAGGAAAGGATAATTGAAACCGATATCATTTCTCCAAGTACCTCTACTTTTGTCCTGTCTAGTTGAACTATGTGTACAACATATTTTTGAGGTGTGATATTTAATTTAGTGCACACAGTTCTTGGCATGATTTTTGAAGAGGTTCTTGAATCAATAAGGCAATTATGGATGTTTTTGTTGAAAATCTCATAATTAAGAAGAAATGAAGGAGTATGAGAGATAGATCTATCACCTATTAGAACTAGGTCTGTGGGATTTACTTTGTTTGCATATGAAGGAGGATTTCCCATATCTTTAGCAACTTGAGTAACTACAACGACTGGTAAAGGAGCTACAAGAATTGCTTTTAGCTCTCTAAGTTAAGATTTTCTATTGTTGTTTGAGTTTATTCAATTCATGTAATGAAATATTTGCTCTCGTCTTTTTCATATCTTCGACTATATTGTATTCCATTGTATCCAAGATTACTAAAGTTTTAGAAGTAGTTGGAGGATCTGATGGAATAGAATTAGTTTGAGTAGTCTTAGATTTTTTACTTACTGTTTTCTCCTTCACAAGAGTAGCAACTTTTTTCTTCTAATTTGTTTTTGACGTATCAGTAGAGCTTTTATTTCTTGTAGTTACTAGCATAGTTCTGCTTCCTCTTCAGTTGGCAGAAAAAACTCCCACATTCCATTTAACTCAAATTCCTTTTTAGTTTCTGCTTCTTCTTCTGTTGTTGAGTCTTCTTCTGGTTCTTGATCAGATTCAATGTTTGAAATAGTATTTGGTGGTTGGGATGTAGAAGAAGTATTTCTTTTGAATGGGAAAAAATATTTCTTCGGAGCAGATGAATCTGCAACCTGTTTGTTGATTTCGACCATTTCATTTGACATGGTCTTTAGCACCTTTTGAAGGCCTTCAAGGTCAAAAGGGTCTTTTGAAGCTTTCTTTTTTGAATCTTCCTTGAATGTCACTTTCTTTGATTTCCTTTCTTCTATCTGTGATCTCTTTTCTAAGGCAATAATTCTTCTTTCTATAGGTAATGCTTGTTTCATGTTTTCTACAAGGATAGCCTTATTGGCTCTATCTACAAAAAATGTGATATTAGAGGGAAGGGAGGATATGTACCACTCTATTTGTACATCTACTGCAGTTCTAGAGGCAGCTGGGATTTTTTTTTTCCAGTAATTTGTTGAATCTAGAGTTGAAATCATTGATCCTTTAATCCGAACTTGCTTTTAGGTTGGAAAGATCATTCATTAAAGATGTAACGGTTCCATCATCACCAAATTTTTCAAGAAATATTTCTTCAAAAGCTTCCCTAGTTCTTATTGAGTCTGCTTGAAGGGAAAAGTACTAGGATCCTATAGATCTCAAGAAAGTATAAGGAAACAATCTGATAACAACATCTTCATGCATAAATCCATTAAGGTTCATGGCTAAAATAAAGTTATTTAGATGTTCTTCAGTAAGAAGACCATCATCATGATTATACGTAGGTAACAATTTTTCTTGGTTTGCTGGGAGAGAATTTGGATTAACAACCAGTACAACACCAGGGTTTGTCCAAGGTTGAGCAGGTTGATTGGCCATAACTTGTGTTGAAGGTTGCAAAGATGAGGAGGAAGACCCAGAAGTAGATAGGATGGTGAAGAAATTACTACTGGTAGTAGCACTAATTGTTTGAGGCGAAAAAATGGATAGTTGAGAAGAGGCAGATTGAGTAGAAGTGAATGGGGAAGTAAATGGAGGGAAAGGTGATGTGATCTCGCTGGTATCTAATTCATATTTTGATGTATCAGCTTTATTACATCGTGAATGAATGGGAAACTCAAAAGGGGTTACTGCAAGCTTTTCACTTTATAGTTGAGTTAATACACCAGTATCTCATAACAGGGAAGTGACACTTTCTTCAGAAGCTTTGGGTTTTTCAGGTTTCTCAGTAGAAATGGATATCTGTTCCAATTTCTGTATTAAGGAGTGAAATTTGGGAGACTCAGGAGTATAATATGAAGAAGGTGCTTGTCTTAATACTTCAGGAGACGAGGGAGAGGTTTCTACAACTTCAAATTTTTGATCCAGAGATTTTGAACGAGATCTAGAAGATGTAGAAGTTGCGGAGGGGTTTTGACTCTTATGAATGTTTTTCAATTGATATTTATATTTATATTCAATTCATAGTCGGATGGACCTCCTTCTAGCACCAAAATGTTGAATCCTCGGAATTCTACTGCTCCAACATGGGGGATAACCACCCAGTCTCGACCTTGAAAGCAACTCCTTTTCCATTTGGTGTGGTGGCTCTGAATGGGGATGATGGGACCAATTTCCCAGTGTGTGTTTGAAAATGACAATGGGTGGTTTTCAAGCAATTTCAATAAGAATAATGATAGCTAAATGACCTATTTTGACATACAAATCTCTAATTAACTTAATCTAATATAAACCCAGGGTATTCTATGCAATATGCAATCTAAAAAGATATCTGTTTGGTACATGGTAATAAAGATGATTTACATGTTAAACATAGATGATAACATGTAAATATAATTTCTTTGACTAAATAGTTAGTCAAAGAGATGTGTAAATTATATCACATATATTTAATGATCATATATGAAAATAAACGATTTCAGCTAAGTATTATACAATAGTGCAATTAACACATAACAGAAAGAACATACTACATATATAATTCATGAAACGAAATGTTATCACTCATTTAATAAAACAAAACGGTCATACAAGATAAAAGTACCATATGTGTGAGGTTCTGCTCATTTGACTAGTGACATAGTTCAACTCCTTTCTTCAATCAATTATTCTCCAAGCATACATAAGTGCATAAAAAAAATAAATTAGATTGATATTCAAAAGTAATGACCATGTTCCATAAATTCATCAAGGCATATACAAAATTACAAAAGTGCATTCTTTGCAAATGTTTTTTGATAAAATCGCGGACCCTTCTCTAAATGCATGAGAAAGGTATAAATACTATATAACTAATGTTTAAAAATAGATTATACAAAATATCTGAGGAGGTTTCAAACAAAATTCCTCTTAACTAGTAACTAAATCTAAAAATAAAATCAATTTGATGACTTGATGCTATGAAAATGTCTTGCTATCTGCTAGCTTTTTCTTGAGGTCACATATGTCGGACATTGGTTTTACTTGAGGAGGTGCTCTGAATTGTGTTCTGACCTGTCATGAAAAGATGGAATCTGTAAGAGGTGGCAACATAATTTTCGTTGAATTGAGTGAACAATTCAGTGTCATAATTTAGCTATGAAGTTTGACAAGAAATTGGCAATATGCCTCCCAGTTGGTCTTTGATAATTTCGTGATTGCCTCTCTTTGGATTTCCATCTTTGCTTTCTAGTGTTTATCCAAGTCTTTCAAATCTGGTAGTGACTTTGGATTACCTTCTTTTATCAAGTTGGTGGTGTGCGAAGTGTGGTTGAATTCTTTTATTATATTCTTTGCCACTCCTGCTACTCTTGCTACTGCCAATTCTATCTGATTAATATGTGCATCCCAATCTATGAGTAATATGTCTTTGTGTGCTTCTTAAATCTCTAGCATATTAGAACTTCTTCCTTCTTCAGATTCTTGCCATTCAATGTAGTCAGAGATCTTAGTATTTAAGTCATTAAACTTAGTTCTTTGATCAATTGCCTTAACTGTTAATTGATCATTGGCATTTAAATAAGGGGTGATATGGGACATTTTGTGGAAGCATAGATCTTGTTGTTATGACAAAATGGAGTTGAGCTCCAATGCCCCTTTGATGAACTCATCAATAGTGGGGACATCTTTATATTTCTCCATAGCCTCGTGCAACTCTTGGATTTGCATATTCTTTGCTGAGATGTCTGCTTTTTTGCTTATCCTAATTAATTCCACACTTTGCTGCAATTGGACTATTTGTTTTGTGGCTTACTTGTTCACATTTGTTTATGAATTTCCAGCTGTAGCTCAAGTTGTGCTATCCTTTCTTCTCTTTCCCTTAAAAAAATATATACTTTAGTGGCTTTATCAATGGTGGTAGTAGAATATGCCCCTGCAAATCGTAACAGCCTGGTTAAATTTTCAGTTGGATTTGAAGGAATATCCTTCCAGACTATATCCATTGGTTCATTCCCTAGTGGGATTTTAGGTGTTTCCACTCTCCTTCTCTTCCTCTGTCTTCTTACTATGACCTTATGTAATGGGTTGTAGAATACATCTAAAGGAGGTATTTCTGTAACCTTTAGGATAATCTCAGATGTCGAAAATGTAGGTATAATTTCTGCATCCTATGAATTTGTCCCTTGCTCGTTCATTGACTCAGACTCTATAACTTTTTGAGTTTGCCGTGGAGTATGATATCCTGTAGTTTCTTGGAAATCTATTGCTTTGGCAGTATCTTGGAGTTTTTTATTAAACTGGTCCCATTTGTTATAGATCTAATATGAAAATATAAGACAATATAAATATACCCACGAAATAACCAGATAGAAATAGATAGAAATGTCTCTTTATAAATCAAACCCTTAAGGTAGGGTGACACCATACATTCACTCCTTAAGGAAGGAGAACACTCCACAAGCCATATGCCTATTCATACAATATTCCTTAACATATCTCAATGAGGAGTCTTTCGCCTCTATGTAGGCCTCATACATACAATACCATGGATCATTACCATGGTTCCCTCAATACCATATATCTAATACCATGGGCTTATTACATTATTGTTAACTACTTGTGGTTCCTTACATGATACGGGTTAACCACCTTATTTATTACTATGGCCCATCCCATTATTACATTATTCCCTTGGGTACCTCCCTCTGTACCCCATATTATCCCCCCTAGGTATACTACATTCCACCCCCCTTAACATGTTTCGTCCCCTAAACATATGAAGAACACAAATAATAAGATCTACTCAAAACAGTAGTCCACTGGTACCATGCACGTGCATCTAGCCATCCAAGAGAAAGGTGAACCCTCGATCTAGCTGGTGCCTTGCTCGCTTGAGATGGAAGTTGACCCTGACGGCTCTTCTATGTTGATATGTAGTAGGTGGATCTTCGCTCCTTTCTATCTGTCATGTGAGGGTTGTTATCCTTGTGGCTAATTCGTTGCCATCTTGTTGGTTGTTTTCTTGCGGGGTGATGTGGGTGGTTATATGTTGAAGTATTAACCAACGATATATCTTTCTTTAATTCACCACCTAATGGAGCCTGATTGGTATCTGGTACATGTTGTGGTGCCTGCTGTTGTTTCTTATCTTCCAATATTACTTCAACCACTAAGTCCTCATCTGATGTATTAGTACCTGTAACATTTTCTGCTTCAGCCTCCTTGGACACTACCTATTTTTCTGGTACCTAGTTTGATGTTTGTGTTTGATTGTAAACCATCAAAGGCTCATCATTTGATGTGTAAGTGTCATTAGAGCTTTGTGCTTCTACCTCCATAGTCTCTGCTTGGGTCTTAATAGAAATAAACTCCAATGTAATTTTCTTCTTTTTATACCAGAGCTTCAGGAATTTCTTCTGCACATTAATATTGACAGTACCCACAGATTCCATCCAAGGATATCCCAAAACAACATCCATGTTATCCATATCTGAAGTATAAAAGTCACAATGCAACACATACTTGTCCATAGAATTCTTCAAATCTTTATAAACTTGAACATCCTCATTATCAACTTGTGTGTTTTCAATGTGTTTTGTTGGAACTTGCAATTTTTTTGCCAAATTAACATTGATAAAATTATGCTTGCAACTAGGATTTATAGACACAATGATCTTCTCCTTCTAAATCAATCCATGAACCTGCAATAAGGAGATACCAACAAAAAATAACCCTTTAGGTTTCTTGGTTTCCTTCTTTCCTGCAAAAATAAAATATTTTCTAAGGTTTTTCATTTCCTCCTTTCTAGTATGAGACCATTTGTCCAAAAGTAGTTCTTCAATTTCATCAGCACGACATAACTTCAGAATTTCACTGTCAAGTGATTTCCACCATATAGTAGCCTCATCTTTCAAATAATACCCTATTTTGTCCTTTCAACACCCTGGGAAGTCAAACTTATGACATGCTATAAAATTTTCAATAGAAGACCCATCATTTTTTCTTGTAAAAAACTTACTGTTATAAGCCATGAAGAGGGTTTTTGAAAACAAATCGCTTACTTGGCGAAAATTTGAAATGGCCACAATTCAATCACTATTGCTCAAAATCCCTATTATGATTTGTTTTCGGAAATGGAACAACCATTCTGCATCTTCCCATGTGATAGAAATCCCCATCTAGGCACTGAAATTTTTGATTCACGTAGCAACTGTCCCACTGGCAAAAAAAAAAAAAAAAAAACAACTATATCTCCCTCATCCGGACTTCGATTCGACTGATTTTTTTTTGAACTTGGATATTTTTTCACCAAAAACTCAGATATGCAATTATATTCTACAGATTTTGCACCAGAACATACAGATCTAGTTTTCAAACTCGCTGCCCCGAAAAATGTCAACAACACAGCTGATATTTAAATCAGCGATATCTCCCTTATCCAGACTCTGATTCAGCCAATTTTTTTTTTTCAAATTCAGTATTTTTCGCCAACAACCTAGATCTGCAATTATATTCTATAGATTTTGCACTAGAACGTACAAATATGATCCGCAAACTCGCTGCCCTGAAAAATGTCTGCAACACAGCTGATTTTTAAATCAACAATATCTCCCTCATTCGGCTGTTTTTTTTTTTCAAATTGGGTATTTTTTCACCAAAAACTAAGATATGGAATTATATTCTATATATTTTGCACAAGAATGCATAGATCTGATATACAAAGTCACCGCCACAAAAAGTTCCTACAAAAAATAAAAAAAAATTCTCTGCTTTGCCCATGAAAGTGCTCTGATACCACTTGTTATAGGTCTGATATGAAAATATAACACGATACAAATATACCCATGAAATAACTAGATAAAAATAGATAGAAATGCTTCTTTAAAAATCAAACCCTTAAGGTAGGGCAACATCATACATTCACTCCTTAAGGAAGGAGAACACTCCACAAGCCATATACCTGTTCATACAATATTCCTTGACATCTCTCAATAGGGAGTCTCTAGCCTCCATATAGGCCTCATACATACAATACCATGGGTCATTACCATGGTTCCCTCAATACCATATATCTAATACCATGAGCTTATTACATTATTGTTAACTACTTTTGGTCCCTTACATGATACGGGTTCACCACCTTCTAACTACCTCAAATTCCCCTCAACCTATGGCTAGTCCCCCTCTAATGATCTTATATATTATTAACGACCCTACCACATGGGTACCAAAAGTGCCTTTAAGGCATATTGCTCACAAACCTCATGCCAAGGTAGCACATAGATATAGTATAATAGATTATCTAGATTAATTATCCACAACCATGTCTACATTGGAGGGTTTCCAAATGTTTCCTTCCTAATAGAAGACACTACTATCTACATTGGAGGTAGAAAAACTTGTTAATTCCAATTTGATCACTTTCGATCTTGAAAAATATAAAACTTCACTACCCTCTCTAGTTGCATTCCAAATTCTAGTTACAATTTGGAACATCACCATTAACATATACATTATAGATGAGGGTGCATCTACACACATGATGTCCAAAAGTGTCTAGCAAAATTTGGACTTCTAGTAGATCCTACCCTCAACCACCTCACTTCGATATTATGATGGTTTCTCATCTTCATCTAATGTATTATATCAAATTTTCCGTATTGTGCTTACACATTAGATGGTATTAATCCATATTGAGGTGGTTGACATGCCACTAAACTACAACGTCCTCCTTTAGCATAATTACATGTATTTAATGAAAGTCGTGGCTTCATATGTGTTCCATGTAATGGTGTTCCCCCATAATGGGAAGGTCGTTATAGTTGACAAATTCACTCACCATGAGTTACAATCTATGCAAACATCAGATAACATTATCCCCTTCCTTAGGGGCATAGTAGATCTCCCATAATTCATGGAGACCATTCCAAGAGTTTGCAAATATTCCATGCTTCTTGGCACTCACCAAGGAGATCCCTATTTGATATCTCCTTCCAAAACTACTAATGTATGCACCACCGCAACTGTGATTGAAGAACCTTCATCTCCTTCAGTCATTGTCGAGACAACACCCATACTAGACTAGACACCAATATCAGGGCCCACACCTATGATATAACCACTGGTTTACAATCCCAATGGGATAGATCCCTATATATATATATATATATATATATATATTAATATATTTATATTTTTTCTTTCCAATCCATATATATATAGCTCATCAAATGGTTGCTACTCTAACACATAAAAACATGGTGTTGGGCATTTCTATATGGTACCTACAAGCAAGTACTGGTCACTATTTAATTCACTCTTCAAGTACCTCTTCCATGTGATCTTTGTGAAATTGTTGGTCACCTTACTCACACGTTACCTACTCTCACAAATTTTAATGATACCTTTTACATGCACCTCTATTGACACCATTGTTTCTTGCACTTATCACCATTGGCACCACGACTAACTCAGTAGTAGGAAATTCACCTGCATGCAACAAAGGGTTCTAAACAAACAACTCTTGTACCATTTTCTCAACATTTGGGTACTACACTTATCATTTTCCTTATCTCAATTGGTCCAAAAAGACATTAAATCAAGTACGTCAAAGAAAAATCCCAAACCCTTATTCCATCAAAAATACCTATGGACCATCCACCACCAATGTTTAACACTAGAAAAACCATATACTACATATGCACATTCATCAATGAGTTACTAAAGTGCACATGTGCTCTATGCAAGTAGGAAATCCATTACTCCTTTCAATTCCAAAATATCATTGAACATTTTCATCAATGAGCTACATCATTTCAACATCTCCATGTTCCCATTCCCAATTCGATCTCCCAAGTGAATTAGCCCAAGCTTCACTTTCCTCCCCTTTCCATAGTAAATGGTGGTTCCTCTTCCTCATCCTATTCATACCATGGTGTAGTGGCATCAAGGAGAGCCACCACCTTCCTTGCCCAACTCACTAGCCAATCTCCCTTGAGACACATGACTTTGTTCACATATACTATATATTTAGCCATAGGATTTATACCTTGGGACATCCACTTGTTACCTATTAACATTCATACCATGTCCCCTTCAGTAAATACTTTGACATTTAGCTCAGTGTCACATTCATATGACGATACCATCATCCCACTTTAGTAATTTCGAAATGATTCAACATCCATTACTTATACAAATCCCTTCTACTTTTACAAAGACATTATGGAAGCCTTGACCACCCCCAATCACCCATTAGATGAAATGCATCATCGTTCTTACTTTCTCCCTAGGGTATTTTGTAATCCACTACGCCCAAGAGTATATGCACAATTGAAACTACAGATTTCATTCCCCAAAAAATTATCTATTACTTGAAAAAATTGATCACAACCCCAAATTTTTTTTAACAGGGGATATATCTAATATCTACCCCATTGTTACAATGATTTTTTTTTAAAACCAAGTGTTGTTTAAAATATCTTTCTTGGAGAGGAATGCTCTTCAAAAGAATTCATCACATGTAAATATCTTTTCAATAGTTTCACAATGTATTTTCTTAGTCAAACACTGAAATGCCTAGCCTAGACCTTGCCATTGTTAAGCATCACATTGATACATGGTCATATATGTCACTAGTTTGTTAGAAACAATCACTCTTTAAAAGACATGAACATTAAGGATAATATAGATAGGCTCCATAATTATATATTTGTCTACCCTATCTATTACACATCATGGATATTAATTCCCATCCATGTTAAGATGAAACAGGGGACTATATGAGTTCATATGTATTCTTAAGACCTTAATCAAGCTTGTCCCAAATACAACTTTCCCACACATTTTATTTGTGTAGAAATCAAAAGGGGAAGATTTTTATACATGATAATTACTTGTGAACTGTTGTTGGCTTATTATTATTACTATACATTATATTTATTCTCAAGACCTTAATTAAGCTTGTCCCAACTACAACTTTCCCACACATTTTATTTGTGTATAAATCAAAAGGAGAATATTTTATACATGATAATTACTTGTGAACTGTTGTTGGCTTATTATTATTAGTATACATTATTATTTCATCAAGCAACTATAAAAAATGAAAATACATGAAGATAAAAAAACAAGAAAGACACAAGATATAGGCTCCAAGCCAGGGTAAAACCCAAAAAATCATCTTCTTATAGAATCATATAAAAGTGAGATATCCGTTACTTAGGACCAATACTAGATACCAAGAACCAATTCAACCCTCCCTCCATAATCGTCTTTATATTTTTCATAAAGAAATTCTTAGCCTTCAATAACAACATACCACAACTTTCTATAGTAGTAATCTTTGTCTTCAACGAGGTGACTTTCTCACTAAATTTAGATAATATATTTATTACAGAGCCTTCCACAAAAACAAAACTGAAATAACCTTTTACAGAAACAAGACTTGAATAGAATATGTCTTTCACAAGAGATAAGAGGCATATTTTGGATGCCTTCCATAGGAGAATAATTTGGATGCCTTCCCACATATATACAATTCGAATGTATTCCTCAGATACATAATTTGGATGCCTTCATTCCTTAGATAACTCACACATATTATAGTCATATATCTCAAATGAAACTCAAATTCTTTTTTCTATCTCTAGCCACTGCCTCCTTGGGTGAATAATTTATGCCAATATATAGTGGTTTACACATGCGAAAAGCCATATCCTTTGGACAGGCTGATATGATCATCTAGAGGGCCAAATTGGTCTTAAGGGTACAATTTGATTCTCTCCACAAAAAAAATTATTTATTTTTATTTACAAATAGCCTAAATGGGACTTTGACTCGTGATAATTTTTCTTATTGACTCAATAAACTTAGGGGCATGAAATGCATGCCTAGTCTAACAAATTTTATTTTTCTTATTTTTTTCTTTTACATCAAATATACATTGAAAATTAGAAGACCGAACCTAGTTACATTTCAACATTATTGACTAGGTAATCAATGCATGTGTGGGACATGAGGTCCTCTCCCTCATGGATGGATCCTTAGATTACAACTAGATACAAATCCATCAAGAGGATTAGTATAAATCTACATTCAGCACTCCATGGGGCACATTTAAAGTTGCATTATGGCCTTTGGACTTAATAATGTGGGAGCCACTTTCCAACGAGCAATGAATTATATCTCTTATGATTTATCCCACATCATCTTGGCCTATCTATATGACCTCATAACTTGATCTAAGAAATGATCCTAACTGTTATAGGACCTTCACATTGTCTTTTAAAGATGCTAACAATATAAAGTACGCTTAAAACCTCTTATGCGTCTCTCTTATATTGTAGTTGGATGATTATCAAGTTTCATTGTGTTCCCCAATGAATTACAATTGAGCCTTCGAAAGTCAACGACATTGATGAAATTCCTCCCAAAAAGTATTTGCACCAATTATAAAGTCTATATGGGAATGCAAAATTTCCAAGTTGCTTTGTCCCAAACTATGCCACTTTTGCACATGGATCCTTACACCTTTTCCGCTCGACAAGTAATTGGTGCCTTGAAGTTATCTCTTGACAAAGCATCCTTGATCAATCACCTAAAATTCAAAAATAATTATATTCTTTATCTTTTTGCTTCCAATTTATCTATCGTTGAAGTGTTGGTTCAAACATATGATGGGAGAAAGCATGTTATCTATCATGTGAGAAAAAAATTGTTAGGACTATGTCTCAAGTATGTCCATGAAGAAAAGCTCATGCTCACATTAGTTCACATTATTTATAAATTGTGTCATTACATCTTGCTTTGAACCACCAAATTTGTATCCAATGATAATCTGATGTAGATCTTGCTAAGTTGGTACATGATCAATGGAAAACTCACTCAATGGATCATTGTTCCAAGAATTCCATCTTGAGTTTTCTACTTCTAAGAGAAATAAAGCATTAGACTTAGTTGAATTCATCACTCATATCCCATTTAGCACCATTGAATGACAAATTCCGTGATAAACACCTATTTTTCATCTCATTAGATCACCCTTAGTATAGTGACATTCTCATGTACCTTCATACTAAAAACATTGGACCTTATCTCTCTTGTGATGACTGTTGATACATCCACCACCAAGCTCCCAAGTATCTCCTCATTATCTACATCCTTTATCATTGTCATGTTGACATTATATTATGTGGATGCCTCACCCTAAAAGAGGTTGAAAAAGGCATCAATGATTTCCATAGTGGTACTTGCAATGATCATTAATCTATACTAGCTACTACCCAAAAAGCCATCCATGTTGTTTACTATTAATCCACCCTATTTCATGATTGCATTCAAGAAGTCAAGTTATGCATCAAGTTCCATGTATTTATCAAGAAGAAGCAAGCTCCACCAATTCCTTTACACCTTGTCATCACAGTCACTCCCTTCTATAAGTAGGGAATCAACTTCATGACTTTTAATTTGCCCTTCAACAATGGTCATCGATACATCATCATGACCATTGAATTTTTTACCAAGTGGGATAAATCCATGCCAACTTTTAACAACATAGTTACGAAAATTTGTTGCTTGATTCTTCTTCAACCACGCCATTTCTTATTTTGATTTATACCAACAATTGGTCTTATACCATGGAAATAATTTCAAGGATGGGGTCATTGAATAATTATCATCCCTTCTTGGCTTTATGCATGCTATCCATAACCCAATGGTTGAGCTGAGGCTCTCAAAAAAGTCCTAAAAACCATCCTACAATGAACAATTGATAAGAATAAAAATAATTTGCATCACTTGTTATTTCCTCATTTATGGGCTTATCACACCTACTAAAGAATACCACAAGTTTCACTCCCTTCCACCTCATCCATGGAGTATAAGTAGTTCTACCAATTGAGTGTGAGATCCCCACCCTTTGGATGGCAGTTGAGTTGCTAGCTGATACCACTCCCCTTGAATAATACCTGGTCACCTTAGAGAACATTGATGAAGATAATTAGTCCTCAATACCAAAAAATGAAGCCACCAAAAAATTGTTTAAGTATATTTATGATTAAAAATTTCATCCTCACTCATTCAATGAGGGTGATCTTATGCTTTCTTGTAATGTTTCCAACAAAAATCTAGGACTAGGAAAGTTTGAGACTCTTTGGTGAGGCCTATATATCATCAAACACTGACTAACTTGGGGAGTATACATCCTTTTTCACCTTGAAGGATACTATCCAAAGGACCTCGTCAATGGTTTATGTTTATAGAAATTCTACCCTTAACACAATCACTATCCAACTCAGCATTGTCCAAATGATGTGGCAAGTGGATCCCATCTCTTTTAATATGCCCCTTTGTACAAACTGCCCAAAGCCTAATTAGGAGCTTAACATGTATATTTTCAAAATTGTTTGCACCCATGGAACCTTGTTTTCACCATCTCAGTGTAGACTCATCCATTTAATTCACCATATCATCACCCCAAAACACCTTATCCAATACTCACTTGTCAGGTACACACCAACACTCTCTTTGTTGTCCTATTTCAATTGTCTTATGCATTTTTTGTATTTCGTTAGTATTATCACTTTGGGTATTTATTTTTAATGTGTGCATGTGGTACAAGTAAATTCTTAGTGCGGACACAAATAATTCCTCTAGCCCAAGAGAAAGGGTCTAGCCATAAACAAACAATCTCTGGAAAATATCCTTAAGCTAGAACCAATTAAGATGGTCTGCCCCTTAGAACGATATTCTACTTGGTGATGATCTTGCTTCCTCACTCTAGCTATCTTCTATTTCCTTCCTTTGAATACCTGAAACAAGCAAACAACAAAAACAACAAATGTGATAGATACAATATTTATTAAACCTATTTATTAAGTAAAGGAACATTAAGCCATAAAGATGTAAAATTAAACTTCATGTAGGAAATCAATCAATAGTTCCATTTATATAAATCAGAAAGAGATTACAACTGGTGCCTTGACGTTATTGGTCTCCTCTGACATATCTGGGTTCCCACACTTCTGTTAGCACTTCATGGATAGCCCCAATAATGGAAGTTTTAAGGCCTCTTTCCCTCTAGTCTCAAACAAAATAAAAAATACACTATTCTCCCTCAAACATACACTAGCAAGCTACAAGCTATAGATGACTTGCTGACCATTCAAACTCACGCAAAAAAACTAGTTTAGCCTGGGAAAAGAGAGGTTTATATATCTTGGATGGATGGGAGATAATTCCTCTCATCATGGGAGAAGTTCTTATCTCTTGAGTTGATTCCATCCTAATAGGGGAAAGGAGGCCAAATTGATTTCCTTGGCTCCATCTAGCCCAACCATCTACTAGAATTCCGTTATGAAGCTTCTAGAAATGGAATCTTCGGCTCCATATTAAAAAAACCTTCCAAAGGAGGATTGACGCAACTAGAAAAGGGCTCATTCACTCCGTACAACATGAGGGCTAGTTTTAAACTTTGCAAATTAGCACGAGGAGAAAACTGGTCAGTAGTGCTAGTCTTGTAAGGAAGATTCTTGGGAAATGATGCAAAGGGGAATTATTCTGCTCATGAAGAGGGACATACTGGGAGTTTCTTCATGATAGGGAAGTATGTAGGGTTCACTATAGAGGCCCTCCGGGATTGTGGACGGGGAGTATAGGGACAGTGACAAAATGCTGTGTAACAGTGCATCAAAATTTATCAAGCCTTCCCTAGGATATGAGTTACTCTTGATATGTCCATTCTTTCCTTCAAGTATATACATCTTCAAATTTGCATGTAGTTCCCTATGAGATCGATGAATTAAATAGTGTTTCCCCTTGCACATGCTTTTAGGTTCCTTTTACTTAGGTTTTTCTTTCCACTTCACTAAGATCAACATGCACCCTATGGTAGCTAGCTAGTAGAATTCCATATCCAACGGTTACATCATTACATAATCCCCCTTTTCATTCCCAACACACATGCTGCTTGATAAGAGAATGAACTTTGACATACTTCTTTCTCATCATTATCTTGACCCATCCCTTCAAACTGTTGAAGAACGTAACTAGGTTTGGTCTTCATAATTGTACTTGAAGTCAAAATGTAGTATATCTGTCAAAAGAAAGAAAAATTAATTTTATTATTATTTTAATTGACTTGTTAAAGAATGGTTTTCACGCTTGGGTCAATTTTTATAGGTCAAGCCTCCATTGTAGGCTTTAGGTTATTGTCAAAGTCAATTTTTTTTAAAGAATCCTCCATCCATCAAAGTCTCCTTGTTGTCAAAGGTGTCATCCTCAAGTTGGCTTCCCTCAATAATCTCACGACGGCCTAATACAATGACACATCTCTTCATATGCTCATATTGGCTCATTTCAATATGGAAAAGACTATATATAGGAGTATTACCTTCGCTCAAATTACAGTATAACAACTTGACAATTTCAAAGATAGAGTTCAGTCCTATTTGTTGGGTTGTGTTATATTCTTTCCACATAGTTAACAGGGGGTTTGAGGGGTACCCGTAACCCCACTTTATGGGGTTCGGGGCAGCACCCCAGAAAATTTTGGTTTTGGACCCTATGCTAGGTTGGGCAGACCCACCTATGGTTTTGTGCATGATTTACGCACATGTTTTTTGGACACGATGGTTTTCGGTCCATGGTATTGGACGTGATGGTTTTCAGTCCATGGTATTGGATGCTTCGACATGTATAATATGTATTGTAACATTGAAAGGAACATAATGAAAAATCAAGCTGGTAGTCCCAGTTTGGGATCCAGTGGGAAATCTCTGTGTATATGTGTTTTATGTGTTATGCTCTCGCATTTTTATTTTTTCCTATGATTTAGAATTCGTATGCAGGTAATTTCTGTACGGGGTTAAAACCGACACTATTACATAGACAAGTTCGAATGATAATTCAGAGACAAGTTTTAGTATTATTACAATCAAGGAACTCAGATTGATTGTAGAGATGATCTTGGTGTAATTCACAATGTGACAAATTGAATATCATAGGAATAGACTTTGGTACAATCAAAATAAACAAATTTTAGAGATATCACAGTTTCAGTGATAATACAGTGAATACATTTTGGTGATACTATAATGGATATATCTCGATGTTACCACAATGAATTTCTTAGTGTTATCACAGTGATGAAGTCTCGATTATTTAGTATCACGGTGCTATCATAGTAATGAAGTCTCGATGCTAGTGTTGTCACAGTGATAAGGTTTTGATGCTAATGGATAAACTTCAATGTTATCAATGTGGACAACTTTAAGTACTATCTCAGTGAGTAAATTCAGTGTTATCACAAAAGTATGGTTCAAAAATCATTTATATCTCAAGATACAATATTGGTGCCATTGTGAGAATTAAAATGTGAAGAAGAATTACTGCTACAGGAGCAATATAACTAAAGAATGACAATGTTGACTTGATGGATGGAGGCAGTCTCGAGTCTAAGTTGTAAGGGTCTTGGCTGTCTCATCTTGAATCTATTGAAGGAAGAATTTTGACTGGGTTTTCCCCTAGAGTGCGTTTTTTCCCTGGTAGTGTGCCTACATCTTGTGTTCTCTTCTATTTTCTACTTGGAATTAGTCTTGATGATAAGAAAATATAATTCAAAAGAACAAATAATAATAGTGAAAAACATGACAAGATAATGTCATAATAAGAGAAATCATGTAACTGCCACGCTTTGGATTTCTCAACATGGTATCAGAGCTAAGGTCATGATCAAAGGAACTTTGAAAACCACTAAGTGAAAGGTTCTGTTTGCATTTGTATTAAAGAACATATTAGTTAGATAAATATCCCAACTTAAGAAGGAGTTCATGGTTAGATAATTTGAATCATTTCAGAAATTAGGTTCCTAGATTTTCGGTAAAATCATATTCAAGAAATATGATACTTCAATTAAATTATAGAGAAGGTTTCGATGAAATCAAGTGACAAGGTTTCAAGGAGACAAGTCAAGTGACAATTTTTTACTTCAGTGATATCTCAGAAGCAATTTCAGTGTGAATTTATGTGTCACAGTCATGTCAAAAACGAATTCAAGCTAAGTAATATATGGTCAAAACATTGTTATGTTTATGGGTTGAATACTATCATAGAACTGATATAAGTACAATGAAAAATATCTACAAGGATCTCAATATGATTTTATGTGGATATTTATGACTTCAAAAGGTATGATAAGAACTACTGCAGGATCAAATACGAGGTCATCTCCATATAACTGAGGAATATGTAATTTGTCCTATGGAGAAAGAAGCCTTGAGGATCTAAATTGAAAGTCTGAACCAGCTCAAGGAAATCAAGTAAGTATTGATGCATATACAAGAAGTATCACAAGTCTAATCAAAATTAGAGGTATGAAAACACAAGGAAAGTATAATCATAATCTTTTAAGATTTTCAATATATCTAACTTTAAATTGTTCATAGCTAGTCTAGGGTTAAAAAAATTGTATCCTTAAATATCATACATATTAGAAACTTAATCCTTATCTTCTAGGATTTACAAGAAATATAGGGTGTCAAGTAAAAATACTTTTGTTGATTGAAAGAATGAATGAATTTATCTTTGATATCATAGTTACATAGAAGATCTAGCTTGAGAAATTAAATCATGTTCTTGGTATCACATGTTTTGCTTGAGAGTATGTATTACAGGTATAAAATATCATGGTTTAATACAAGGAGAACACTTCAAGGAATCCTTACAAGGTTTGAACATCTCCAGCTATGTCTTATACTATACATATTATAAAATTCTCTTAATTTAAAAAGTACATTCATCTTATTTTGAAATTTGTGTTACATTACTAACATCGCTATGTCTAGATGTCTTGAATCATAAAGATTCTTGTTTAGGGTGATTCATATTTTGATAATTATACCCTCCCCACATCCTTGAATGTTTTTATAGAACCCTAGATAGGTTCTCTCGAAAACCCTAGCCTAAGGGTATGTTAACAATGAATGAAACCCTAATCTACTTAGGGTTATTGATGGAGTCTAAAAAAATTGCTATTATGTTTGATATATTGATGATGTCATGTTTAGGTTTTTGTCTGATTATGAAAACCATAACTTGTTAGGGTTGGCTGATGTTGTCTAAGATCCCAATACCTTGAAGTTTTGGTATAGTAGGGATTTCTTTGCTATGTTATGAAACCCTAGATTTTAAGGGTTTAGATGGGTCTATAAGAAAAACCCTTGTTATTCCTAGGAATGAAACCCTAGGTATATATGTTTCCATTAGTTGAATCCCTAGCATGGTATAGGTTAGTATATATCTAATGTATTAAAAATTTCCTGACATATGATGTGCCTATGCATTATGATGAATTCCTAGATATGTGTGTTGACCTAATTATTGATGGTCATAAGTCTTAGGGTTTAATATAATCCCTTGTCTGAGTTTGGTATTCTAGGATAATGTTGTTTGGGAAATCTAGGGTTTTGCAACTAAACCCTAGTAGTAGTTAAATTCTCTAGTATGTGTGATGTGACAATATGGAATCCATGAATATATAGTGATTGTTGAGATTGTGTAAATGAGAATGTACGGTGTACATCAAACATAGTAGAGGCTAGTTATATTGTTGATTAATATGTGATCGGTTTTGATCATTGAAGCTCATGTAAGAAATCTATGACATGTATGAAATCCTAGTGAGGAGTTGTGACATATGAATTTTGATAGTTTTTAGGCACATTACTTATTTGAATTGTTTCTAGGGTTTTCTATATGAAATAACTTGTCATATCATTGAAATAATATTGAAACCCTAGATGAGTTTAATATTTGAGTTGTTGATGTGATTTAGGGTTTAAGTAATCCTAGGTAAGAAGTTGAAATATAGTCTCTTGTTGATTATGTTTGCAAAGTCTAATGCTTTCATTATTATAATTTTTTGATATGGCAAACTTCATGATTCTATAGTTTTGGTTGTACTTGCTATCTAAGTTGTGTAGGTACATCATCTTCAATATGGTGAAGATGATCACAAGTAAAGTTGATGTGATACGCATCATAAATGAATGAATTTGATAAGAAGGATGGAAGCTATGATAGATTCTCCAATGTCATAAGAAGAATTTTGTCCCCCTAAGTTAAGAGGGAGAATGGAGGGAGGGAATATCATAGATTTGATTGGAGAATGCATTTTGGAGGATATGTTGTTGCATGTAAAGTAGGAAATAAAATTTGATTGAGGAATATTCTGTCAAATATTCGGTTGATATTCCTACTATGATAGGTTGATAAGAAAAACCTAGAATGACCCTGAAGGTTTGTATTTAATTATGTACATTTGAAAGTGTAATACTAATTAGGGTTGTGTTTATACAGATAAATATCTCTAAGTTTTGATAGCATGCTGGTTACTGATTAGTTTTATTGGGATATATTTGTTGTCCTTGATCTGCTGGATCAAGGAGTGTTGAGGCTTTGTGAGTGAAGCATTGCCCGGGAGGACATCTGGCCGACACTTTGTGTTGATGTCTAGGTATCGAAGTAGGAAAGGTGGCATTGGTCATTGAGCTTTGGAACACACTTGGATCTTTAGATTGATGGCTAGTAAGTAAGCCTGATGGTACCTAGATAGGCTAAAATCTTGATTCCATCTTAGTCTCCTTCAGATAGATTTCCCTATCCAGGAATCTAGTCCATGGCATTGTGGTGTCTAAACTGTTGAGAGACCTTGGACATATTTCCTTGGTCAGGGATCTAGTTCATGGCATTGTGGTGCCTAAAATTCTTCGTAGATGATGTATTTTGATATCTGTACCTCTATGGTTATATGTAAATATGATTACCTCCCTAGTTAAGAGAGAGTGTTGCAGAATGTAAATAGGTTCGGTCTTCATAATTGTACTTGAAGTCAAAATATAATATATTTTCCAAAAGAAAGAAAAATTACTTTTATTATTATTTAATTGACTTGCTAAAGAATGGGTTTCATGCTTGGGTAAATTTTTATAGGTCAAGCCTCCATTGTAGGCTTTAGGTTATTGTCAAAGTCAATTTTGTTTGAAGATTCCGTCCATCAAAGTCTCCTTGTTGTCAAAGTACTCATCATCAAGTCGGCTTCCCTCAATAATCTCATGTTGGCCTAATACAATGACACTTCCCTTTATATGCTCATGTCGGCTCATTTCAATATGGAAACAACTATATATAGGAGTATGACCTTCACTCAAATTACAGTATAACAACTCGACAATTTCAAAGATAGAATTTAGTCCTATTACATAGACAAGCTTAGATAATAATTCAGAGACAAGTTTCAGTGTTATTACAGTCAAGGAACTCAGATTGATTGCAGAAATGATCTCAGTGTAATTCATAGTGTGACAAATTGAATATCATAGGAATAGACTTCAGCGCAATCATAGTAAACAAATTTCAAAGCTATCACAGTTTCAATGCTAATACAATGAATACATTTCAATGATATTACAATGGATATATATCGGTTCTACCATAGTGAATGTCTTGGTGATATTACAGTGATGAAGTCTTAGTTCTTCAATATCTCAGTGCTATCACAGTAATGAGGTCTCAATGATAGTGCTATCACAACGATAAAGTTTTGATACTAATGGATAAAATTCTATGTTATCATAGTGGACAAATTTAAGTGCTATCTTAGTGAATAAATTTGGTGTTATCACAAAAGGATGGTTCAGAGATCATTGTTATCTCAAGACACAAGTTTGGTTCCATTGCAAGGATAAAAGTGTGAAGAATAATGACTGCTACAGCAGCAATAGAACTGCAGAATGACAAGGTTGACTTGATGGATGGAGGTAGTCTTGAGTATAAGTTGTAAGGGTATTGGTTGTCTCATCCTGAATCTATTGAAGGAAGAATTTTGATCAGGTTTTCCCCATAGAGTGGGGTTTTTCCCTGGCAGCATGCCTACATCTTGTATTCTCTTCTATTTGTTACTTGGCATTAGTCTTGATGATAACAAAAGATAATTTGAAAGACAAATAATAATAATGAAAAACATCACAAGATAATGTCATAATAAGAGAAATCATGTAAATGCCACACTTTGTATTTTTCAACAGAAAATCCTATTTATTCATATGTTTTGGTTAGTTATGCCAAATACATTCCCACATATTCGTTTAGCATCTCATCCCCCAATACTAATAGACCATTTGTATTTAAACCTCCATTCATCAACCTCCACATGGACTTAACCATGAGCCCCCCTCCCCCATTTTATTATCATTACCCGCCTCTAAAGGATAGGTCATTTACCACTAGGGAGATTTTCTCCATGTTTATACATTCAACCCAATTATTCTTTTATTCATTTGAATTATATAGATAATCATTTCATAGAAGAAAATCTTCACTTGGCGATTGTCCCAATTTTCCTTGGTTCATAGCATCTACACCAAGTCACCCATGCCTACATGTTTATTACAATTTCAAGACATCCCTAATACCCCAATATCTTATATTATGATCCCCAATGATGCCTACATTAATTACCCAGTTCATTTGCAGTCACAACAAACCTAGTTACAATCTGACTCCACCTTGTCATATCTTCTTGTCATCTTGTAACAACCACGAGTTAAAATTTCATGTAATAAAGTTATTAAAGGAAAAATAAGACCAAGGTCATGGGACACATATTCCAAGCTGAATGTTGGGAAAAATGTCCTAATAGGTGTTAATTTTATTTTATCATGGCTAAAGGAAATTGGCAAAGGCATTAGGAATGGCAAAGTGGGAATTATTGACATTTATGTTGGCATTATAATACGAGTGTTGTCCTTGATGGCAACTCACTAAGAGGTGTGATATAGGTGGCAACTCAATCAGATGACAGATCATAGTACAGCAGGTCAAGAGAGAGGTATACGCAGGTTAACCTTGATGGAAGTGCGTATACATGCGGATGAGAAGAACATAAGACGTGTATACGTAGACACGCATGTTCACAGAAGGAAAGGTGCGTACATGTTGGAAAACTGAGTTTTGGTCCGTGGTATTTGGTCCATGGTATTTTGGTATTGGTCCATGGTATTGACCCCAGGTATTGGGTCAAGGTATTGGTTCTACATGGTTTTGGACCATGGTATTGAGAAAGGCCTAAACCTATATAAGGAGAAGATCATTAGGCCAAAGGGGGTGCCAGTGTGCAAGGATTGAATATCTGATGAAGTGTGAGATCTAGTATGCTGGTTATGGGTTTGAGATGCTTAGTTTGATCTGAATCAAGGATGCACTCATTGAAGATCAACTAAATGAATCATAATTTTACTGGATATACGCTAGTTGCATTAAACACAGTTGCGTGTACACGTGGGTTCCCTTAACATAAGTAGTGTATATGTATGAAAAAGTGTTTGATTTGATAATATTGATTCACCCCCCCTCTCAGTATTATTTCCAAAAATTGGTATCAGAGAAGGTCCTTTAGGAGAAGCTTGATCGCTTGAAGGAAAGATCTATCAGAATGGGTAATCAAGAAAGAGAGGCATCCATCAGGCCACCAATCTTTGATGGGAGCAACTTTGTCTACTGGAAGATAAGAACCACATCATATCTACAATAACTTGGAACGGATGTTTGGGGAATCGTGGAAGGAGGATACATATATCCATCAGCAATTCCTACAGATACAACAGAGAGAAAGCAATATGAATTCAATGCCAAAGCGATTACTGTCTTATTGGGAAGTTTGTCACAATCAGAATTTGTCAAGGTCATACAGTTCAAATCAGCCAAAGAAATATGGGACAAAATCATTCTAAGCTACAAAGGAGATGAACAGGTAAAATGAGCAAAGCTTCAAACTCTTAGAATACGGTATGAAAATCTTAAGATGCATAGTAATGAAAGCATAGCTAATTACTTCCTGCGTATATATGAGATTGTCAATTGTATGAGGAATCTGGGTGAAGAAATTAAGGAAGTTGTCTTAGTTGAAAAGGTTTTAAGATCCCTGTCTACTAAATTTGATTCCAAAGTTTCTGCTATAGAAGAAAAGGAGGATCTACAGAAAATCACTATGACGCAGCTTCACAGAATCTTAACTGCTTTTGAGATGAGAAAAGGAGGACCATCAGATATGAGAGAAGCCACATTCGAAGTATCAGCAAATGAGTCAAGATACATTTCAGAAGGAGAAGATGAGGTAAATTTTTTCAAGAATCTTGAACGAGGATCTGGAAGGTTCAAAGGTAAGATACCTTTCAAATGCTTTTCATGTGGAAGAGTTGGTCACTACGCTGCTAGATGCCCTCATAACAAAGGAAAGATGTCTAAAGAAGGTAATAGAAGTTATTATACCCATGATAAAAGTAATGACTCATCCAATAGTGATGAAGACATTAGACTTCTCATGGCATATGAAAATAAGGACGTAGAAACAGAAGAAGTTACCAGATTAAAAGAACAGTTGGAGTCAGTAACCAGAGTAAGGGAGCATTTGTAGGATGTAGTAAAAGATCAGAGCATAACAATTCAGAGGATTGAATCGAAGATCCTCTCTCTAAAAGAAGGTCTTAAAGAATCAAAGAAGAAGAATAAAGGAGCTCTTGAAGAACAAGAACATGAAGTGATCGAATTAAGGCAACAAGTGGAAGAAGGTGGAAAAGCTGAAGAAAACATAACGAAACAATGTTTGGAAAAGGAAGAACAACATCAGGTTGAGGTAAATATCTTCAAAGGTAAATTAAAAGAAAAGGATAAACTATTATGATTTCAAGACATTACTAAGATTTTGGATGATATTCTTAGTAGTCAAAGGTTGCCTGCTATCAAAACTGGTCTTGGTTTTTATGAATCTGTTGAAGGTGAATCTAGATCACAAGGTGAGGCAAGGAACTCTAATGAGAAATCTAAAATGATCAACAAGGAGATGAGAGGACAACCCCATTGACAACCAAGAAAAGAAATTCCTCAAAGAAAATCTTTTGCTCCTAACTGTGGAAGTGATAGACGATTATTTCCTCCGATGAATAATGTTGAATGTTATGTATGTCATAATCTTGGACATGTTGCAGCTAGATGCAGAAGTAGAATGGTTCAATACCATCACACAGAAAGATCATCACATTCGAGGTACTTTAAGGGATATTGTTTTGCTTGCACTATGTTTGTTCACAAAGCCATTGATTGTTTTAGGAGGAACATGAAACATGTAAGATGTTATGCATGTAACAAGCTTGGACATATAGCAAAGGAATGCAGGAGAAGATTGTGGACACCATACCAGAAGAAGAAAACATCAACACAGTTGAAGATATGGAAGAAAAAGGAAGTACAGCCAGAAAGATGTGGCTTAGCAGAGTACATAGACATGACTGACTTAGAGGAAGTTGAAAGTGAGGAACATTAGTGTTCTAAATCTCATATGCAGGTATCATGAAGACAAGTCGCGTATATACATGAGTTATAGGATGCACAGTCATGTATATGGAGTTTTGAAGAAAATCAGCATAACAGACTCAGGAAATGGTTCTGTTGTAATATATGATGGTTGGTACAGGCTCAGGGGGAGCATATACTTCAAATAATGCATTGTTGGCATTATGGTTAGAAGTCTTTGGTGATGATGCTTATGTGGCTAAATGATACATCTTGCTAGTTGATCAAAAGAATGGTATTGCAGGTTACAGGGCTGGATGTTGATGCTTATGATGCAAATCATATATGGTGATGATCATGGTCTTGATTAGTTTGTTGGTCTTTGATTTGTAACCCCACTATGCATGGGATGGATGTTGTAATGTTTCTTATTTTTGAGTCATGTATAAACATTTGATATATCCCCACTTGGTTGGGTGGATGAGTAAAAAATGGTGTATCCCCACTTGGGTGGGAGATTGATGTATGTATGAGTCTATTAGGAAGGTCATTGGCAATGTATGTATAGATTCATGTGCTCAGGGGAGCATGGACGAATTGGTACATCTTGGCATGTACAAAGGGGGAGCTCAATCAGAAACTTCAGCATGTACTCAAGGGGAGTATGGACATCAGAATGTATATCTTGGTCCGCCCTTTTCCCTTGATGTCAAAGGGGGAGAGTGACTTGGTGTGGTGGTTGCCATCAAGTCCAAAGGGGGATATTGTTGGCATTATAATATAGGTGTTGTCCTTGATGGAAACTCACTCAGAGGTGTGATATAGGTGGCAACTCAATTAGATGTCAGATCATAGTACAACAGGTTAAGAGAGAGGTATACGCAGGTTAAACTTGATGAAAGTGCATATATACGCGGATGAGTAGAAAAGAAGACGTGTATACGTACACACATAGGTTCACAGAAGGAAAGGCACGTACATGTTGGAAAACTAAGTTTTGGTCCTTGGTATTTTGGTATTAGTCCATGGTATTGACCCCAGGTATTGGGTCCAAGGTATTGGTTCTACATGGTTTTGGACCATGGTATTGAGAAAGGCCTAAACCTATATAAGGAGAAGATCATTAGGCCATAGGGGGTGCAAGTGTGCAAGGATTGAATATCTGATGAAGTGTGAGATCTAGTATGTTGGTTATGGGTTTGAGATGCTTAGTTTGATCTGAATCAAGGATGCACTCACTGAAGATCAACTAACTGAATCATAAGTTTACTGGATATACGCTAGTTGCATTAAACACAGTTGCGTGTACACGTGGGTTCCCTTAACATAAGTAGCGTATATGTATGAAAAAGTGTTTGATTTGATAATACTCATTCACCCCCCCCCAGTATTATTTCCAACAATTTATTTATGAAAATAAAGGAAATTAGGAGAAAAGGGAGATGAAAGGTCACACGTTGCATGTGAGGAGGAAATTGAAGGAAAAATAGAGGAAAATGAAGAAACTAGAGGCATAAATAATAAAAGGGATTCTGAGGACTAGTTCACAACTTTTTGTCAATTCAGTTTTGGAATTAGTCTCAAAGAGGAGATTCAGATCACCAAGAGGAGAAGGAAAGCAAGCAAAGGAAGGTCAAGGAAATCAAAGAAAGAAAAGGAAAGAAAGGATCAAGCAAGAAAAGGTTGGATCAAGCACATTCAATGGGAATACTTGTAGGTAATAGGTTGCATGTATGATTTTCTAGTCGGTTTTGGCACGCATGGTATGCCCATTTGTGTATTTGGTTCATTAGATGTCATTGTCATGGATTTTGTTAGTGGTTTCATCCTTTTCTTTCCATTTCCAGATAACCATGCTGTGATGGGATTCATCCTTGGTTGAGCTTTGGATTGACGAAATATTTTGGATTCGGGTGAGGTGGCCTTAGGAAAATCCCAAGGGTTGGGGGTGGAGATGGATTTCTCGGGGAAGCCCTCAACATGTCGGTGGAGATAGGAAAATTCCTCAAGGGATGGTGAAGGCTTTCTCAGGAATCCAAGTTCGGTTTGGTTTTGTGATGTTAGGAATGATTTAGGTGAGATCACAGTAGTGTGAGGGTGGAGGTGGTTTAACCTTTGGATTCCCTTGGTTTTTTATGGAATATTTTATCCCATGATATCCCACATTCATGCTTCGGATATGGCATGAGGGTGATTGGATGAAAGAAAGATTTGGTTCAACCTAATCTATGGTCAGGTGGTATGTGGAAGTCCTTGACTTGGTTGGCTTTTGTGTATGATTGATAAGAGTTATTTACCTTGTAATTCATGAGTAATTATACTTGTTATTATGTGGCTTTAATGGTTGTTCTATAATTATTATTTATTTGGTTATATGTTTGTTATAAGCATGGTTTTATGGTAGATTCAAGTTATGGATCTTATCATGTTTCATTTGTAAATGAATGGTTATTGAATGCATGACCTAATATATGTTATTTCAACTATTTTGAGAGGGCACTAGACCTTCTTGATGATTCTCAGATAAGTTTCAGATTTCTATGTTCAGATATGCATTCATGAACTATAGATTTCATGTCTAACATGTGCGTTATCACCTAGATTGACCTCAGGCTGAGGGGAGGCAATGCTAGGGTAACCAGAAACCAAGATTAGCCAAGTATCTAGCCCTACTAGGTTGGGAGAGGGCTCTCTCCTTATGGATATCAGCCAAGGTGACTGGATCAAGTAAAGGATTCTAGGCTAGGTATAGTAGCTCGAGAGTTTTGATTTGATTTTGTAGAGGTTTTGCTGGATCAAGAGGAGTTGGGCAATTTAGGTCTGGGAAATTAGGTCAGAAATGCAGGGTGTTCTATGGGGTAAGGTAGGCATATGCTTTAGAACTTTAGGGCTTGATGAGGTGAGATTTTTAAGACTGGTGAGAAGCTAAGAAGGGCACGTGACAATCATGGATCCTTCTTAAATAGTAGAAAACATATAAATGTGAATATTTACCCAAAGCAGAGAAATGTTGTGATGGATTCTGCCTATTAACTTGAAAACATTCACTAAGTAGCAATGGAATGATTAATGAAACATATAAAACATTCTAAAATATGATAAAAAAGTAAGAAACTGTACTAAAACTCCATACCACATGGATCCCATAAAAATAGTTGCAATTCTTATTAGTCTCCTGCCAAATTGCTTACAAAGATGTACAATCAAGGTTTGAGCATCCAGCTGAGTCCAACCATTTACAATGAGGAAGAAGAAGAAGATATAGAAATTGTTTCAACCTCCTCCCTTACTCAAGGGTCAAATACCCAAGATGAGGAGCTAACCTGACCAACACTGAACAAGAAAACAGGAATATAGGCATCTCAACAACTTGCCTCTAAAAGTGAAAAACTGATTCATTTGAGCTCAAAATAACTCCTAAAGCAATGAATCTACCTTATATTACTATTTATCCATAATATTTACAAAAAATGACATCATTTACATTGGTAAATTATCCACCATGAGAGAGAATCCATCAAAAATAGTAAAAAATTCAAAAAATGATCATCCTGAGCAAAATTGCCCAATGCACAACATCACTTTCAGGTCCCTTTTGGAGACCTTCCTGGCATCCAAATTGAGCCCATGATAGTTCATTGGAAAGGTCTTCACGTATAATTTCCTTAACACCTTCAATTTCTTCATTTGGAGCTCATTTGACCACTCAAAAATTGATTCTCCCAAGACTGCTTCTGTGTGTCCAAAAAGTGGTAGAAAGGTCATTTTTAGGGTGTTTTTTGACCTTTTGGTGAACCAGATCTGCCCAAAAAACTTTGAAACTTGCTAAGGACCATGTACTCACTGCTCTAAATCCAAAAATTCAAGCGATTTCCTCATTGGGTGTCCATCTGAAAAGTGCAACGTCGGTAGCGCTGCACTTCTAGGCAGTTTTCATGTGTGTGCAATTTTCAAAATTTGCAAATGACAAAAATTGCTCAAAACTTATCAAAAATTGGTGAGCAACACCACCATCAAGCATATTGATGAGCCAAGGAAGCTTCAATAAGAAATCTAAGCCTATCCTCCTCTTTTTTTCCCTTTAGGGCCCTACCTTAGCCTAGATTTCATTTTCTTGACCCTCATGTTGCAAATTTTGTTTCGGGTCTTGTAATGATAGGCCATGTGTCTGATCATTTGATTGTCTCTGTTGGATTTCCATAGAAGCTTCTCAAGGTGCAAGTTGACTCTCTCAAGCCAAGTCTCTATATAATTTTCAATTTCTTGCTCAATAGGGGTCAAAGTGACTTGTGTTTCGTTGCCACTTTGTCGTTTTGCCTTGAGCACTTCTAGCTCCATGAGGACTTGTTTGTCACTCAACTGTTTGTTTTCTTGCTCCAAGTATGTGATGAAATACTTAGCCCTCACCAAATTTTTCATCAATTCTGTGACTTGAGCCTCCTTTTCTTGTATGATGATGTCTTTGATTGTTTCTTCATCGTGCGTCTCTAAATCAATGGTTTGAGTGTGATGTTGCTCAAACTCATCATGCTCTGCTAGATCAAAGTCTCTTTCCTCCTTATCATCAAGGAATTCCTCTTCAACCTTTTCCTTCCCTTTGTGCAGCTGTTGTACTTGTGCCTGCTGTGTCGATGAAGAATGTAAAGCCCCTTCCACATCTTGTGGAGAAAACACTTGCCTATCTGCCACAAATAATCTCCTAGTGCCTCTCTGATATGTCATGTAAATGGGCACCTCAGTAGTTATTGTCTCCTTGGCATCCTCATCTATTTTCACTTGGCTAGAAGGTCCTCTTTCTTTTTGAGACATTGGTGAAGGAATTTGAGGACCCTTAAATATGTCATGAGCAATAAATGTCTCCCAAGAGATGTTGAGGAGACTAAGATGATGGAGAACAATGATCTTGATCAGAGAGTAATGATAAAGACTGCTCATCTATTGAGGGTATGCCTTCTTCTGCAAAAAATGGGCCATCTTCTCAATGTTCCTGAATAAGAAATAAGTGAGTTTCAACATCCTCACCTTGGTAAAATGCACGAGAAGCCTAATGTGATATGTGTACAGCCTGGAGATTCTGCCCTCACAAGTGAAATATTTCATGATGATTTTCATCATGGGGACATACTTGTTTTCAAGGAATCTAAAAGGAAACAGTCTCTTCACCTCATTTCTATATTGGGGTTTGATATAAGGCTCATAATAGTGTTCATCTAGATCTTAGGCCTTGTACCACTTCTCACCAACATTAGGACTCCTGGTTGCATTTGAAATGATGGAAGGTGAGACTGTGAATGTCACCCTAGCAAGAGTGACTTTGTTGTTTTGAAGATGAGCTACGAAGAGTCTAGTGAGCTCTGGGTGGTATTAGACTCTCTCTACTTGTTCATAAAACTCATAGCAGGCAAGATATCTAAAACATGAAACCGCCAACTGAGAAGCTTGCAACTCCCTAAGGTTTGATGGCTCTTTTATGATAATCCTGCCTCCCTTATGAGGTTTTCTCAACTGTCTAGCTCACTCTGCTGAGGTATCACTGTCTGTATTTTCCTCCTCATAGTCCCATTTTTCTTTGTCCATGTTTGCAAGGTCTAAGGTTGTACAATCCTAGAAAAGGGATAAGGGGAATGAATAGGGGTGTTTTAGGAGTGAAGGGATGTGTTAGGGTAGACTAGAAAATGAAGGGTAAGATGTGAATTCTGAGAGTGAGGGAGAGGGGTTTTAGGATGAGAGGATATAATGAGTGGATATATAGTGATGTAGAGAGGAGCTTTAATTTTAATGATAGGTGATGGGAACAAATAGAGGAGGTTAAGGTTTTTAGGATGATATGAGTGAAAATATGGTTTGATTTTAGCATGGAGAATGATGCTTATGATTTCAATATGCAAACCAAAAATGAGGCAAAGGAGGTCAACTCACCTGAAATAAGGGTAAGAGAGAGAAATTTGGAAATTTCTTGAAGTTTTGAGGGCTTTAGAACCCTTCTCCTCAACACGCAGCAATCGTACACAGATGCGTAGCACCAACCTCAAAACGCAGCGCCAATGTAAAAATACATTGCAAAAATCTCTTGGACGCGCAGCGCCAAGTCCTCAATGCACAGCGCCAACCTGCCTTGCCCAGAAGCGCATCACCACTCTGCCAATGCACAACGCCAAGCTTCCAATGCCCAAAATTCCCTCAATCTTGCCTCTTCTTCTCACTTTTTTATTTCTTGCTTGCTAAATGAGAAAAATGATCTTTGAAAATGAAATCTGAGGGCTTAAATATGAGAAGATTTTGATTTTTTCACTTGAAAAACCCACTTTTCTAATGTTTCTTGTTCTTTTTCAAAACTTTGTTTTAATGCCTTTTCTTTCTTGTATCTTTGCAGATGGATAAATGATCAATTTGACTCGAATTTTGTAGTGTTTGTTTGTCTTGCAGCAAGGAGAAACGTTGTAGTGCAGCTAAGATCAATTATTACATATAGTGACTTAAAATTACATATGAAATACAAATAAACTTAAAATACTCTGTTTTCACCTAAAAACCATGTTTTTGAGGTGAAAATTACATTAGGTTAATAGATAATAATTTCAGTAGCTATGACTTACAAGCCATCATGTTTGATTTATTAATCATCCTCATACCCTTGCTGACCTTTATTTACCTTTTAACATCAAACTTTTAACCTTGGTGGTGAAACCCTAAGACCTAATGAAATCATGCCCTATGACCTAATGAAATGATGACTGCAGATTGATTATGAAACCATAATTGAACACAATCTGAAGAAGGATCAACAAGTATACTCTGTGAGGGAAATATTTTCCGAAGAGAAAACAACCATCAATGGATCAGTATATCATGACCTGATGGAATTATGCAAAATTTTCAGTACGAGACCCTTACGATGAAAATGTAAAGAGTGAATTTTGATCCTTGATGGAAGTATGAAAATACTGACACTAACAATGTGTTTGATAGAATGAATGTCATGGTTAGACCGGGATAGGTCAATTCCTTGATTATGTTTTGTGTTAGAGTATTTTTCTATGTGTTATCTATCATTTCTGGGAGTTTCATTAATTTATGGGCAAAGGTATGTATCCTATCCCTGAAAATGTGGCTCAGATCTTAGGGTTGCTGGCACAAAATTGAGTGAGAAATACTGTAGTCATAGGAAACCAGAATTGTGGGAGAAACTAAAGGGTTACATTCACTTGGAGAACTTTTCATGGGAGTGATTGGGGGTCTAGTTCACTGAAATGAAATTTAACTCAGGGGTTGGGCACCTTGAGTGGTTGGTTAGCTCCTAGTGGTCTTGTAACATCTAAGGAAAGTTAGTAAGGTCTTGTTTTTTTGACTCCATTTATTTAAGGTTATCTAGGAGATTGTAGTGCTCAAATCATGTTTACCTCAGTAGGACAGTTAAATTGGGTATATATGGGAGGAGGCGTGTCATAGAATGGTATCAGAGCATGGTTCACACGCTTGGACTAAATGAGTGAAATGTGATTGGTATGCATGAACGTCGGTCATGTGCATGTGTGATAGTGGCTATGGTTGTCATGTATATAGACAGTGTCATAGGTTATCTTATCATGTATAATTCTGATGTGTTGAATGAGATAGAGTAGGAGATGCAGATCATTAGAGCTATGTTGCAGTGTTGGAACTTAGAGTAAGAGAAGCGATTCATACATGTTTGTATGTTGGGAATGAAGGTATGTTGGTTATTGGTTTTTATATGCATTATGGTCATGTACATGATTTTCATTCTATCATTGTTGTGGTTACATACATAGGAGATGTTATTTAATCAATGTGGTCATATACACAAACGTCAGAAAGTCATGAATGGTAGTAACTAGTTGTTTTCTTCATTGCAGTCATATGCATGATGACTATGGTCATTGCATTTAAGATCTTGATGGTATACATATCGTTCTAATATGGATTGGACTATGAATATGGTTAGGGTTATGACATTCAGGTATGAGTTCATATACTTGTGATATTATGTCATACTAATTTGGATTGATTTGTGTAGATGTGATAGCCTCCCCTGAGATACATTGAGTTATCAGTTTGATTATGTAATCTATTTATCTAATATGGTATGTTTACAGGTTTCTTGAATGTTCTATTAATTGCATGATATGAGTATGTGTCCATAAGATTGCATGAAGGAATAATGTTGTTTTAATATGATTGTACTAACACAATATGTGTTGCGACAACTGATATGCACTTTAGTGTAAGTGGGTGCTAGTTGTAGTAGTATGAGTAATGAATGTTAGTTGATTATGACATGGTTGTTAGTCTTGGTAAAGGATTATTTCAAATTAATATACATGATGTATTGATCTTTGGAACATTTGACTGACATCTGTGAACATTTGTAGGACAACATGCTTGGTATTAGCATGGCAAGGTAACAATTGATTTGTTTATATAGCTAATAGTTTGGTGATGTGATAACATATAGTAAGATTCAATTGCAAAACGGAAAAAGGTAAAACAAAGGAATTGGGTGAGAATTCATTTTTCCATGTTTTGAAACCATAATTCCAAATGAATGGGTGCTTTGCATGAATACATGAAGTCTTCTTAACCTTGATTCTGTCTGACATTATGTGGATATGTGTTGTATTAATGAACATATCTATGTAAACTTTGAAACGGGAACTAATACTGTTACCCGTTTCGTAGAGATAGCAAAAAAGTAACCTGATTTTGAAAAGGGGTGATGCAGAATGCACATGTTTTTTTTAGAGCATAGTTTTTGACACTTTAATTTTTTTTATGTACATTAAATTTTAGAATGGTAGTGATTTTCATGCTGATTTAAAAAAGTGAGTATTCTACATCACACACTTTTTTTAAAAGACCTGTTTTTTGGCTTTAAATTTTCTAATGTATAAAATGTAAGTAGTTATTTTGCAAATTTGATAATTTTTGAAGTGGTCGTTTTCTTCGCGTTTTCTTGTTTTTTATTTTAATTTTAATTTTTTTTTAGTGAGGTTTTTATTGTTTTGCATTTTTTAAATTAGAAGGTTGATATTTAGAATTTCAATATTCTACATATTTATACATCCTTAATTAATTTTCAATCCACATGAAATAATTGTTTCTAAAAAACAATATTTTTTAACAATGGACATAAAAATAACCATTTTAAACACTATAAATATAACTAAAAAACTACACGTTTTGATAATTTTTTGCTAGAATTGACATGTCAAAATCACAATTTTTATACGATAATTTTAACTAAAAATGGTTAAATAATAGTTTTTTTTTTTTTTATGAATTTCATGTCAAAATAATAATAATAATCACGTTTTTTTTCAAAAAATAATGATTAACTTAAAATCAATGTGAAAATCACATATTACAAATATTGAACGTATAACAACCCTAATTGAGTGTTAATTCTTTTCATAAAATGTCAAAGTCAAAACATTGCAAAGCTTGATTTACAAGCATAACTTAAATTTAATGAACAATGTCACGTAATCCAAAATCTTTGTCCTCTAGAGTTTCATCATTGTCTTCTTCCACAATATTTTCTGTTTCCTTTTGCTCACTTTCCTCTTCTAATGGATCTTTGATGTCTGCAAATCTCCCATTGTATGTCTTTCCAAACATTCCATGTAATGGTGGTTGGGGTTCCTTTGCTTTTTTTGCCACACGTGATTCACTAAAGTCCCCTTTCTTCAACCTAATTTCTTGCATTGCATCTGGAAGAAATTGAAGAGCATTAGTTCTTTGCTGAATTAAATTGCATTGTACTAGATCTTTTTGAATTGCAATGCAATTTCTTCATTTTTGAAAGCAACATGCTAGTGTTGTACCTAATTATCAAGCACAAAAGAAATAATGAACTAAATTAGTACAATGACATATTAATTAAAAAATAACATATTGAAATTCAGTTCCATATAATAAAACTTACTTGAGCCAAAAAATAAATCCAGAACCAAATCTCCTTCATTTGAACAAATGTCTATAAGATAGTTAATCAATAATTGTGGTTTTTGATAAATGTTAACTATCTCTCCTTTTGCTTCTTTCTCTTCATATGTTAGTTTTCTCACAACAGCATCATAAGTCAGTATTTAGCTATGACTCGTTCCGTCTACCCAATTAAAAATCATAGACATATGGCTATCATCTTTTGCCCAACTATCAATATGAATGAACTCACAATCATTTATAAATTGTTGATCTTCATTATTAAGAAGATTTGACTTTTTCCTGTAACATGAAATAGTAAAAGTTCAATTAACTTGTACATAAATAAATTTTTCAACATTAATCAAATATACATTTTAAACGTCTTTACCATGTAAGTTGCATCCTTGAATTTTTTTTCCCCTTGAAGCTTGACAATATCATTTCCAATTGTGTGTCTGAATGAAATGTCACAAATCTCCATAATGGTGATGACGTGACTTCTACAAATCCCACAACCACTTTACTAAGAGATTGATAAGTATAAGGGTCACTATCATAGTTAATGTTTGGAATATTGAAACCATGGGGAATATCTACAATGACTAGGGCATAATCCATTTTAGGTATGAGTTTAGCAATGTCTTCACAGTCACCTTGTATTACTTGATATTGAATAGCGTCTAGCCCATTCCAAATGAAATGATTAAGAGTTGGATCAAGTTGAACATTCTTAATACGTTGCTTTCTCAGTCTTTCGGTCTTTATTTTTTCAATAAAGGTTTTGAAACTATCTGGTGCTCCATTATCATCTTTCCTCATCTTTTATAAAATAAACAAATATATGTGTAAGTTATAAATTAAAATGAGTACATAGGTGAATAAAAATGAATGTATAAATCAAGATACCTTTTTAAATGCAAGATAAAAAGCTTTTAATGTTGATGTAAAACTTGAATCTGGATAGTTGTGTACAACATCATCCCAACTATCTTCATTCAACAATCTAACCATTTGTTCTTGAATTTTCATATAAACTTTGTGTCTGCATAGATAAAGTAACAAAAAGTTAATATAATGATATGTATAACAAATACTACCAAGAACAACATGTTTTATTTAAAATATAATTATAACTAGAAATAAATAAAAAATAATTAAAACAAACTTACTTTTGAAATTCTTCAGACATTTCCTCCAATGATAATTCCCCTGACCTCACACGAGATAATATTGTTTTGACAATTTTTTCATCTTTCACTCCTTGCATCGCCCTCCAAGGTGTGATAATCATATCATCTAGAAGCTGCTTCATTTCAGGAGCTAATTTACTGTTGCCACATATCAATGGCTTAGACTTTTTGACCTTCTGGTTTTTAATGCCAATGTCTTCCCACATGCTAAAAATCTCATCAATCAACTTACAAACATCTCCTGTTCTAAATGCCAATTGGAAAATGTTATCAACACCTCTGAATAAATCACTATTTTTGTTGCCTTTTCCACCTTTTGAATTGGTTTTCTCTTCAATTTGATATCCTATTTCCAAACAACATTCCTTTCGGAAATCTGCAGTAACATTTATCCTATCCCCACCACATTTTTCTTCAAATTCACTATGAATAAAATCTAACCCTTTGGATGAAAGTCATATACATCCTATATTCATTATCTAAATTATGATCCCATGCCCCTAACTTTGCTTCTATATCTGATAAACCAACGTAAATGATACATTTCATTGTTTCAAAAATGGGGTTATTAGTATATTTCTCCATCAATTGTCTTTGAGCTTCTATAGAATGGTCCCCCCCAAGCACATAATAATTGTATTCAAAACATTTTGACTTATCAAATGCTTCTTTGTTGGGAACTTGAAGTGGATCAACAAGAAGCACATAACTAACCACATGAGCATATGGATTGTACCTCATGAATGTCTTCAAGTTGTGAGCATGCAGATGATGTGGCTTTCTAACTTGATATTGACATTGTCCTTCACTTGCTTTATAGGTTTTCCTAACATTAAGATGAAATGTGCGACCACCATCAATTAAGTTTCTCTTTGTCAAATTCTCTCGAATGAATTTTTTTTTTGTTTTTATAATGCCATCCTCTAAATCAGTTCCTGGTGTAATGATTTCTCTGCTTTCTTTTGAAGTTTCACTAGGTTCTTGACTACTGGTAATGACTGCTTCAAAATCTTCAACTTTACTTTTCTTGGTCATAACATTCCCAACAGACTTATTCTTGGGCATTGTTACTTTTCGTTTTTTATGGCTCTTTTCAGTTCCAATGTCATCTTCAGTAATGGCAACATATGCTTCACTGTCAATTTCAACTTCATCATTCTCAAAAGTAACTTGTTTACCCTTGCTAGATTTATCCACCAGAGGCCTTTTTTTCTGATTCTTTGGATGTAGTTTTGTAGCATCATCAGTTAGTACATTTTGCTTATTTTCCATATCTTTTTCTGACATTGAGTAAAAGCTGCTGACAACTTTCATGATATCATGCTCTATGAAATGAATGCCTCCCAACCTAATTGAACAACTTTCAACAAAATTCTACCAAACAAAATATCATATGTCAATAAAAAGAAAAGTTAAAAAAATAGCGAGACACTTTCAAGAATGCAAAATACAAATATAATTAACAATACTTACGATGTTTTGTGTCATCTCATTTACGATTTGTTTACACAACTTTGTAGATACCTCTCTCGTGTCATACAATGAATATGATAGTCGGTTTTTAATCCTTTCATGTGACTTGGGAGCTTTTGTAAGTATGTAAACAACTTCAGTGTCCGGTACCGAACACATATTTATGACTCTTCCCATCACCTCAAAAATTCCATTATCATTCGGTATATCAATATATAGATATATATTGACAATTGTGCTTTCTCTTTCTTTCACATACCAGATTCTTGATGGAAATTTCACCTCTTGCGAATTCTTCCAGTCTGAAATCATCTTCTTATCACTTGAGGCACTTGAAATATTTGTAGTCATGAACTCAGGTGAAGTTCGTTCACCAATGTTTCTTGAAGATGCACCTTTAAGAGTCTTTGGTTCAGAAAGATTCACTGAAATTTTCTTTGATGCCATTTTCCTAAAAAATAGAAACACATAACTTAGTAAATAATAAAAACATATTAACTTAAATTAATAAGACACTCTTTAGGGTCATTTAAAAAATAATAGGGCACTCTAAAAAATAAGGCACTCTTGCACCCTAAAAAATAGGGCACTTTAAAAAATAAGGCATTCTTTGATATAAAATATGTTATGTTTCATATGAAATATATAAGATAAAATACATATAATCTATTCTATTTTTTTAATAAATATGGTACTTTTTCATATAAAATATGTTGTAGCCCTTATGAAATATATAAGTTACATATAATCTACTTATGAAATATATAAGACACATATAATCTTTTCTATTTTTTAATATTAAATAGGACAATTTTTTGTATTAAATATGTTGTGGCTCTTATGAAATATATAAGATATATATAATCTATTTTTTTCATAAATAGGGCAACACTTATATAAGTTTTTATGAAATAATATAAGACATTATAAGACATATATAATCTACTCTATTTT
>APFE031547063.1:11056-33815 GCA_000404065.3 Pinus taeda
ATGCATCACACCCTCTACACTGGGTATTCAGTATGGTCCAGTTTTGACCATTTCTGAGCAGTTTTTAGTGGAGAACTTCTGGGAGATGATGTAATCAGCTGAACTTGTTTCTTTAGGTAGTGAAGCAACACTTTTAGGGACTTAGGATCCCTTAATTTATGGACATTTATAATTGGGGTTCCAGTGCCCAAAAATGTTTATAACAGTTTCCCCCTAAAGCATGAGGTCGTTAATCTTTTGATGTCGGGTGAAATTCTTTACCATGAGGATCTGAAGCTTTTTGAGATGGGAGGCGACCTGTAATAAGATACAATACAATACATTATATTCATAATATTTTTCATGATCTAGCTGAGGTGGGCATTCCCATTCTCAGCTTTATAAATTCATTTTCATGTACATAGGACAGACAATCGTCTGTGTGGCAGACTGATGATTGTGGTAGAGCCATCATCCCTTAGTTTGGATGATTATCTGTGCAACAATGATGTACATTTTGATGTCTTTATTTTCCTGAATATATATCGCAACCCGGATGGATGAAATTAGATCCGGGGTCTTCAAACTCATTCCATCTTCGCCCGAAGTACAAGTCTATCCATGTGAAAAGATGTTCTGATGTTGAACATGGAAAGATATCGCCTGATTACCAACCAATGATGTAAGCTGTTAACAGGCACGAGAGGAATCACCAATAATGATGATGACCCTCAAGGTACTGCAGTACAATTCACGTGGTGTGAATACATGAGTTGATGTCAAACACCACGCAAAATCTTTCGGTCAAAGGCCATTGATGTAAACCTGTCGCCGAAAGTGAGAAACTTGCCATTGAGGCATGCAAGCTTCAAAGTACTGAAAGGGTTGTTCCTAAGTCAAATTCTTGGATAATGAGCTGATGTCGACAAGAAGTGACCCATCGTAGGAGGGCCTTAATGAATCCCACATCTACGACGCAGAACGGAGAAAATGATTTTGTGGAGGTGAAAACGATCTGATGATATAAGGTTTAGGATGGCGGTCATGAAAAATGGAGAGTGAAGGTATTGCAGTGGATGAGGCATTAGCTAGGTTGGTGAATTCTCTGAGCGACTTCTCTTGAACATATCGGCAACGATTGGTAGTGTTAACCCCAAAATGGATGGTACGGTAGACCAATGGCGATATGACCGGTGAATGGAATAACCCAACCCAACTCAATCATGGTGACAGAGTGAAAGCGTCATGTTTAAGAGCTACCTACTAACAATGAAGTTATTCAAGTTTTCTTCCCCTTTTTCCCCAGTCATTGCTGACCAGTACCTCTTTATTTTTGTCAAGCTTAAGGAGGATAATATATGCTTGTTCTATAATTTTCCCTTCGAGAAAACCTGTCACTATGTTTTAACGAGCCTAGCGATAGTGAAACTCGCTCTTGTCCGCATGGACAAGTTTGTCACTATTGTTTTAATAGGTTTAACAACAAAGATAAATCCGTCCTTTTCAATTTTAGAGAGTCTAGAAAGAAACATAAAGGCAAGTCCAGTGGTCCTTTTTCGTAATGTAATCCCTTAAGTCCGAAAAAGTGTAAAATAATACGACAGGGATGACTTTTCGATAGTTTTAACAAGCTGAAGAAGACAAGCGCTCGATATTTTTGTGTAATGATCCATCAGGTCCAAAAAGATTAAAATCTAGAGGAGGGATGGAAATTCCGGTCGCTATAATCTTTTCATATTTTACGAGTCAAATGAAAAGAGCTTAAAGGAGACTCGTTTTTTGAGGAACAGGTGATGTTTTTGGATAGCAACTGGTTCCAGGTAAGGTTTGGAACTTTTCAATCACAACAATGTAAAGAAGGTGGCTAATAGAATCACTCATCGTAGCTGTTCCTCAAAAGAGTAAAAAATCAAATGGAGGCGTATGATTGGCTAAAAAAGAGTGGAGGTGATGGTAAGAACATGACCAAGGTTCAAAAGCTGATAGCCATGCGATTGCAATTGTTATTTACCGAAGGTGGGTTCATTTATTTTAATGAGCTTAAACTCTGGGGGAACATTTGCTCATTGCTAGGTTTATTTTTTAATGAGCCTGAACTTCACGTAAAACTGCTCGTGGCTAGGTTTATTTTTTAACGAGCTTGAACTTTGCGTAAAACTGCTCATGCCAATCATATAATAAGGATGTCTCATTTATAGGTTTATTTTTTAGGGAGCTTTCCCCATTTGAAACTTTGCTCCAGAGCCTTTCGTTATGCAAGCTAGGAACAACCAACCTACGAGTTTAAAGGGTCAAGAGCCTACAAACTAAGAAAATAAAAGGTCGCTTTTCACTTGCATGCAAAAAGGTTTGCATGCCCCTAGGTATAAGTAGAGTTTCCAGGTTACCATACAGAAGTTCTTGCATTAGCAAGGTTGTTCCATCCACGTAACAGAAAAAACACTTACTTGGTGATGTCCATCGAAATGAACAAAGGTGATTGTTGTTAGTCCCAATCACATAACCTTTGACGGGGGAATCCTTTTCCAGTCTGATCCATTTTCCTAAACAGACAGGATTGTCAAACTAGTCATATTCCTACGTGGAAATCTATCTTATATATGGGATTTTCCTGCCGAAGCAGACCAGGGTCCATGCCTCCTGGGTTTCAGTCATAATCACTGAATCACTCGTGCTCATCACGTGGATGGACTGGAGATTGATGAGACATTCCTTGTGCAAAAAGACCAGTTAGGGATGGCATTTGACTAATATCTGTGTTTGAACCAGGGAATGAAAGCTGGTCAACTAGGTGGACCATTCTGCCTTCATGAGGAAAACACATCACTCAAAAGAGTGAGGAAACAATGGCTCCCATGCTATAAATGTAGTCACGCCCAAGGAGTAGATTGTAATCTAGGGGCCCTTGGACTACCATCACGTTTAGATGAACGGTTTTCCTTCTTAAAGTTATAGGAAAATTTGGAAGGATCCCTAATGGTCGACTGGTTCCTTTGTTGAAGCCTGTCAGATTTCGAATCTCAGGCAGAAGCGATGGCGAACCAAGTGCTTTCCAAGTAGTAGAGGAAAGGATACTCACAGAAGCCCCTTCATCTATGATAGTACCAACCATGATCATTTTGTAAGCTTGTATTATGATCCGGAATGGTACAATAGATGGTAGGTAGGGTCTCCCTAGTATATTCCAATCGAAGGAAATGACTAGATTGCGTGGAGGAGGGACCGAATAAACTGTCAGGTAAACCTCTGAGGAACTTCCTTCCTGCGGTAAAGGAATGGGTAGATTGCCCCCATGTTCATCGGATTTTGTGTTGACGAAAATAATTTGAACGATGTCATTCTCATCCTTTTTGGTGACAGTATCATCTGAAGGTGGACCTTCTGAAGACAATATTGGGTTGATTGCCATCTCGACCTATTGACTTTGGTTCGGTGTGGACTCAGAGGGTCTATCTTCAATGATAGGTGCTTCGACCGACAACAATGGTGTGTCAGTCAAATTTTCAACTAGCGATGGACTCGACAAGAGTTTCTTGTATCCAAGAGGAAGTCGCTGTGATGATGCAGGATGGTTATCCAAGACTCTTTTAGCTTCGTCTAGGAAAGGACAATGGTGGAGGACATGATCGCCTTCACACAGTCTACAAGGAAATTTAGATCTTCCTTTCTTTCCATTAGCTTCGTTTTCACTAGTTAATGGTGTGCTCTCAACATGATCGTCAGAGGTTGAAGACACCAAATTGTGCAAGCAGGGAGACCAGTCCCTCAGGATCCGTGGCATGCAGGGATAATCTCGATGATAATGGTCTCCCTTGCAGATGACACATGGATATTTAGGTTTAGAAGGTGCAGTGTGTGGATTTTCGCCAGACGATGCACGGTTGCCCCCTTTTGCCATTGGATTCTTCTTCTTCTTCTCATTCCCTTTCTTCTTCTTCTCAGTTACTTGGTTTTTAGTGTTACTAGCTTCGCCAAGCGAAGAGGAAGAAGGAGAGGGAGAAACAAACGAAGTAGAAGGTAGGGGAACAACTTCAGTATCATCTGGTTGCTGATTTGATTGCTGAGGAATTGCGGTGTTTTGAACGATAGAGGTCAAGAAAAGCCATACTGGTAGGCCAATTATGAGTCCTGGAAGGGACATGTGGCCATGTGTGGAGCATCGACATCCCCCCAAGAGGATAAGGGACTAGGATTTCCTCCAAGGGGAAATCCTTGATTGGTAGAGTCCATTATTCTCAACCCAAAGACCAACGAGGGAACAATGATGTTATTCCGATTAAAATAAATTTTATGACGCTTTGACACGACTTGCTTTTTCAATTTTTAAGAGTCGAGAAAAAGCTAAAGATGACTCTAGTCACCTTCAATTTTTAATGAGCCTGAAGTGACAAGTGCTCAGATGGACCTTTTCTTTTAAGGAGTCTGAAAAGGAATGAAAATGACTGCTCTGAAAATCTAGACAGAGGGATTACCAAACCAATTGCAAAACTGCATAATACTTTTTACGGTACGATAGTCAATCTTCCTTAATGTTGTGTTCAGTGCATTGTGATCGATAGGGTGGCAGACACGGCTTCCTAAGGATAAAGGATGTAGCCTATTGTGGTCTCCCAATATATACTCGACGGTACATGGGAGCACAAGTCAGTACTAGAACTTGTCACCTCAAAGAGGAGGAATCACCCAACCTACGATGAAAGCGATAGTTACTAGGCTTTACGACGCCAAAATACATCTCTAGACTAGAATTATAAATGTTGTGCGTTAGGTTCCAAAGCGTTTTTATGTTCATTGAGGTTTATTTTACAGTTGATCTTTCTTAATAAGTTTTCCTTTAAGGTTCATCGCGTGATGTAGATATAAAATTCCTAAATATGCAATCTAAGATGATAAACAGTCGTTTACTTTCTTTTTTCAATGAAAATCCTAGCTACTAAGGAAAGAGAAATGAAATTATTTCAACATAAAGCAGAGAGAACACACTAGATGCACTTTTCCTAAATCAATTCCAGCATGCAGTCTAAATGAAAATGCACATGCATGTATTGTTTTGCAGTTTCCTTAATGTGAGAATGACAAAAAGAAAACTAAGTATAGATCTGAACTATCTTCTTTCAAAGCAACAATACTAACAATTTTCTTTTCTAAAAACGAAAGTAAGGCCAAGAAGACACTTTGCGATTTTGAATTTAAAATTGCTTTCAACACTTGAAATACGATTAATTCAAATCAAATACAATGGAAAAAGTGTAATCGACTATCTAAAAGAGGAATTCTTTGCGACACTCTTTTTCTTGACTGAAAACAACACTTGTGAAACTTTAAAATCAAAAGACGATAGTATGATTAAGCTACTATTTGCAAAGGAGAACTATAAATGATGAAAAGTACATAAAAAACATTCACAATTCCTTCTGATGGAGGCTGAATAATGCAAAGGAAGATGGTTTCAATAGAGATATACTGATCATAGACAACAAAACTACTGAATAAAGCTGAAGACAATGAAGAAAAAACCAAAATCTGGAGGTAGAAATAGTCTCATTCAATCATCGCACCTGTATCACACGAAAACAGGGATGCATCTCACTTGCAACACATGGGAGGTGCGATGCATCTAGATTGCCAAGAAGAGATAGTGCGATGGTCCAAGGATGAGACTGAGCTTGGTTTTCACTCACAGTTTGCAGCTAAGTTCAGGGATTTAGGCTGAGCTAATGATAGTCAGTAAACACAAAGTATAGGGGTTGATCTAATGAGGTTATTTGAGCTACCACCAGGGCACTTAGTACGTTTGCAAGCTAGATGTTCAGTCATAAACCAACCCAAAGATTGACTGAAGCAGCGTTGATCTACTTTACAGTTGCATAGCAAAAGTAGTTCGAAGGCTAGCTAGCTTAACTTCAGGCTCCATCTGTGGTTTATAAAGAAAACAATAGTAACAAAACAAACAAACTATTCACTCCCCAGTGGAGTTGCCATTTTTTTATTGGGAAAAATAGTGTCCATTCAGAGCTGCTAGTCCCACTAAGACCGGTAGATATCTTAGAAACAAACAAACTAAAGTTACTTGTGTTTTCCTTTATGAGAGATAGATGAGAGAGAAGCAGAGACTACCAACCTCAGTCTTTTGCTAGTATCCTTGCTTGTTTACTCTCTCCTTTGATAGAGCTTTCGCCAGTCCTTTCTCACTTGTCCCACTTCAAAGAACACCTATAGAATCAAAGTAGAAAAATACCATCAAATCATAGAGATCTATAGCCATAAATAATGTAGGATCAGATGTACATTAACCATATAAATTCATATACAAATATGAGATTCAGAGATATACAATCATATGGAGGAAAACTCAAATAGCTTTATTGCTAGAAGTAGTAGAAGAGAGGATTACAACCAAGCTGTCTGATCCAACATCATCCTCCCAGCATGAAACCCCTCTTCACCTCATACAAAGCAAGATCACCCAAGAATGTCTTAAGAGAGAAACCAACAACACTTCCTTGCAAGTTACAAAATTCCAGCCCCTAAATCTCTAGGATGAGGAATCCATATATAGATGTTTGCAGAAGAGTGAGTTAGCTTCTGGGATTTTGATTAGTGTCATTTCACTGATAGTTCTTGGTTCCACTTGGAGATTTCATGATCTCTTACTCATCCCTGGGCGAATTTAGAGAGGCAAGTGTCATATGAGCAGTTTCTAGAAGATTCTTTGAGTTTCCACCTAGCAAACTGCTTCTGCCATTTGTTTTCTCTTGCTCATCGCACCCTACAGAAGGGCTTTCACGTATGCATCGCACCCTACAGAAGGGCTTTCACGTATGCATCACACCCTATGCATGAAGCAGTCTGTATGGCCCATTTTGACCAATTCTGAGTAGTTTTTCAGGGAGAACGTTTGGGAGATGATGTAATCAGTTGACCTTGTTCCTTTAGGGTATGAAACAACACTTTTTTAGCAGTTTAGAAGCCCTTAGTTTATGGACATATGTGATTGGGGTTGAACTGCCCAAATATGTCTATAACAAGCTCGTTCCCCTTTTAAGGAACGCAAGAGATCAACACTTCAAATAACACATCAAAGACGAAATTACATGTTGTGTGTGAAAACCATAATGATCCTCTTGTATTTACTTGATTCAGAAAATTACAGTACGAAGTAGTCCAACCCTAGAATGAGGCAGTAACCAAATTACATAAAACCAAAATAATAATCTATGGTTTCCTCCCCTTTCTATCTACTATTTACATCATATATATCCTTCAACTCTAAGCTGTTTACACTAATTACAGATAATTGTCGTTCAGGCCTCTCAGCCAAAAAAACTTAGAAACCAAATTACAAACTTGGCCAATGGTTATAATAACACGAGCTTCATTAGGCCATGATCTATCTTTGGAGAAAAATCCTTGGATGCGTGCCACCTAGTTCAGTTTATTAGCAGTTAGACTCAAAATTGAAGATCGAGATTTGTCCTCGTGGAAGATAGTTCTCAGAATCTCAAGCAGTGGCGGTGCAGGAATCTTCCCGTAATAGTCAACTCATACATTATTAACACTACATTCGATGATTACTTCTAGGAAATAAATATGAGTTGCAAGAATATGTAAATAAAATGAAATATACATAAAAAGATTAATAAAGTGTTGTAGAAAATCTTAATGTAAACTATGAGCATGTGCAGGAAAAGGGTAACCATCTTGTACTAGTGCATGAAAGAAGGGTCTTGTATTAAGGTAAAACATAGGTTGATATTGATGGAAATAGGTTAGAAAATAGAGAAATTTATGATACCAAAAACATTTGGATGTGCTGCCCAGAACTATAGTATTGTAGAAGATTTGGTGCACACCATCAGCTAGGTCGGTGCTCGAAGTATTAAACACCTGTCCAACACAAAGGAAAGCTCTTCTTTTGGCATTTGGTGGTATCAACCCTCAGGATTCCATGTTTGCAATTTTTGACATGGACAAATGTAAACCTCCCCTTTCACACTAGATTTCATTTCAAGTGCAAATATTTTCGAAAGGGCGAGGAACACATAGAACTGTCACTGATGAAGGTGCTTCAACCTGCATCATATCGGATTCATGTTGGATCGCCTAGGATTATCCAACCCTCTCTCCATTGTAAAATTCCCTTGAGGCATTCGATGGCCATAAATCCATCCCAAAAGGTTACCATGCCAATTACCCCATCACTCTGAGTGGGAAAATGTAACTATGGACATTGAAGTCGTAGGTCGTAAACTCGACTATAATTTATTTTTGGGCCACAGTTGGACTTATGCCATGAATTCCATTGCATATTTGTTCTTCTGCCTCATCCTCTTTCCATTGTTTGGGAGAATTGTCACAGTGGACCAACTGTCCTTTTGCACCCTAGATTACTCCCTGTTTCCTAGCAGCACTGTACCTTTAGTGGATAGCATAGCTGACTCTCATGTCAATATTGGTACCGGTCTATTGAAGGGCTCTTCCCTGACGGGTTGTTTTCCTCTCTCGCCACCCACAATTCCACATAAAGTCTCTATGGTTTCATCCATTCCTCATGAACCGACCAATCCTTGGATCCTCCTGGCCCCTTCAGACATTGACACTTACAAAAAACAAATTCCACTGTCACCAGATGAATTGGCCTACCAAGCCATTCAATCTACATCTAAATCTCTGGTCACTTTGGTCATGACCAATAGTACTACCTCCCCTACCATAAATTCTCCTTCTTACAATCTCCTCAATCAAGTCCTACTTTCAGACGAAGCTATTAGAGAGATCATGTGTTTGAAGAGCGACCTTGGGAGGAATCTCACCATCGTGTTTCGATATATGTTTCAGACATGATGCCCATTCAAATCCGGTCATTTGATACATCTAAAATTATTCCTTCACCTTATACAACTATCCAAACTTTTCATTTGGAAGGGAACATGGGAAATCTTTCAAATACATTGCTCATCTATATTTCAGTCAAGACAGGAATCATGGAAAACATCCAGATTGGAGCCAATCACAATCCTAAGGAAGTTGTGAGCTTCACCTACCCTTTTAAGGACTTTCGTGATGTTTTCCCTTGGTCTTATAAGGAAATGCATGGCACAAAAACTTCTATGGTCAAGCATGAGATCAAGAAGAATCGAGCATTCTTTTTATGGTATTTTTCTTGCTGGTTAATCTGAAAAAACCTTGAGTCTCCTTCTTTGGGCTCATCAAACTACTACAAAGAAGATATGAGCATGTTCTTTTTTGGGACTTTTTCTTTCTCTTGAACTGAAAAATCCCCAATTTTTTCATCATTGGACTTGTTAAACACTTACGACGACAGTCCGAAAAACTCTTTTTCTCTTTTTTTCAGGCTCACTAAATTGAAAATGATTGATTGAACATTCTTTTTTGGGACTTTTTTCTTGCTCATAAAATCGAAAAAACCCCCAGTTCCTTCTTCAGGCTCATTAAGAACTTATGAAGAAGCTTCGAGAATTAATTTTAGGAACTTTTCTCGCTCATTAAATCGAAAAAACCCCAAGTTTTTGTTGGAAATAATACTGATGGGGGGGGGGGGGGAATCAGTATTAGCAACTCAGATACTTTTTTTTTTCATACCAGATTCAATAACGCACTTTCAGTTAATGATATCCACGTATATACGCGACTGTGTTAAAAGCAACTACGTACATCCAGTAACTTCTGATTTAGTTAGTTTCACTTCAGTGATGCATCAAAACATTATTAACATATGACAGTAACAGAACAGATCATCACACATAAAGAGCACACAGAACACATGATATAAGGTGGAAACCCAATGTGGGTGAAACCACCTACTGCATTTGTTTCTATCTTCCTTTAATAAGAAACTTCTTTTACAATGTACTGGTGCAGTCCTTTAACTAGTACGCAGGCTTCTACTACAGAAGGTTACAACCTTCTTAGCTCTTGTACTAGCCGTTCCATTTACTAGTACGTAGGCGCTGGCCTACTGAGGCTCCTACCTTCACTCGTTTCCCAGCTGCTCTTGGAAGGGAGCTACAACCCCTGGCTCTTGTACTGGCCAATATATTTACCAGTACGTAGGTGCTGGCCTACGATCATCCAGGGACCACGTTTCATACATTTTCATACTGGATCCATAAAACAATCACCATTGCAATACAACCTGCATCATCAATCTCTGAATCACCCAATACTGAAAACCTGTCAACAACACAGTCACCAAAACACAGAATAGACTACATAACTCTGCAACAACAACCAGATCCAATAGCAACTTCAAATATCATACTTCATACTATATACGCTACTTTGACGAACCCAACCTGCGTGTATACGCGCTTTTACCAAATACAACCCGCGTACAGATTTGCAAATTCTAACTCATAACTTTGCAGCTATTTCAGACATCAGCACATACCCAGATCATAACATTCATACAATAAACATGCTTCCATAGATCTAGTCTATCCATAATCAAACCATATAAAGATAATCATTCCAAGCCTTGAGATCCCGTTCCATCGTTCATCATCCTCCACATGTGTGCAACCTTGGTTCAGATCAAGCAAGGCATCACCAACCCATAACCAGCATCTCGATCTCACACTTCATTAGACATTCATCACTTCCACACTCTTGCACACCCTCTTGGCCTAATGATCTTCTCCTTATATAGGTTTAGGCTTCTCTTAATACCATGGTCCAAAACCATGTAGAGCCAATACCTTGGACTGAATACCTGGGGTCGTCATTTTGAACCAAATACCATGGACCAAATACCACAGACCAAAACCATGGTTTCCGACATGTACACGCCTTTCCTTCTGTGAACCTGCATGTGTACATGTACGAACCTTTTGCTCAGATGACCCGCGTATATACGCACTTTCATCACGGTCAACCTGCGTATATCTCTCTCTTTGCCTGTTGCACTATGATCTGTCCTTTGAGTGAGTTGCCATCACCTGTATCATACCTCTGAGTGAGTTGCCATCAAGGACAACACCTGTATCATAATGCCAACAATTTTTGTCATTAGGCTCGTTAAAAACCTACGACGACAAATGAGTTCTTTCTTTTTTGGGACTATTTCTTTCTCTTAAATCTAAAAATTCCCGAGTTTTTCCCTTTTTCAGGCTTGTTAAATCTACAAAGAATGAATGAGAATTTATTTTACCTCTTTTTCCTTGCTCACTAAACTGAAAAAGATACCTCGAGTTTTCTTCATTTGAATCGTTAAAATTCGATGAAGGTATATTGAGTTTGTTGTTGCGTGACTCATTAAAATTTCATGACAAATATCAAGTTTACTCCGTCTCCTCATACTCGTAAAAGAAATGAGGCAAATATCTATTGAGAATAGGTTTCTTTATCCGGACTGAGTATATTAACTTACGTGAAAGGAACATTTTTGGGTATACTATTAAACCTTTGTTGCACCCTGTTAACAACTATGACAAAGGGACCACTCTCGAGTAATTCTTTATGATATTTTCAGACTCTGGAAATATGAAAAGACCACCGAGTTTTCCCATATGGACTCATTAAACTAAATTGAGGAGGAATGGAGTTTCTCTTTATGATATTTCCAGACTCTTGAAACATGAAAAGACCACTGAGTTTGCCTGTTTGGACTCATTAAAATAATTAGATAGGGCATAGAGTCACTCTTTTTACGATCCTTTTCAAACTCTTAAAACATGAAAATATCGATGAGTTTACCCATCTGGACTCACTAAAATAATCAAATGGGGAAAGTGGACAATACAATTGCTTTGTGTTTCGTATTGCGAAAAGAGTTTTTTGGCAGTAGTCGCTCCCTTGAACATGGAACTCCTCAGATAAACCTTCCTTGTGACAACCTCTTAATATGAATCTTACCATCCAAGACCTTTATCTTCTATTTCCTCCATCAAAGCATCAAGTATATCCTATCATCATGCCCTTTGTCGCTTTCACCCAATGCTCAAAATATTCCTCAAAAAACAATCATTCTTGTCCCATTTTGTATCGAATGATGTAGGACACCTTATTGCCTACCTCTCAATAGGTCTCTTCCTATCGAATTCAAAACTTTATCCAGGAAGAAGACCTAGAAACACTTCAGTGCATTGGTACATGCAGACATCAGTGGCAGGTCACCTTGTGTTTGGTCAGGGGTTTTCATTATTGGCTCCTGGTTAAATGATTCTACGAGTGTTCGACAACAAAAACATTGTTCACACTCACTAGATTGTACTATGCATCTTGGATACCATCTCCATTATTGGTGGCCATCCTCGCATCCATTAATGGTCTCCATTATTGACTGGTAATCATATGATTTCATGCATGTTCAACCTCAACAACTATATTCACATGTATCGATCTATGATGTTGCGGTGAAGTGGAAATCAAGACCTTGGGTAGAGGCTTTCATCACTCAGCCTTATTTCCTCTCCCAAGTTGCGTTTATTGTTTTTGGGAGACATCTCATCAGAATGATCTTATTATGACATGGGTTTTGCATTGTGCTTCTCGGCGTCCAGTGTCGTCATATATATTTATTGAGAAAATTACTCTGACATAGCTACTAAGAGTGAGAATGTCTAACTCAGGACATGATTTTAGTTGTTTTATATATGTTTTGTATCAGGTTTCTCATACCGCCAGAAGCTTCGATCCTCTCTCTCTCTTTTCCTACGAAAAGGACAGTTAAATATAAAGTATTTCGGCCATTGTCGCAGCCTCTGATATCACACTTTAGGGGACATCTGTTATACAGGAAAATGACCTCCTCACCAACTCAGAGGAGAAATACATTAAGACTGAAGGACTGACCAAGTTCACAGGCCCAATTGTCAAGCTAATGTTTTCTAAACACTAGCAACCTGCTTTATAAAGCTTCGTAGCAAGGCTAAGGGTGTTTTAGTGCCTAGGGTAACTCTATATGTTACATTGCGAAGAGATTTAGTGAAGCTTAATGACTTTCTATGGGGCAAAGGAACAAGTTGACCAAGAAATATCCCAAGATTCTCTCTTATGTTAGCTCACAAAAGAAGGGAAACATCAAAACTCAACCTGTTTGGAGAAATTACTAATTCCTAATGGAGTGTACAAATGGGAAAGAGCACAAAGGCATGTAAACATCACTACTTTTGCCTAATGGAACTCATGAAGGACTTGGCAAACCTATCCTCACATTCTATATATGCAAGGGTAGGGCCATTGTGAAAGATGTCGAAACATTTGAAATGATTTCCTATTTAACTGTCGAGCAAAGTCTTAGACTAAGACATTAGAAGAGGTTACAAGGGAGAGAGAGAGAGGAGCTGGAGGGGTAAGGGAAGGCTGATACAACTGATGGTTGTAGTCACTCTTTCTACATCAATATAGAACTGCAATTGTGTTGTCCACTCCATGATGTTGGTAGTATAACTTGTTTATATGTTTATGCAACATTGTTAGCATGAGTGGCTTAGATATATGCAACTAGATATCTTTATATGTTCATGCATTGTTTATCAAGGTTTTTATGTTGTGATATTATGCTTGTCTTTTCTATGTGCAGGTTTTGATCTGGCGCTGGCTCAGGGGTCTTTCACCTAGCTACATTGCACTCTCCAGCAACACGACACTAAGACTTGAGGTAATAAGTCCTTCTCGCTTTGATATTCATTTGTTAAACATAGATATGGATACATCTTTGTGATAGTTGTAGCTAATATGTCTGCCTTCCAAGGATCCCCAGAAAATCCTTGAGGGTTTCTACATCACCAAACACCTATGCATTAATCCCTATAGCAATGGGCCTTGACATTCCCCTTTGTGACTATTCACTTATCCTCATGACTCTTCATTTACTTTATGATTGTTACATCCAACTATCGACACTTGAACTTTCACTTGATAGGACATTACATACAACCTTCACATGTACCCATGTGAGACAAAATAGGCTTGAGCAAGCCATGCAAGACATTACTATGACTCAGACAACTATGGGAAGACCAAGTCTTCAACATCCTCATGATGGTCAATAGTGGAAAACTGATGCCGAGCTTGGTAGTCCGTGATGGTGTCTGTGTACTATGTGGTGACATCTTTGTGGAAATGAACTCTTGCCTCCATAGCATCGAGCTCCTCTATCTAACTCATTTGATAACATGCACATCATTATCTTGAGTGCAGCCAGACCAGCGACATACTGATGCATGGTGTCTGCACTGATCACCAAGTCTGTGCTGGTGGCTATGTGCATCAAATCTTCAAAGTATGAGTCAAGCTCTAGTTGGACCTGTGCCTTTGTCTTTTCCTAGGTGAGTGTCCCAATAGATGGGTTCATGTGTGAGTGCATAACAACATCCATCCTACTAAATACCCATGCATGGGAAGACTTTGGACTAGTCATGAGCTATGGGATGTCTTCATAGTTCCGGATCTGTCTCTGGATACGTGTCTTCAACTCGACCACTCTGGGATTCATCATCTTGGGCAAGTGTAACGGGGATCCCTTGTATCTCATTGTCGATGTTTTCATGTAGTTAACAATAGTATTCATGTTTGAAAAGATACATGCTCTCCTGGAGTAGACACTCTGTGAGATTTCTATAACCTAATCCACAACGGAGGAGCAGGCCAAGGTCTCTTATTATTCCGGTGCAGCCTAGCTAACATCTTGGTCGTGATGTGGTATGATACTTCCTGCATGACGAGCTTGTCCAAGGAAAACTTTTGCAAAATATGTGGAGACTTCTCCGTGCTCTACATCCGTATGAAGGTGTCAGATATTGAGGCATACCAATCTATTATGTTGAGCAGTGCCTCCATTGTTGCCTTCAACATGCAACGTGGATCCTGCTCAAATATCATCCTCTACACTGGGGTGACAAAATGATCTGACAATTGTGTGATAACTCCTCTGAAGCTGCATTAGGACAACATTTGACAATAAGTGTTGACAGAGATTTCCATCGATGTCCATGCCCACTTTGAGCCTGGGAACTCCTGACGGGCACATATTTCATCCAAGATGTAAGTGGACATGTAGATTTCTTCTTGCTGACCTTTTGGCAGTTGTCAAGCTCCTGTTACCTATTCCTTCAGCCTGTGAACCAACATGTCAGACCAATTGCATGCTTTGGCTTCACTATCCAGTTGGTCTAATATGATCACCCAACTTTGCGGGAAGGTCTCCATGGTATCTTGTCCATATAGGCGACATGAAAAGATGACCAAGTATTGATATGCCTTCCATAATATCTTTTTCTTGTAAACCTGGTTGGGTGTCATCTTGAATTTGGCTGAGTCCTTCACCCATTTCTTCAAGATATCTTTGGAGTTGTCATTGTTGTTGGGTATGTTGAAGGCTGTCTCCTCCGTGATCACTAGCTTCGACATATGGTACATATGTTCATAATCCTATGCCCTAAAGGTAACAGTCTTCGTCCTGCTGACACTACTCAATGTCATTGTCTCATGATCAGTGTGTGAGATGATCCAATGTATCATGTTTGCGCATGGGAACATAGGATACCTGCATGCAATTTGGTACAAGCTGGACTTGTGAATGTTCACATAGACTTGGCGTCTTCGAGGTCTTCCCCAAATGTGCTTGAAAATTAGTCATTGACCTATTTCAATTTCAGCTTGATTTTATTTTCTACAATCAGCTTGGTGTCTTCATAGATCAGAAAAATTGTAGACACTCGCTCAACTACTGCTCCAGTTCAACTTCTGTTAGTATCCTTTGATCCTGCTCTCTTGGAGGCCATTAATCCTGAAAATGTTGAGAGGCAGACGAACACCTGCTAGATCTAGAGACATGGCGACATGCATGGCAAGAAATCTGTTAGATAAAACCAAAGAAAACTTGAGGAATGACATACAACACACCCGAGGATTGACTGGCAAGGATTGCATAATTTTTCTTGGGAGGTTGGGAGACTAGCTGCCGGAACTATGCAAAAGCTAGCCTAGACTGCTCGGAGGCTGGTTGAATGCTACAATTGCGTAATGCATAATACATACTATCCTATTGGTGTTGGGATTGTGGAATGTGAAATTTTAGCTGGCAAGGGTTGGAGGCCCAGTGACTGCATTGAGCAATTTTCTGGGTCAATAGTCACTGCCTCTTAGAAGTACACAATGCAAGACTGAAGGATAGTCACTAGGAATAAATTTACATTTTATGGGAGGAGGGTAGAGCCTTCCCTCTCAGGATTACATAATGCTATCTTGGTGAGGCAGAGTCCGGGCCAGGATTGCCCAGACCTGTCGATGGGCAACTGAAAGAAAATGGGCATGTGAATGCATGGTGATGTTGAGTGTAAGTAGGAGTGAATGATCATGCATGCAAACAATGAATGTAAGATTCAAGACACAAAACACCATGCATGTTTGTCAAGCGAGTCGCCAAATTGGTTACTGTTCGTGCAAACAATGTCATGGATGCGACAACAGTGAGATGCTAACAAAAACTGAAATGGTGCTAGTACAAGCTTATATGCATGAAAACGATAGCAAGTGTTCACATAAATCAAGCAGATAACACTCATACATGCCAAAACACAAAAAGAGACAGAAATGATGCAAAAGACAAGTTAAGTGGACTGACGAGGAAATAGTTGAGCTGGATGTGTTGTGGGATGTTAAAGCTCCAAGTACAATGTGAATAAGTGATCTCTGAAGCATCGAATAAATAAGTTTGAGGCTCATGACGCGCATACCACAAATCTAGGAAAAAGCGACACTTAGAGGAAAGGTTCTAAAATGATCTTTGCGTGTAACCTCCAGCTACTAAAAATAAATCCCTAAGATCTAGGGATGCTTTTTGCATGTTTCTTTTTTCTATTTCAGGAAAGGGAGCCCATGAATGAAAGTTACGTTTTCTCGGTCTCGAGTGGAACTGCTCAAGTTAATGGCACATGCAAAAACCTGCTTTCATAAGGGATAAAATTTTGCATTTCTAGGAGTGAGCTGGGCTAGTTGCCTAGAGGGATTTCACAATTTCTAGGCTGAGTAGCTGACTGCTTCCCAGAATTGTGCAATTTCTGGGCTGAGCAATCATGCTGGAATAGATTGTGCAGTTTTCTTAGGGAAGGTTGATAGATACGATTGCACAATTTTTGAGCCCAGCAAGTTGCAAGTTAGATTTGCACAATATCTTGAGGGAAGACTGGTTCCCCTCCATAATTGTGTAATTTCTTGAGGGAGCTGCCCATCCAGCAGCTGGACCAAATCTGGGGAAGCATCGTGTCAGGGGAATGAAACATGCTATCATGCATAGGCTATTATGTTGCTTGAAAACCATTGAAGTTCATGTACTTGACAGTGCAAGACATGCTGTTGACGATGGTTGGTAGGGAGGCTCCAAAGCGAACCTAAGGCAAAATTTTGGAGGGTGCTTGTAGCTGCTACAACAAAATCATACATGCAACTTAGTACCTACAAGAAAGACCTATTGTAGTTGTTGATCCCAATTTCCACTTGTGCTTTCCTACTCTTCCATTTCCTTCTTGCTCCAAATCCCAAGTATGCCACACTCCTCCAAGAGTGCTCCAAGGAAACATTGTGTCCAAGAGTATGAGAGAGAGAGTAGAAAATGAGAGCTCCAAAATTAAGCTGACAAAAAGCTACAAATTGATCCTTAGAATCCTTATTATTAATGAGGTCTCTAGTTTCTTCAATTTCCAACTATTTTCCTTCGTTTTCCTCCTCACATGCAACATGTGACCTTTCACCTTCCTTTTCTCCTAATTTCCATTATTTTCACAAATGAAATGCCAAGAAATGTCTCATGCCTTTCCAAAACCTTTTCCATTGCCTTTGCAAATTTCCATAGTCATTAATTAATCACAAGTGATCCCCATCACTATGTTTTTTCCCAACATTCAATTCAGAATACGTGCCCCATGACCATGGTTATTATTTTTCCTTTATTAACTTTATTACATAGATTTTTGACCAGGGGTATTACACAAATATGCCATTTCATTAACGACGACCTCTTGGCATAGTTTGGTGTCCTCTAAATATACTACCTCCCTGATAGTTCTGGGATCATCATCAGTAATAGATAAATAAAAATTTGAATAGAAATCAGATGGACTATACCTTTCTGGCTACCTTCTCTTCTCAAAAATGGATTTTGTGGCTCTTCCTCTTCTGATTATTTTTCTATTGTAGAGTCTAATTCTTCCTATTCCTCCTTTAGTTCATACTCTGTCTTCTCAAGTTCCTTTGGTAGGATTTCATGTTTAATAACATATTTCACCTCTCTAAACACCACATCTCGGTTGTACACAATCTTCCTTGTTCTTGGGTTCCAAAGCTTATAAATTTTTAAACCATCCATATACCCAATAAAGATCACCTTTCAGATTTACTATCCAACTTGGTTCTTTTCTCCTTTGGAACATGTACATACACATCAAAACCAAATACCCTCATATGTGAAAGAGAGGGTTTCTTACCAATCCATACCTCATGTGGAGTCTTATCCTCCAACGCTGATGAAGATGATCTATTAAATATGTAACATGCGGTATCCACTGCCTTTGCCCAAAATTCCTTCCCTAATCCAACACCACTGGGCATGCTTCTTTCCTTTTCCATCAACGTCTCATTAATTCTTTCTACAACACCATTTTATTGTGGTGTGTATGGAGTAGCCTTATTTCGTTCTATCCCACACTTCTTACAAAACTCTTCAAATTTCTTCTTGCAATACTCTCGACCATTATCTACCCTCAACACTTTAATCTTATGCTCTGTCTGATTTTCCACCAGAGCCTTAAATTCTTTCACCCTATCAAAGAGTTCATATTTCTTCCTAAAGAAATATATCCATGTATTCCTCGAGAATTCATCCATAAACAAGATATAGTACACAAAATTACCCATTCATGGAATAGAAATAGGTCCAAACACATCACTATGCACAAGCTCTAATATCATTTTCACCCTGTTAGCAACCGAGGGAAAACTCACCTGATTTTTCTTCCCATATATAGAATGTTCACAAAAATAAAAATCCAAAGAGAAATTAGAAATACCTTCTATCATACCATTTCCATGTAGTATTTGAATGCCCTTTTCTCCAATATGTCCAAGACTTTGATGCCATAGCATGGTCTTTTCTCTAGATACCACCAGATTTTATGCTCCACTTTCAAGAACCACAGAACTGTTGCACCCATTAATAACATTGCTATACATAATCTTGTACATAGTTCCAATTTGAACTCCCCACATCAATAATAGTGCTCCCCAAACCATCTTGCATATATATTTCTAGTAACATTTTATTTACTCCTACACCATCCATATTGCTTACGAAAATCAGGTTTCTGGCCAATGCAAGAATATGCATAACACAAGGAAGTGTTTTACTCCCACCTTCCAACTTCATCTTGACTTTTCTACGTCAAATAATTCTAGTGTTCCCACCATCCACTAAGAATAAATCACCACCATCATATTTATCATACTTGCGGAACCATTCCCTAGGGGGCATGAAGTGAAAGTATGCATCTAAGTCAATCAACCATGCCTGATGATCTACATGTGTACTTAGAGAAGAAGTTAAGTACACATTCCCACCTTCATCTAAGGTGGTTTTTGCCTTTGTAGAAGGAGCATCATAAGGTCCCTTCCCTTTCTTAGGAGGTTTATATCTATATTTCTTTTTGTAGTGCCCTTTATTTTCACATTTCCAACACACCTTTACAGGTTTTCCTAGAGATTTTGATCTCCTTCTAGATTTAGATCTTCCACTCGAGGACTTATTTTTGTTTCTGTCTTGGGACCTTCCTTGTATAGACAAGGCATATCCATGTTGGCTCTCCATATATTTCCATATCATCTCCCTTGAAAACTAGGATGAGACTATTTCATCAAAGTTCAAGGTAGTTGTATTGCTACCTATAGCAACAACCAGACTATCCCATCAATCTGGTAGAAAAATGTACTTATCTTCATATAAAATTTTTATATCAACAAATAAAAACTGGCTTACCACAGTATTAAATATGTTCAGATGCTCCGTTACCATATATCCATCCTTCATCCTCAAGTTATACATCTTTTTCCACAGGAACAATTTTTTCAACAGAGACTTAGATTCGTAAAAAGTCTATAACTTGTCCCACAAATTCTTTGTCATATCTTACCCTAATACATTAAAAAATACTTAATCTAAGATACGCAACCATATTGTTCTCTTTTCCTTCTGATCCAACTTCACCCACCCTTTTGTTGACATTGTAGTTGGTTTAGTGCCCGGATCTACCACGATACACTAATCTTTATCCATCAACAAATCATCCATATTGAGCTTCCAAAACTCAAAACTTTGTACATTGAATTTCTCGATCTCTAGCTTTCCACTACTCACCATCTTCTTTCACTGCGAGAATCGATCCAACAGATCTCCCATTAAACAGGGTCTACCACAAGCTTGAGCAAAACACCTCAGCAACAAAGGTGTCCCCTTGAAGACAAAACAAATCTAATACCAAATGTAATATCTAACTCTGTACATAAATTACTTGAAAACAAAATCTTCAAAGAGAAAAATAAATAATGGCGAGAACAGAAAACAAATATAAATAGCGATTTTCCCATGGATCTCAAAATCTAGATTGCTAGTTTGATTTTTCATTATATTCCTTTCAATGTTACAATACATATATATACATGTCAAAGCATTCATAAAACCCAATCCAGTAACCTTGGATTATAACATAACCATAGTTCCCTTGATTGGATCTACAAAATACCATGGGCAGAAAACCATCATGCCCAAAAACATGTGTAAAACCATTGCACAAAATCACAATTAGGTATTCTCTCTATATTTGGATCCTCCCCCCATCCTTGGGTCTGCATAAAACAAAAATTTGGGGCACTTCCCTGGACCCGGTGCAAGGGGGCTACCACCCACTGCAAAACCCCTGATAGGGGGGGTTGCCTCCGCCCATGTGACCCCCCCGCTGCGCCCAGTGCAACGTATAATGCATGAAGGTAGTCACAGAAATAATATAACACATATCCAACAAAATAATTAAATACATAATGTTCTATGTCCACCTTCTAAAAGATCCTTCCAAATAGAAAATCACATACAACTGTAAAGAATCATCTAGCAACATTATAATCAAGACTCCACCAACAATTCCACCATTGCTTCCACAGACAAGATGTGAATTGTCCAAAGAAATAACATGAGTATTGGGTACCAAAATATACATGATTTGATCTTGAAGATAGATTGTTTATCTCTTTAACCAAGGCTTTATTCCACCTTTATTTCCAAGGAAAAATATGAAATGTTAGAATGTGAGTTTCAAGTGGATATTTTTGTATCTTGTAGACTTGTTGTAATGCTAGCTATTATAAGAAAAATGATTCTATTGCCAAAATCTTGATAACTTGAATTATTACTTATGGAAGGAAGAGATTTTGTAATGCTATTTAAAATCTATCCCCAAACGATGTTCGATAGTAATAGAGTAAACTTCCAACACCCATGTAGCTAGGTTAAATTTTTCTTTGGTATTGGTTATTCCTAGAATAACTTACATTTTTTTATGGTGAAAGTAAGAAATTCACCTCACATTTAGATGCTAAATTGGCATTACTCTATTCATATTGTTATTTTTCTAACTACAATACTTTTCCAAGTGGTTACCTCAAACTATTGACAAATCTTGTGAGAATTTTGGCCCAACAACCTAAAGTAAGTGACTTTCCATCCTCTTTTTCATCAATGATAGTTGAACTCGTTATGGTAAATAAAAAATTATGACCACTCTAAAATAAACAATATAAGTTAAATAGAATCTAGTCAGTAGTTTAACACGTCAAAAGCTTCAAAGACGTCAATGTCGGGCTGAGAATGGTACATATAAATGTACTCCCAATATCTACTATATTATGAAAAATTCACATAGCAATTGCAATTTCTCTGGCATCCAAACCAAAATGATCTTGTCCATCAAAATTATAGAAGTATTTGTATCAAGCTCAACAACTATTATTAGGTTTTTCCTTTGCTTAGTTGATAATTCAATCACACTAGGCAGGCCTACAAATGCATCCCTTAAATTATCTAACTCAACAAGCTTCATGAGCTCATCTACAAAAACCTACAAATTGAAATTTTTTGCAAGTCAGTGACATGAAAATTTAGCAACATTGACTAGTTTTAAAGACTTACAACTTAGGTTTCTTTTTTAGCATCCTTCAATAGACAAATAAATTCTACATATAACATTCATTCCAAAACAATGAACTGTGGAGAATGTATGTGATTATGCTCACAATAAAGAGAAATGTGAGAAAACGTTTCTTCAATATTACGAGAAAAGATAAGGTGTATGGATATGAATCTATGCCAATTGTGAAAAACTAGGTGGAAATAATGACTTGGAGTAATGATAATGATGGAAGTTGCACAAAGCTTGGTAGTGGAAAGAAATCTAATTGAAAGAATGATTATTTCATTATGCTCCAATGCATGTGTCGTGAGGGTGGAAATTAGACCTTCAATTAATGAACCAATCAGATGATTATAAATTGGCCTTTATAATCATGTTTACACAGACATATATATGTATAGAGAGAGAGAGAGTATATTGGTCAAATCTCAACTAATAGAAACTAAAAAAAAAATTTGATTGCTAGAGTGTTATCTTGGTAAGGACTAATAATATAGATTTATATCAAGTTTATATGAAGAAAAATAAAATTATTTAAATTAATAAATTTCATATAGTTTTATTTTTTATTGTAAATAATATGTTTA
>APFE031547063.1:42356-66227 GCA_000404065.3 Pinus taeda
CTTTCACTTCACTCCCCATTGAGAGTGGTTCTGCGAGTATGAGAAATACGATGGTGGTGATGTCTTCTTAGGAGATGACAGGAAGGCTAGAATTGTTGGTCGTGGAAAAGTAAAGTTGAAGTTGCAAGGTGGAAGGGTTAGAACCCTTCCGGGTGTTTCGCATATTCCTGCACTGGACAGAAATCTGATTTTTGTAAGCAAGTTGGATGATGCAAGTGTAAAGACAGTGTTCGAGAAGGATACTTGCAAGATGGTTCGAGGAGCACTGGTATTGATGCAGGGAGTTCAGATTGGAACTTTGTACAAGCTGCAAGGTAGCATGGTTGTTGATGGGTGCAACAGTTCTATGGTTCTTGAAAGTGGAGCAGAAAATCTAGTGGTCTATAGAGAGAAGACCATGATGTGGCATCAAAGGCTTGGACATATTGGAGAGAAGGGCCTTCGATACTTCATGGTAAAGGTATGGTAGAAGGTATGAGTAATAGCTCTCTGGATTTTGATTTCTGTGAAAATTGTGTATATGGGAAGCAGAATCGGGTGAGTTTCCCCTCTGGTGGTAAGAGGACGAAACAAATATTAGGGCTTGTGCACAGTGATGTGTTTGGACCTGTGAAAGTTCCATCACTGGGTAAGTCTGACTTCTCAAGGAATACATGGATATATTTCCTTAAGAAGAAATCTGAAGTCTTTGACAGGTTTAAAGAATTTAAGGCTCTGGTGGAAAAGTAGACAAATAAGAAGATAAAGCTGCTGAGGACAGATAATGGTGGAGAGTAATGCAGTAAGGAATTTGAAGAATTCTGTAAGAAGTGTGGTATAGCACCGTAGAAGACTACTCCATATACACCTTAGCGAAATGGAGTTGCAGAAAGAATGAACAAGACATTGATGGAAAGGGTAAGAAGCATGCTCAATGGTGTCGGGTTAGGACAGGAATTCTGGCAGAGGCAGTGGAGATTGCATGTTACTTGGTCAACAAGTCACCTTCATCAGCATTGGAGGATAAAACTCCACAAGAGGTATGGACTGGTAAGAAACCCTCTCTTTTGTATCTGAGGGTGTTTGGATGTGATGCATATGTACATGTTCCAAAGGAGAAACGAACCAAGTTGGATAGTAAATCTAAGAAGTGCATCTTTATTGGGTATAAGGATGGTTTAAAGGGTTATAAGCTTTGGAACCCAGTAACAAGGAAGGTTGTGTACAGTTGAGATGTGGTGTTCAGAGAGGTGAAAGATGTTATTAAACATGAATTCCAACCAAAGGAACCTGTGAAGATAGAGTTTGAACTAAAGGAGGAAGAATCAGACTCTGTAGCAGAGGAGGAATCAGAAGATGAAGAGCCACAAACTCCGGCTGTGAGAAGATCAGCTCGAGAAAGAAGGCAATCAGAAAGGTATAGTCCATCTGCTTTGTGTTCAAACTTTTCTTTGTCTGTTACTGATGATGATCCCAGAACTGTGAAGGAAGCAGTGGATTCAGAGGATGGAAAACTCTGGAAAGAGGCCATGGTTGATGAAATGGCATCTTTGCACAAAAATGAGGCTTGGGATCTGGTGGAGTTGCCGGCTGGAAGGAAACCCATTGGCAGCAAATGGGTGTTCCAGAAGAAGACAAATGCAGAAGGGAAGGTGGAGAAATACAAAGCTCGGTTGGTAGCAAAAGGTTATTCCCAGGTGCCGGGAATTGATTTTGGTGATATTTTTTCTCCTGTTGCCAAGGTAACTTCTATTAGATTACTTTTATCTATTGTTGTTGCTTTTGATTTTGAGGTAGAACAAATGGATGTGAAAACAAAATTTCTTCACGAGGATCTAGAAGAGGAGATCTACATGAAGCAACCTAAAGCCTTTGCGGTGAAGGGTAAGAAAGAACTGGTATGCAAGTTAAAGAAGTCCCTGTATGGGTTAAAACAGTAACCAAGGATGTGGTATCAGAAATTCGATACATTTATATGAGGACATGGCTTCAGCAGAGGAAAAGTAGATCACTATGTGTATTTTAAATTAATTGGTGACCATGTTATTTATCTGGTCTTGTATGTGGATGATATGTTTCTGGTTGGAAATGACAAGGAAATTATCCAGGATTTGAAGACCCATTTGTCCTCCAAATTCGACATGAAAGATCTTGGTGCTACAAACTATATCATGGGAATGGAAATTAATAGAGATTGGGCAAAGAGGAAGCTCTGGTTAAACCAGAGGAAGTATGTCGAGACAATATTCTAGAGGTTTAATATGCATGATAGTAAACCGGTGAAGGTTCCTATTCTTGTAGGTGTAAAGCTATCTATTGAACAGTGTCCCAAGACATAAGAAGAGGAAGAGGACATGTCTCGTGTTCCATATGCAAGTGCAGTCGGTAGCCTAATGTATGCGATGGTCTGTACTAGACAAGACATTGCACATGCAGTGGGAGTATTGAGTAGGTTTATGTCAAAACCATGGAAGGAGCACTGGACAATAGTGAAGCGGGTTTTCAGGTATTTGCGGCACTAGTGATTATGGTTTGTGCTGCCAAGGAAGACCAGGATTGGACAGAGTGTTGAATATTTGTGGCTTTGTTGATGCAGACTGGGCTGGAGATCTGGATCAAAGAAGATCTACAAGTGGGTATGTGTTTAACCTATTTGGAGGTGCAGTCAGTTGGATGAGTAAGAGATAATCTGTAGTGGCACTATCAACTACAAAGGGAGAATACATGGAAGCCACTCATGCAATCAAGGAAGCAGTTTGGTTGCAAAGATTGTGTTCAAATATGGGGTTAGTGTAGGGTTCTATAAGGATAGACTGTGACAGCCAAAGTGCAATTTTCTTGGAAATGAACCCTACACATCATTCAAAGGCAAAGCACATTAATGTTCAATATCACTTTGTGAGGGATATGATAGAAGAGAAAAAGGTGTTGCTGGTAAAAGAGGACACTTTGAAGAATACTGCAGATGCAATGACCAAATCTGTAAGCTTTCATAAGTTCTCTTGGTGTAGAGAAACAATGGGCATTACAGGGCTAGAAAAATGACTAAGCTCTCATGTGGCCCCTTGTGGAAAGAAAACAACAAGTGGGAGAATCTTGGGTTGTGTTATATTCTTCCCATGACTAGCCCACATAGTTGAATAGGGGGTTAGAATTGGGGCAGAGTCCCCCCTTCGTTGCACCAATTGCGTAGTGAGGGGAGTCACAGGGGGTTTGAGGGGTGTAGGTAACCCCACTCTATGGGGTCTGGAGTAGCGCCCCGGAAAATTTTGGTTTTGGAACCTATGTGAGGTTGGGTGGACCCACCTATGGTTTTGTGCATGATTTTCATACATGGTTTTGGACGCGATAGTTTTTGGTCCATGGTATTGGATGCTTCAGCATGTATAAATATGTATTATAACATTGAAAGGAACATAATGAAAAATCAAGTTGGTAGTCCCGGTTTTGGGATCCAAGGGAAATCTCTGTGTATATGTGTTTTATGTGTTATGCTCTCACATTTTTTATTTTATGTCTTTTAGAATTCGTATGCAGGTAATTTTTGTACGGGTTTAAAACCTACATTACATATATTTTCTAGAGATAATAGATTATATTTTACCTTATCCCCTATGTCTCACCAAATAAAATTTTCTATAATTGAATTTATTTTATGGATAACTTCCACTAAAAGATTAAATAAGTGCATCGAGTAGACATGAATTTCCTGAAGCACAACCATTTCCAAAATCATCCTACCACCCAACTCCCACTAAAATAATTTCCTCATAATTTTTTTTCAAGAATCCAATCCCAGCCGTTCCTCCTATAATTGCATGGCTTCAAGTGGAAGCCCAAGTATTTAAAAACTTTTTCCAGGGATTTAACTTTGATACCAAACAAATGCGCAATCCTTTTTATTTCAATATCCTCCACACAATTTGTGTTGGGTTGTGTTATATTCTTTCCACGACTAGCCCATGTGGTTAACCGGGGGGTTAGAGGGGGGGCATGAAGTGCCCCCTTTGTTGCACCGATTGTGTCGCGGGGGGTTCACATGGGGTTTGAGGTATACCCGTAACCCCACTATATGGTTTTGGACCCTATGTTAGGTTGGGTAGACCCACCTATGGTTTTGTGCATGATTTTCGCACATGTTTCTTTTGGACGCGATGGTTTTTGGTCCATGGTATTGGATGCTTGGACATGTATAAATATGTATTGTAGAATTGAAAGGAACATAATGAAAAATCAAGCTGGTAGTCCCAGTTTTTGGATCCAGGGGAAAATCTCTGTGTATATGTGTATATGTGTTTTATGTGTTATGCTCTTGCATTGTTTATTTTCTGTGTTTTAGAATTCGTATGTAGGTAATTTCTGTACGGGGTTAAAACCTACAATCTGTAATGAATTTGGTCTTCTCCTTATTCAATAAGTGATCCAGGTGGATATTGATGGCCACCTGCCAATTCCACTTGGACCCCCACCATTGCTTCTTTCAGTTTTTTAGTTTCCTTAATTGTAGCACAATTTGTTGTTTTTAACATCTTTTCGGGTCCAAAACTTTTGGAGCCGTTTTGAGGCCCTAAACGTTATTTTTTGGGAAATCTACTGCCAACAATTTTCTTTTTGAAATCATCTTTTTTTTCATAGTCCTCAGAGAGATCTTTCCAATGGGCTTTCATGAGTGTCAAACGGAGATAATATGACTAAGTCGCGATCCCAGGAAGTTGGCTGTCCAACTCAACCCAATAGGGCCCATAAACTCTTGTTGTTACATATCCTCGGGTTAGGGTTTTGGTTTTTTAGGGTTTGCTCCTATTGTTCAATAATAAAAAGGCCCTTCAGCCTCATTGTAAGGTAGTTCAGAGGAATGTAGTTGCCACATCTCTTCTCAGAGATAAGATACCATCGCCCTAGCTAGTTTATTTCCATTTATGTTTGTAGGCATATTTCAGTATTTTACTTTAATGAAATGAAATATTATTTCCATTGCATCTCTGTGTTTATGTTTATCTATGTAATTTGTTGCATTACTGTATAAATCCGGATCAGTGGTATCAGAGCAGTCTACTTTATTTTCTCTGTTTTTCATTGCAAGTCCCCGACAAGGTCGGGATATAAGGAGTTTGGGATTGAACCGGTCGAACCTTTGCAAGACCAGCCTCGCAAATCCCGATGACCTCCCATGGCATATGAAAACAAAGACAAGGGGGCAGGAGATCCTATCAAAATCTTGCTCGAAGAAGCCCTCGAGTGACAAAGGAACATGATGATGGACAACTTTGCCCAGATCGTTCAGTGTCTACCCAGGGGTGACACGTCGGGTTCCAACAGGTACTCGAGAAACGCCACACCATTTAAGGTGCAAGCTAATTTTGAGATCCCCATATTCAAGGGTCAGATAGACGCAGATGCTGTCGATAAATGGTTAAATCTACTAGAGGGTTATTTTTATGTTCACGATTTTTCCAGTCGAGAAAAGATTATTTTCGCTCTTCTCAAAGCAGTCCCCCATGTCAAGGACTAGTGGAAAACCTACTGCGAGCAGAAGGATGAAAGTACAGGCTCACTATTTTCGATCGCACCCACTTGGAATTCATTCTGAGATACCATCAAGGAGCAGTGCTACCCTGTCGGAAGCTATGAGGATCAATACATAAAGTGGACCACGCTGCGGCAGGGAAGGGACCAAGACATGCTGGAGTTTACCAATATTTTCCACACCCTTTGCACAAAGTTGGATATCAAGGATACAGAGCAGCATTTGGTACTCAAATAATGCGGCTACCTGCACAAGTGCATCCAGGAAGAAATAGAATTCCTAAACATCTCCTCGCTTGACACGGCATACCGATATGCCATCAAGGTCGAGCAAAAGTTTAAACAAAAGAAGCGAGACTTTTGATCTATGAATATTAAGCAAGGGAAAGGTTCCCCCAAACCACAGAACAAAGGATAAAGCCAAGGCAAGCCAGCCCAAGACAACCCACCAAAGCTGCAAGCAAAGAACAACACGATGAAGCTGAAAAAGGACATGGGAAAGTGGTGTGAGTTCCATAAGAGCTCCACTCACAACACAAGTGAGTGTCGGGCCAAGCAGTGACTGGTGGCCAAGCTAAAGATTTCAGAATTAGATGCACATTCCGACTACCAGTTAGAACCTGACAAGGGGAATCAAAAAGGGAAGTAGATCATCGATGCAGAGCCCAACGCCACCATTGCCACCATGAAGATCCAGAAGGAGGAACCCGAAGATCTAGAGGAGGAGGAGTGTCTCTTCCACTCCCAGATGTGGGTAAAGGGCTCCCCGCTACAGTTCATTGTCAACATGAGGAGCCAAAAGGATCTCATTTTGGTATAGTTTGTGAAGCGGCCGGGCTTACTGACCACAACACATCCACAACCGTACACCATCGGGTGGCTTCACCAAGAACGAGATCTTCAAATGAGCCAACAATGTTGCCTTCCATACAACATCAAGCCCTTCACGGATGAGGTATTGTGTGACATTTCTCCCATTGAAGTTTGTGATGTATTATTAGGAAAACCATACTTGTGGAAGTGACATGTTGTGTATGAATCAAGGCCCCATGTTGTTATTGTTACTTTGGGAAAAAAAATTTACAGGATACCAGAGGTAGCACCACCTACTGCCATCTCTTTTGTTACTACAAAACAATGAAGTAAGCTCATTTCCAAAACCAGGAAATTTGGTTTCTTGATGATATGCCCTCAAGGAAAGAAGAATACAGTGGCCATGACCTCTGACAGGGCCGCTCCGCATGACAACTACATATGTACAAGTTCGTGGAGGAGTACAAGGACATCTTCACCTCCCCCACAGGGGTTCATCTACACTGTCAGGTCAAGCACTCCATCGATCTGACCCCGGGTGCACCACTTCCCAATGGCCCAATCTATCAACGCTCTATTTTGGAGAATGATGAAATCAAAAGGCAGATTCAGGAGCTGTTGCAGAAAGGTCACATCCATTTGAGTTCATCACCTTGCGGGAGCTCGATCATGTTTGTACAGAAGAAGGATGGGACTTGGAGACTTTGTATTGACTATCGGGTGCTGAATAAGATCACTGTCTATAATAGGTACCCAATCCCATGGATTGATGACCTCATGGACCAACGAAAGGGTGGAAAATATTTTAGCAAGATCGATTTGAAGTCAGGATATCACCGGGTACCTATCGAACCCTATGATGTGTGGAATACTACCTTCAAATCAAAGGAAGGCCTTTTCCAATGGTTGGTTATGCCTTTCAGATTGATGAATGCTCTTGCAACCTTCATAAGGCTAATGGATGACATCTTGCAGCCATTCACCAACTCATTTGTAGTGGTATACTTGTATGAAATCCTAATCTTCAGCTAGAGTTGGGAAGAGCACCTCCACCACATCCAATAGGTTCTCGAAAAACTGCGGCAACACAAGTTATGTGCTAATTTGGAGAAATGCACTTTTGGCATGACCCAAGTTCAGTATCTGGGATACATTATTGATGAACAGGGAGTGCATGTGGATCTAGCCAGGATCCAAGTCATTCGAGATTTTCCATCTCCAACCACTCTGACAGAGCTTCACATCTTTCTAGGTCTTGCCAACTTCTACCGCAGGCTCGTGTTGGGATTTTCTCATATCACTTGGCCCTTGAGTCAAGTCACCAAGGGAGGAGCGAAAGAAAAATTCTTTTGGTCTGAATCTCAATAGAATGCATTCACAAAGTTGAAAGATCTCCTTTTCTTGGCACCAGTGCTCGCATTACCAGACTTGCAACAACCATTTGGGATTGAGATAGATGCCTCTGACTATGTTATTGGGGCAGTCCTTACTCAACACGAGCATCCAATGGCCTATCACAGTGAGACACTTTTAGACACAATCTAAAAGTATACCACTTATGAAAAAGAGATGTATTCCATTATGTAGGCTTGTCGATAATGGAAGCATTACATTTTGGGGAAGGAAACAGTCATCCAGACAGACCACCGACCCCTGTAGTTCATACAAACCTAAGGGAAATTTTAGAATGATCGCCATCAGAAGTGGTCCACATACCTGTAACAATTCCATTTGAATATCAAGTATAAGAAGGGCAACACCAATAATGTTGCATATTGCCTCAGTCGACCACCAATCATGGCGTTAACCACCATGCTTAACTCTTGTGGGCACGAGACTTCTGATTGGCCACTTCTCTACAAAAGCGACCCAAAATTCGGCCACACATACCAGACACTCTTGGAGGGTTAGCATGTTGCATATTTTCACCTCCAAGATTCCCGGTTATGCCACTTGGGTCACATTTGTGTTCCTTCAAGCAAGCGTGCTAAGATGATTTGGGAAGCACCCTATAGTCGGCCTGCTAGGAATTTCGGGGTCGAGAAAATGGTGGCAGTATTGCAGAAGTATTTCTATTGGCCGAATCTTTGACAGGATGTTGGGAAATACATTAGATCATGCACTGCCTGCGCCATTGCTAAATTGACCATCAAGAAGAAAGGCCTCTATACCCTATTGCCTACCCCTAGTCGACCTTGGGAATCCATCTCCATGGATTACATGTTAGGCCTTCCTTCCACTAAGCATGGAAATGACTATGTTTTTGTGGTTGTCGACAGGTTCTCGAAGATGGCCATTATGGTGGCCTGCAAGAAGAATATCACAAAAGAAGCCACTGCTAAACTCTTCTTTGAATGAGTTTGGGTACACTTTGGGATCCCATAGTCTATCATCTTAGATTAGGACAACAGGTTCCTCAATACATTTTGTTCCAGTCTTGGGTCGATGCTAGACACCAAACTCACTAAGTCCACAACCTTCCATCCTCAAACTAATAGCTAGACAGAGGTTGTCAACAGGATGATCGTTCACATTTTGTGCATGTACAACTCAAAGAATCCACGCACATGGGACGAGAGCCTCCCCTATGTTTAGCACAGCTACAACCGGGCTCTCCACAACTCGACTGGCCACAGCCCTTTTCAGTTGGGCTTGGGATTCTAGCCACTATGTCCCATTGATGTGGCCATGCCATTTGCAGCTACTCATGCAGATTCAGCTCTTGTCCAGTACAAAATAGATAAGGCAAACAAATTCATTGAGCAAATCCAACATATTCACCAATAGGTCCATGGCATTCTGGAGAAATCAAATTCCAAGTACAAGTAGCGACATGATCAATATCGGGTGCCACACAAGTTTCAGGTGGGCGATAAAGTCTGGTTGCATTTGCGAAAGGAATGCCTTACTCGAGCCTATTGGAAACTCAGACCACTCTAATATGGTCCTTACACCATTACCAAGGCTGTGGGAGACAATGCATTTGAGCTCAACATTCCCCCATTACTTGGTCTGAACCTAGTGTTCAATGTGGACCACCTTCGTCCATACTTTCCACCATTACTAGACACATCCGACATTGCAGAATAGCTCACACCCAGAGAGTTAAATCCATATTGCATTGAACAAGCTGCCACTGTTTGGAATCATGGACACACAGATCAAGCACCCTCGCCAGCAGAATATCCAACTCTATCGAGTTTTCAAAGCAGGCCAACTCCTTCACCAGGGCAAGTGGCCCACCAGGGACCAATTTCAGCAGAAGTTCCTTCATCTCATGGAGGAACTCAACGCAATGGGGGCCATTGCTTCCTAAGGGGGGAGGAATGATCCAGGTGGATATTGGTGGCCACCTACCAATTCCACTTGGACCCCCAACATTTCTTCTTTCAGTTTTTCAGTTTCCTTAATTGTAGCATAGTTTACTATTTTTAGCGGTTTTTCGGGTTCTAAATTTTCGGAGCCTCTTTGAGGCCCTAAACGACAGTTTTTGGGAAATCTACCACCAGCGAATTTCTCTTTGAAATCATCTTTCATGTCGTAGTCCTCAGAGAGATCTTTCCAACGGGATATCATGTGTGTCAAATGGAGATAATATGACCAGGTTACGACCCCCAGAAGTTGGCTGTCCAACTCACCCGAACGGGTCCCATAAACTCTGGGTGTTGCATCTCCTCAGGTTAGGGTTTTGGTTGTTTATGGTTTGCTCCTATTGTTCAATAAAAAAAATTCCCTTGAGCCACATTGTAAGGTAGTTTAGAGGCATGTAGCTGCCACATTTCTTCATAGAGATAAGCTACCATTGCCCTAGCTAGTTTATTTCCATTTCTGTTTGTAAGCATATTTCAGTATTTTATATTAATGAAATGAAGTATTATTTCAACTGCATCTCTGTGTTTATGGTTATCTCTATAATTTTTTGTGTTCCTATTTAAATCTAGATCAAGAAGAGTCCAGACACTCTATCAAATTTAGGAAATATTAAGGAGAATTTTTTTTCATTCATCTAGCTTTGTCTCCCCCATCCCCAACACATCATCCATAAACATGATGTGGAAAAGATGCAAATTGTTTGATATCTTACATCACATAATTTAACCACCCACCCTTACATCATTGATAGCTCTACTTAGCCCATCCATCACTAATATGAATAATAGTGGGGACAAAGGGAAATCCTTGTTGAAGACCACGATAAATGTTGAAGAAATCAGTGGGAGTATATTCAGTATTGCAAAGTTGGTAGTAGTGACACAAGCCATAATCCAATTAATATATCTTCGAGGTAGACCAATCCTGTGAAGTATAAGCCTTAAGAATTCTCAATCCACCATGTCATAGGCTCTGATGATGTCTATTTACATAAAATAGGCCTTCAGATTTCTTGTTCTAATAAAGTTGATATAATCTTGGGTAATCCCCACTGCTCTTGGATTCTCCTTCTTGCAAGAAAGTCAAATTTCTCCAAGTAGATGTATGCAGACAACAATTATTTCATTGTATCTGCTATAATCTCGAAAATCATCTTGTAAACCACATTACATAATGATATTGGTCTAGAATCAGAAAACTTACAAGAATTATAAGCTTTAGGAATGAGTGTTAAGAAAGTTGTGTTCAATGCACTAGGTGTTTTCCCTCTAATCAGAGATTCCTCTACCCTTGTTATTAATGTTGGACTCATCAGGTTGAAGAAAAAGAGGTATAGTTCAATAGGCCAACCATTTGGCTTAAGGCTTCTATATTTAGAAAGTTTTCGTAATTCTCCTTTGAATTCCTAATATGTAATATGCTCATATAGGCGGTCAATATCTGTAGCAAAGACCATTCGTAGAAATAATGAGGCCAACTCCAATATCTGTAGCAAAGACCATTCGTAGAAATAATGAGGCCAACTCCATTTTTTCTTCAGAATTAGATACATCAAACTCATAATATTGGTTATTGTAATAGTTTACAGCCTCCCACTAGATATCCTTCATGGAGACAAGTATATCATTATGCTGATTCCTGATATACGAAATTGAATTATAACTCATACTTTTTGAAGAAACTTTATAAAATAACCTAATGTTCTTGTCCCCAACCTGTGTCCATTACATTTTTCTCTTCACCCTCCATTTGTCTTCCTTCATTTCAAGGATTTTATTTCATCTATAGACCAGATCAGTGAAGATTTTCTTATTTGTTTATGACAAATGATATGGCTTTGTTGGATTCATAAGATAGACTATATCAACATTAATTTCCATAAGTTCTACCAGGTGCTCCTTTTTCCTATTTCAAGTCCAATATTTTACAAGTGATTTGAGAAGATTTCAATATCTCAGTCTGATAATGACCCAATCCATTCTACTATCTGATGCTATCTCCATGGGCTTCAATCAATATTTGTTGACTAGATCCATAAACTCATCTTCTTTCAACCATAAATGACCAAATTTGAATTGTAGAAGTGTAGGGCCCTATTCTCCCAGGCATTCCAAGAAAATGGCTTCATGGTCTGATACACCCAAACGTAAAGTCTAGGTGCTAAGGGTTTGTAGTATTTCATACAAATAGGAGTGAATGAAGAAGCGATCCAACCTCTTTTCAATGCCATCCTCCCTCAATCTACCATTCCGCCACATAGGATAAACTGGGGTAGGTGCAATGTCGTGAAGAGTGTATTAAAATATCCTACTAGAGGGTCCAACATACCATATGAACTAAGGGTAAATTTCATGTCTCCTACAAAATACGTTGATTCAGGTCCAGGATACCATAGTCATCCAATTTCTACCAAAATTGTTTCCTATTACTATATGGTGCATAGATATTCATGATGTGCACCCTATGAGGGGAATCCCTATAAAAACATGTTAGCATAATACCTGCAAAAACCTTGTATGCAATCAGAGAGAAGAGTTATGGGTTCCATATAGCTACTAAGCCACTTTAAGTTCCAATCGTGTTGGTTGCACACACTACCCAATATGGACAAATTTATGTCAATATACAAAGGGATTTATCACAATCTATCATTATCTTCTGAAGAAGAATCATTGTCAGATGTTTTGAAGTAATTGTGTACTAAAGGGAACACCACGAAAGAGGTTATTCTAGTCCCCTGATGTTGAGAGACATTATCTTCATCTATAATCGTTGTTCACAAGGGTATTTGCTCTAAATCCTTGACTATGCGCCATATCTCTCATATCCTCCAAATCATTTGAGGCTCTAGAGTCCATCGATGGGTAAAGTTCCTCCTCAATCGTTTCAGGGAAGCGTATATTTATATTTTCTCCTTGATCCATACATGAGGCAATTCTCTTATACTGAAGGCATTTCTTTTTTACATGTGTGCCAAAATTATCCTTCTAATTATATATGTAAGACCTAGAATTAAGGAATTTGGGTGTTTCAAATTTCAAATTTCTGGGGCCATTTTCATTGTGTTGTAAACAAATTTCTAGATTCATCACATTCATTATATTTAATATCAATGTTTCAAACTAGAAACTATGGTTCATCGAGGGAAAATTTATGAAAGACTGAACTACTCAGTCTATTAATAAATAGATGAAGGATGTGAGAATAACAACAAACAATAACCATAAATTTACAAAATTCATTATTAATTAGAATTTGGGATTTTTTAGGGTATTAAAGTTAAAAGCATATGAGTTTTATTATGGATGAAATAATAATTTAAATGGTAAAATTGAGATAATAGGAATGTAAGACGCACAATTACATTAATAAGGAATGTGAGAATCATAATATTCATATTAGATTATGTGATATTAATTGTTGAAACCTAATCATTGGGATTGGGTGAACATTTGTAAATATTGTAAATAGTAGATAATGAAGAATAGTAAAATAAAGAGACACTGGGAGGTGAAGCCCAACAGTCTCTCCCTTCTTGTATATAACCATGAGCAACCTTAATGAAGAAACACAATTCGATTTGAGGAGTTACCTCCTGGGCTGACATGGTATTAGAGCCAACCTCTATTTTTAGTTTTCTGCCCTTTGTAAGTCCCTCCTACCTCTGCTCTCTATCAAATCTCTACATTTTGAAAGACCACCCTTTGCATTCAAATGCATAATTTAATTATCTCTGTAATGATTTCAAGGATTTGAGAGTTAACCTTTGGTTGAATAACTCTCATAGAAGCTCCGCACTTGTGTGGTGTGGAAGTGTTGGAACACTGGTGTTCGGTCAATTTAGTGTCCTAAATTGCTACATAAATTATCAATCCAGGTATCGTAAACTGATGAAGTGTAGTGCACTATATGTGCCAGATGACCCTTTCTTACCTTACTCTTTTTAAGTTTATGTTTGTTTTAGGGATTTCGTTCTTTTGATTCCTAATATTCTGCAATGTAACCAAAATATTAATCTACTGCTGCTAAAAACCTAGAGAAATGAAATGGAAGCAAAAAGTGCTCTTAGGCCAAATTTGGAAGCAAAGTTTGTAAACAAGAAAATGAAAACAGAGCTTCTCTTCTTGCTATTATGATTTTTTCCAAAATTATGAACTGAAAGGACTTTTAAAACTACTATCTACTCAATTACAAAACGAAAGCTTAAATGAGAAAATGAGAGTGCAGCTATCTATGGTAAACCAAAAATGAAATATTGGAAATAAGATTACTTCTACTGTCTAATCTACTTGCAAAATTAAAGCTTAATGAACAAATGAAGATGGAACTATAGTTAAACTAAGCGAAGAACTAAAAACGAAATTGCAATTATTCTATCATGAAAGCAACGCTAAATGATGTATTGTTGTCACTCTACTACATAACTTAGGGAGAACTAGCTCCTTATGTTAGCAATCTTGAGAGATTTCATTCTTAATCATTCTAAGAAAAGTAAACATGAAAATGCAAGAAAGTCTCATTCATAAATAAAACATTTCACCACTTAGTTTTAGGATTAACCTTCAACTGAAAGGGTTCTTGGAAATATCCATTTATATCATGAGTTACTAAACTGATAAGAAAATGACATGAACTTCTTAACTAAAAAACTAATGAACAACTATTGTAATGAAATACTCATTCATAAATATAACATTTCACCATTTAGTTTGAAGATTAACTAATAACGAAAGGCTTTTGGAAACATTCATTTATATCATGAGTGACTACACTAATAAGAAAATGGCATTGAACAACTTAATTTAAAATCTAGAAACTAACGAGCAGCAGATGAAATAAATCAAATTATGCTACTGACATCAACTTAAAACTACAATTAAGAGACTAGAGAGCAATGAAAACCAAAGGACTATTCTATGCTGGAATACAACTACTCTAAGTTACTGAAAACAAATGACACAAGCTGCAATATACACAGAGTTAGAAAATGATTATGAACATGATGAAAAACACACAGTGAAGTTAAAACTAAACTAAGAAAAAGAAAAACAGAAATAAAAACATGCACCCTTGACCACACAGGGGCCCTCTGCAAGGTCTCGGATTATCAACATGGAATCAACACTTCATAGCGCTTCAGGCATCCATTGAAAATAGAGTTGTTATATTAAAAACAGAGCATTGAGTTCTTCAAGCTACAAGCGTAAATATGAACTATTACATGACCAAAAACATTAACTTGTTTTGTGTGCTACACGCTGATATTTATAGGAAAAAATACAACTATTTTGAAGAGAGAATTCAGCTACAGCAAAACACGTAGACAGGTAATGTATCCAGAATTTTGGTCTTCGGTTTCCTTGAGACATAAATTTTCTAATAGTGGTTGTTGGATTCTGTTTATGTAGGTGGCAGATGGAGTCCTAAGCTTTAGGAGAATGCCTCAGACCCATGACTGAGAATCGTGTGAAAACAGAGTCCTTCTTGTTGTAGGCTTCTTCAGTTGACCTCCCTTTGAATGGAGTCCTCCTCATCGATTTTGGCCAAATGGATAGGATACCATCCATGCTCTGACATTTTCCAAACTACCCATGTGGTCTATTTCCTCTTTGACACCTGTAACCTACAAAAGCGTGGAGATGGCTACAAAACAGCTGGTTAGCTGCAGAATGTGGCTGCGTTCCATAGTTGAAAAACAAAAAACTATTCAAATAAAAAAACATAACAATATAACTTGTAAATCACTGAAATATACTCCTTGAAGCAATGTGCAATGGCTTTTGGTGACTAAGGATGCATTTTTCATGGAAAAGCAAAGGAAGAAGGATGAGAAAGTTGCATAAGAGAGAGGCAGTTTTGGGACTCAACGTACCCCCACTGTGAGACTCTTGCATGTCCCCATGCAATCAAAATTGTAAACACCCTCCTTCTACTACATTTTCTCTGAGACCTCAGCTAGAACATCCAACCTCTTCTTGCTTCTCTTTATTGCAACTGCCATTCTAGGGTTTCTCATGAGGAATCTATATTTAAGGTTGATGAGAGCCCTGCTTAGCTTCCTATTTTTCCTCTTTAGTTTTATGTTCTTCTTATGTCACAGACCCAAATGAAGCATGGTGTTATCATGGATAATATTGTCCAGCTTGTTTTCTTCTTTTAAAGCTTAATTTTCCTTCTGAATATGCCTATTCAAGACCTCTAGCTCATATATTTCCTGCTTAAGTGAGCTAATCAAAGTCTCTTGTGATGTAGCTGGCTGCTCCAGGTTGGATGAAGTCCCATGATCTACTGATCTATTCTTTTGATCTAGTGACTCAATGTAATCATAAATCTGCTGTTGGATTGGGTCAATCCCGGAAGAGACTCTCTTTGGGCTGCTTTCAAAGTTTTGTTGAGGAGAATGTTGTGGGCTCTACTCAAATGAGATGTTGTCTTGGAATTGAATTGAAGTTTCTTCTCCCAAATCTATGAACTGAGCTTTTGTTAATTTTTCTTTCTTCATTCTCCCCTTATGTCTAGAACTACTCCTCAAACTTTGTGAGCCTATGAGTTCTTCCTCTATAACCTGTCTTCTTTTCCCCTTCTCTTTCTTTTTCTTGAGCTGTTCCTTGATATTGACTAATCTCTCAGAAAATAATTGTTCATCCTCTGATGAAGTTTCAGGAGTGTTTTGATGGATTCCCTCAATTTTTCCTTTCATCTTTCTCCTCTGTTTTGTTTTCTCCCTAATCTCTGTTAATGTTTGAGAGATGGGCTCTTCTTCACTGCTTTTCTGTGTTGAAGTTGTAGGACTATTTTGGATTGTAAGACTAGTTTTCCTTCTCCTACTTCTTTTCACAGAACTTCCTTTAGGTAATTCTGGTTCATCTTGGAAAAATTTCGTGATCAAAAAGTTCTCCCATGTGTCTCCTATACTCTTTAAGTGATGTTCAACTATAATTTTTATGAGACCATGGTGATAAAGGTTATTTTCTGTCTTCCATTTTCTTTTGAATAATAGTGGCCATTCTCCTTAAACTATTCAACAAGAAAAATGGGAGATTGATGGTTCCATTTTCAAGAAAATTCATCAACAATCTTATGTGATATACATACATGGAACCATGTCTTCCCTCGCATGTGATAAATTTTTAAAAAATCAATAGCATGCTACTCCATTTACCCTTAAGTGCAGAGATGGGAATTCCTCTCTTAAAAGCTGAAGTTTCCATACCTGGGTTTTGGAGAATGATTTTCCAAGTCTCATCATGGAATTATTTATTCTTGAACCACCTCTCTCCAACCTTTGGCAGCTCGGTTTCTTCAGCATTAAAAGACTTAGTCACTGTAAAGTTTATGTCACCAATCTTCACATCCATCCCATCAAATGATCTAGCAAATGACTTGGTTATTTCTTTATGATGACCATCGAATGTCTCAATGAGACTCATCCAGCCAACTTTCTTCAACATCCCTTTCAACTCAGGATAACCTTACATATATTTCACTCCTATAGGTTATGTTCTGATGATGAGACCCATCACTCCTTTTCTCTGCTTTTCTTCAAATTTCCTTCACTATCTACGTGTAGAAGACTATGTATATGACAGTGGTATAGGAAGTAAAAATGGTTATAGATACGGGGATGAGATAACAAATTATGTGGAAGGAAAACGATAGATATAGGGATAAAACATATAGGGTATATGAAACAGGGAAACTGTATGCATGAAAGAGTGCAAAAGATGTATGGAATGGAGTGGCTGCATACGTCAACTGTTTGTAAAAAGGAGTACTGCTAAACACAGAGAGAATCAAAAACAAAACGAATGATTGTGTGCTCACTGTATCTGAGTGCTTGTATACATAAGAAGGCTGCAGAAGTAAAAGTGAAGAACTCAATGTAATAAAGGAACAACAGGGTTGTGAAGAGCCGTAACCAATTGGGTTATGTCATGTAATTAGCTGTTAAATAGGCGTAATGGAGAAGTACAGTGAAGTATGAGTTAGAAACAGAGATCAAATCATGAGACTGTTAGGCATTAAAGCTAGAAGGCATGGTGGAATAATCACAGCAATCAAATTGCATGATGACAATTCAAGGAGTAGTGTGATTATACAAGTTATACAACTTGTGCTTTATATTGCTATTTGAAATAGGTTTTTATTCTTACCTCTAGAACCATACCTTTCTGCTTGCTAACCTTTTGTTGTTTGCTTTTTCAGGGGCTTAGGTGTTGATATGTCTTCAAAAGTTATTTTCTCCTCCAATACCTGCATATGAAATTTATTATGAACTGGCCTTTTTTATTTTTTGAGCTAATGATCAAACTGTTACTGTAGAGTTAGATTGGCCGCAGAACAGGATTAGCTGCAGAACTGGAACAACTGCAGAACATAATAGCTATGGAATTTAAAACATAGAATAAAATGCGACTTTATAAATGAATGAAAATGGAGATGACTGTGTGGATGAAAATATGTCAGAATGGAAATGAAAAATGGAGATGGAAGAAATGTTGAAGGAGAAAAATTTATTAGTGAGATATGGTGGTGGAGTGGACTGAAACTTGCAGAAGTAAAACAGAATGAAATGAAGTAAAACAATGAATTTTCAGAATGCACAATGAGTCACTATTTATTTTGGAAAATATAGGGTGTCAGAGTCTTCTGATTTTCACCCTCTATTTTCTGTATAAGCATGCCAATCAACGATTTTTTTCAACCTTATACAATTATTATTATTATTTTTCATTGGTGAAAAGAACAAAGACTAAGTTGGTGGAGAAGAAAGATTCTTTTTCACCAACTTCATTTCAGAATTATTTTGAAATATCTTGATGAACTCTTCCTTTGAGATTGGTTTTTTTATAAATTTTCAACCTATGACCATTCACAAGGAGAGGAGTTTGATTCTCATCTATTGTTCTGACTCTTATTGTTCCATTACTGAAAACTTTTTCAATCTCATATGGCCCGAGCCAATGAGTTTGAAACTTTCCTTGAAAATCCTTAAACCTTGAATCAAATAATAGTGCCCAATCTCCCTCTTCAAACCTTTTGTCCTTGATGTACTTGTGATTCCACTTAGCCCTCTAGCCCTCTGTTATTGAACTAAACCAGTCCTTTGAATAGTTTCTTGTTTAATTTCATCAAGTTCATTTAGCTGCTCCAGTCTATGCTTTTGAGCTTCTGATAAATCCATCCCCAACTGGATTTCCATCTTGAAACTTTTGGCTTGGAAATCTATGGGGAACAGGACTTGCTTTCCTTAAACAAGCTCATAAGGTCTGTGTCCTGTTGTGTTCCTCCATGTAGTTCTATAGGCCCACAAGGCTTCACGAATCCTATCTACCCAATCTCTTCTATGTAGATGCACAGTCTTGGTGAGGATTCCTTCAATCACTTTATTTGTATATTCCACTTGACCATTTGATTGTGGATGATAGGGAGTGGATTTTCTATGATTGATATTGTACTCTTCCATAAGCCTCTCCATCATTTTGGATGTGAATTGAGTTCCCTGATCTGTCACAATTTCTCTTGGAACACCAAAGTGAGTAAAAATATCATCAAAAAGAAAACTAACTACAGATTTTTTGTTAGCAAAAAGTAATGATCTTGCTTCTACCCATTTGGTGACATAACTAGTGCATACCAATATGCACTTTTTCTGCTTGGATGGAGGATTAACAGGTCCAATAAAGTTTGAAGCCCATTTTTCAAAGGGTTCGATAAGTACTTGAGGTTGTAATGGAATCTCATTTGAGGAAGCATGTCTCCCTACCCTCTGGCAGTTGTCGCACCTTCTGACATATTCCTTAGCATCTCTGAATATGGATGGCAAATAATATCCTAAAGAAAGGATTTTATAGGCTATTCTCTTGTCAGCAAAGTGTCCACCACACGGCTTGTCATGACATGCTTTGAGAATATTAGGCATTTCATCTTTCCGGGCACACCTTTTGATCATAAGATTTTCCCCTATTTTATACAATTCATTAGTGATCCATGAATATATTGCACTATTTTGAATAATATTTCTTTTCTCTCTAGGAAATAAACGTGAAGGTAACTTCCCTGTAACCAAGTAGTTAGTAACATCTGAAAACCAAGGAATTTGAGTAGTTACTGCAAGTAGATATTCATCAGGAAACTTATCCTCAACTGGAGAGTCTTCTTTGATATTCTGAATCATGGACAAGAAATCAGCAACTGTGTTTTGTTTTCTAACTCTATCTAGCACATTAATGTTGAATTCTTGCAAAAGTAAAGGCCATCTTGTAACTCTGCCATTAGTAATAGGTTTATTCATCAAATATCTAATCGCAGAGTGATATGTATGAACAAAAGTTTCATATCCTATTATATAGTGTATAAACTTGTTAATTGTATGAACAATAGCTAAGAACTCTTTTTCAGTCATAGTATAATTCAACTGAATGGGAGTCAAATTTTTACTTGTGTGGTAAACGACATAAGGAATCAAATATTTTTGTTCCAATACAGCTCCTAGAGCTGTATCTAAAGCATCTGTAGAAATATGGAAAGGAAGTTTCCAATTTGGTCCTCTCAAGATAGGTGCTTCAGATATTTTTGCTTTCAAAGTTTCAAATGCTAGTTGGCAATCAAGATTCCACTTGAATTCACAATCTTTTGTAACCAATTTGAAGAGTGGAGATGCCACTTCGGTAAAGTTTTCTATAAAACTTCTATAATATCCTGTAAGTCCTAGAAAACTTCTAACATCTTTTTGGCAATTTGGAATTGGAAACTTAGAGATGACTTCAACTTTTGATTTGTCCATTTTAATGCCATCTCCTGAGATGTGATGCCCTAAAACAATACCTTTTGTAAACATCATAAAGAATTTTTCATGGCTTGGTGAAAGGTTTGTTTCTTTACATATTTTAAGGACTTTTTCCAAATTTTCCAAAGCTTCTTCAAATGTGTTACCATAGACTGTAAAGTCATCCATATATACCTCTACACAATCATGTATTAGATCAGAAAAAATTCCTAGTACTACTCTTTGGAATGATGTTGGTGCATTAAATAACCCAAAAGGAAGCACCTGGTAGGCAAAAGTTCCCCGTGGACAAGTAAATGTGGTTTTATCATGATCCTCAAGTGCTACCTGAATTTGATTATAACCACTAAAACCATCCAAGAATGAGAAATACTTTTTACTTGCTAATGTATCTAATACCTGATCTATAAAGGGCAAAGGAAAGTGATCTTTCAAGGTTGCTTTATTCAATTATCTGTAATAAATGCACACCCTCCATTTACCATTATTTTTAGGCACAATTACCAACGGAGAAACCCATTGGCTATCTAACATTGGGTAAATGAAGTTTACATTGAGTAATTTTTGGAGCTCTTCTTTCAAAATTTCCCTAAGATTTGGATTCATTCTTCTTTGAGGTTGTCTAATTGGTCTATTGTTTTCCTCAATATAGATATGATGGATACAAGTCTTAGGATCAATACCTTTCATGTCAGTATACTCCCATGCAAATGCAATAGAATGTTTTTGTAATATTTTGGTTAGCTCTTCTTGTTGTAGTTTCTCCAAGTTTTTGTTTATGTTCAATGTTCTACCTGGAAAAATTTCAATTGTAGAGCTACCAAACTCTTCCATAGAATAGAGAGACATCTGCCTAGATGACAAGTATTCAACATTAGATTTTTCCTGAAATTGTGCATGATCATATTCTGAAGATGTTTCAAAATTTTCCAATGTGCTCTAAATTTGACTATCTTCACTACTTTTTGATGTAGTAAAGATAGGCTGAATAACATCTTCATCATTAATCCATTCCTTGTCATCTATTTCTATGAGTGATTTTGCTGGAGGATAGAAAGTAAATCTCTTTGTTGAACTACCATCATAAATATACATGTCACCAGATCCACAACTAATAAAAGCATCAGTTGTGGCCAGCCAAGGTCTTTCTAAGATGAGTGGGTGTCCTCCGAGGTTATTCTTGGGAGTTAAAATCATGAAATCAATAGGATATTCCCAAGAATCTAAGGAGACTGAAATGTGTTCTAGCACACCATCTAGTTTGTTTACTGATCTATTTGCAAGTTACAGTAAGGTAGGTGCATAAAAAAGGTTAGGAAGTTTAAGCTGCTCCATAGTCTATCTACTCATAATGTTTAGTGCTACCCCTAAGTCAATCAATGCGTTTGGAATTTCAATCCCATTTATGTGTGCCTTGACAATTGGACTTCCTAGATCCACATATTTCCACATGGCAATCTTTCCCATCATGATATCTCCTATCTTTCCTACCAGGTGAATTCTTTTTGTTTCTCTTGGTTTTCTTCCTCGTCTTTTGATGCTCAACTCCTTTATTGTCTTTGCTAGAATTGGAATTTATCTAATGGCTTGTAACAAATGAATCTTGATACAAACATTCTTTAATTCATCTAAGAAGTCATACCTGGGCTACAAGATCTGCTTTTCTATTCCTCTATCAATTGTAATCTCTCAGGAAAATGAGGTGTAGAAGTAGATGATGGTTGCTCAAATATGGGAGTTGTGTTTATTGATTTTTTTTTTTTTCCTTTTTCAATGTTTTGGTTTTGGAGGGATGTCCCCTCAAAATGTTTATTAACTTTCAGAGAATCTTCCTCAAAAGCATCTTGTTCTTGAATAACTATAGAAGGTTTTTCCTTTTGTAATATCCTACCAGATCTAAGTTGAACATCATTAAGATCTAGAGGAGCAATCCTATAAGTAGAAAATTGTTGTCCTTCTACCATGTAAGCATTCTGAGGGTTTTTATTATTGGGGTTTGGCAATGGTTGGGCTGGTAGTTGATTTGGTTTTTGTTGAAATGGAAGTAAGAGTTGAGGATTTTGACTTGGTTGTGGAGGTTGTTGTGGAAATGGTAACAAAAGGTGAGGGCTTTGGTTTGGAAGTTGTGGTTACTGATTTTGTTGCTGATTTTGTGGGGGAGGATAGCTCTAATAAGATGGAGGATATTGATAATATTGAGCAAATCTCCTATAGGGATTTTGTACCCCTTGTGCCCATTGTTGAGATTGATACTGAGATTGAGGTTGAGGCCAAGATTGCTGCCAAGAATTCTAGTTTGGTGGGGGATGAAAGTTCATTGGATTGTTAAATCCTTGATTTTGTGGCCCTTGCCAAGGTATTCTTGCAACAAAATAGAGAGGTTCTACAAGATTTGGGATTGTTTCTTCTTGAAAGACAGCCTTAAGACCTGGGATTGAAGGACAACCCTTGGTCTCATGACTTTATGAAAAAATCATACAAGTTTCTACAATTTTTGCATCTAAAGGGCATTCCCTTAGAGCATGTTTCTTTCTACATTTTGGACAAAAGATGGCTAAAGCATCAACCTCTGTTTTCTGCTTGTTTTGGATTTTGAGGGTGTCTAGTTGCTCACTAAGGCTCCCTAAAATATTAGTTTTAAACTCATCAAGAATATTGCCAATTTTTGCTGTACTTACAGATCTGGTTGCATATTTGTTTGCTCTAACAAGAGAAGGATCTCTTGGTCCTTTCCCAGTTTTAGATTTCCCTCTTCAGAGATGGACACATAGTTCTACTATGTCACTCAATGGAAGTTGAGAGATGTCTCCCTTCCCCATCATGTTAAGAATATCTATCCATTCATCTCTAATGGCCTTTAACAAAAGAGCTTACAAGGTTTCCTCATCTAAATTGTTCATTTTTACTCTTTTAAAATTGTAATTAAATATTTCAAGCAAATCCTCTTTTCATCTTCATTTTTCATCATTTTGAACACTTCATCCTTATGATTGGTAGGCATACAGTAATCCAAGTATCTATCCGAAAATTCCTATTTCATGTCATTCCAAGTTCTAATGGATTGAGTGACTAAACCCATAAGCCATTTCAAAGCAGCCCCTTTTAGTGTTGAAGGGAACAATTTGAGTTTTTGAGAGTCTTATAGATAGTCGTAGGTTCTGCATAAGACTTCAAACTCAAACACAATTGTTTCAGGATCCTCACTTCTCAACCCATAAACGTTTGGGAGGACAGATGGTGAAATGTTTTTCATTGTTGTATGTGTTTCCTCATCTACTATAGGGAATCCAAATGAGTTATCTATTTCCCTATTTCCTCTGCCTCCTCCATTATTACCTCTACCTCCTCCGTTGTTTCCTCTACCTCTCCCTCTACCCCCTCCTCCAAATAGT
>APFE031547063.1:66237-94147 GCA_000404065.3 Pinus taeda
CAACGGCACCAAAATGTTCAGTCAATTTAGTGTCCTAAATTGCTACATAAGTTATCAATCCGGGTATCGTAAACTGATGAAGTGTAGTGCACTATATGTCCTAGATGACCCTTTCTTACCTTACTATTTTTAAGTTTATGTTTGTTTTGGGGTTTTTGTTCTTTTGATTCCTAATGTTATGTAGTGTAACCAAAATCTTAATCTACTGTTGCTAAGAACCTAGAGAAATGAATTGGAATCAAAAAGTGCTTTTAGGCCAAATTTGGAAGTAAACTTTGTAAACAAGAAAATGAAAACAAAGATTCTCTTCTTGTTATTATGATTGTTTCCAAAATTATGAACTGAAAGGAGTTTTAAAACTACTATCTACTCAATTACAACACCAAATCTTAAATGGGAAAATGAGATTGCAGCTATCTATGGCAAACCAAAAATGAAATACTGGAAATAAGATTACTTCTACTGTCTAATATACTTGCAAAATTAAATCTTAATGAACAACTGAAGATGGGACTGCAGCTAAACTAAGTGAAGAACTAAAAATGAAATTGCAATTATTCTATCATGAAATTAACGCTAAATTAAGTATTGCTGTCACTCTGCTACATAACTTAGGGAGAACTACCTCCCTATGTTAGCAATCTTGAGAGATTTCATTCTTCATCATTCTAAGAAAAGTAAACATGAAAATGTAAGAAAGTCTCATTCATAAATAAAACATTTCATCGCTTAGTTTTAGGATTAACCTTCAACTGAAAGGGTTCTTAGAAATATCCATTGGTATCATGAGTTACTAAACTGATAAGAAAATGACATGAACTGCTTAACTCAAAAACTAATGAACATCAATTGTAATGAAAGACTCATTCATAAATACAACATTTCACCATTTAGTTTGAGGATTAACCATCAACGAAAGGCTTTTAGAAACATTCATTTATATCATGAGTGACTACACTAATAATAAAATGGCATTGAACAACTTAATTTAAAATCTAGAAACTAAGGAACAACAGATGGAATAAATCAAATTATGCTACTGACATCAAATTAAAACTACAGTTAAGAGACTAGAGAGCAATGAAAACCAAAGGACTATTCTACGCTGGAATACAACTACTCTCAGTTAATGAAAACAAATGACACAAGATGCAATATACACAGAGTTAGAAAACAATTATGAACATGATGACAAACACACAGTGAAGTTACAACTAAACTAAGAAAAAGACAAATAGAAATAAAAACATGTACCCTTGAACATGCAGTGGCCCTCTGCAAGGTCTCGGATTATCAACACGGAATCAACACTTCACAACGCTTCAGGCATCCATTGAAAACATAGTTGTTATATTAAAAATAGAGCACTGAGTTCTTCAAGCTACAAGCAGAAATCTGAACTATTACATGAGCAAAAACATTAACTTGTTCTGCATGCTACACGCTGGTATTTATAAGAAAAAATACAACTGTTTTGAAAAGAGAATTCAGGTACAACAAAACACGTAGACAGGTAATGTATCCAGAATTTTGGTCTTCGGTTGCCTTGAGACATAAATCTTCTAATAGTGGTTGTTGGATTCTTTTTATGCAGGTGGCAGATGGAATCTTGAGCTTTAAGAGAATGCCTCAGATCCATGACTAAGAATCGTGTGAAAGCAGAGTACTTCTTGCTGTAGGCTTCTTTAGTTGACCTCCCTTTGACGAGAGTCCTCCTCATCGATTTTGGCCAAATGGATAGGATACCATCCATGCTCTGACATTTTCCAAAGTACCCATGTGGTCTGTTTCCTCTCTTGACACCTGTAACCTACAAAAGCATGGAGATGGCTGCAGAACAGCCGGTTAGCTGCGAAATGTCGCTGCGTTCCATAGATGAAAAACAAAAACCTATTCAAATAACAAACATAAAAATATAACTTGTAAATCACTGAAATATACTCCTTGAAAAAATGTTCAATGGCTTTTGGTGACTAAGGATGCATTTTTCATGGAAAAGAAAAGGAAGAGGGATGAAAAAGTTGCTTAAGAGAGAGGCCGTTTTGGGACTCAACAACTGGTTAACATATTGTAGAGTAGATTTGCAAACATTTGATGAGACCATTGAAGATAGTGAAACTACAACGTTCATTCTGATGGTGATATTGTAGTGTTCATTTTGCATTGAAAGCGTCTGGTAAGTCCTTTTTTACGACAAGAATCCATTAACATTGAAGATTTTTTGTAGTCGATGGAATGGTGGAAGCATAATTGTGACTGTGTTAATTTCTAAGTTTTTTATAATGCCTGTTATGTAACTCTCCCTCAAAACCACACCATATATTGTGATACCATACCACCTCTTGTCTTAATATACAACACTGCAAACAGTCAGACTAGTATCCAACCCATTATGCCAGCGAATCTGCTATACCTAGTTACAAACCCATCGTGCCAGCAAATCCTCTACACCACATACCAATGTCCCTCCACCTTCCGTCTCACCCACCTTTTGGCTCTGCGACATTGACTACTCTGTCCATACTCCTGCACAGTTGGCGCTTTGTCCAAACTCTTACATAGTCAGCACTCCCCATACTCCATACTCCATACTGCGACATTGACTATTCTGTCCAAACTCTTGCATAGTCTACGCTCTCCATATTCCATACTCCATAGTGTGTTTGTTGGAGATTACATTGAATGCTGGTCCATACCACTATATGAATCTACCATACCACTCTACCTTTTTCAATATAATAATGTGTTGCGTTCGTTGGTTCCATTCCACCCACCGTGGAATGACATCAATACTCTGCCTATGTGCCCATGCTACCTACATGGCCCAGCCTACTGTGGAGCCCCTCCCCCATTAAGTATCCACTACATAACCCCTCCCCCATTAAAACTCCTCTGTCATATAACCCATTCCCAAAATATACCTATGATATATGCGTATCAGAATCATATTTTCACAGTTTTGTTTACATATCAAGTGCAATTTTTTGCCAGCAGAGGAGAATTTTTTTTACACATTACATATTTAAATGCATTCATTTATCTCTATAGTTGGAGTAATTCTCTCTGGAAAGGATAACTATCCTGAGTTGTCTCAGAAGATCAAACACACTCTCATTTTCAATGAGTTGTGGAAAGGAGGCTAGGAAGGTGAAGGAGACAATGCACCTAAAAAGCCCACTTCAAATAAGGAGTTCGCCATTTGGGAAAAAAAAACAACAAGGCCTATACCTTGATTGAAACATCTGTAAATGAAGTGGTGAGTCTCCATATTTCATCATTTTGAAATGCTTTTGAAGCCTTACAGAAGTTGAAGGAACTCTATGACTCATACTCTGCACTTGGAGCTGTCCAATTCATGATTAAATTTTTCAGTCTTGAATTACAAAATGATCATCCTCTTCCTCTAACATCAAAAGTAAAATCTATTATGCATGATATCAAAGTCACTAATGTTGAACTAGAAATTCCTCTAGTAGCTTTTTTCAAGGCACTTTATCCCACTTATTCAAATTATTTTGAGTCATTGCAAGAAAATGGAAACCTCAAAGAGATTACCTTTGACTCCCTTGTAAATAAATTTACTAAGAGAGAGAAATATTTTGGGAAGAAAACAACTCCTCAGACTTCTGAAGAAGTAGTGTGTCTTGCACATAGAGAGAAGAATCATTCTCAAGATTCTTCTAGAGGAAGAGGTGGTCGAAGAGGAAGAGGAAGAAGAAATTTCAAAGGTAGGGGGGGAAGACACTCTCGAGGAGAAAGGTATGATCTTCATTGCATACATTGCAATAAATATGGATCACATGATGCATCCACATGAAATTTTCCTTGGGACAAAATTCAGGAGGAAAGAAATCTAGCCAAAAGTAAAACCAATGACAAAGAGAAAGGTAAAGCACCTGAATCCGCTCACTATGTTGTGGCACATTGTAACATTGGAGTAAATGAAGACTTGTTTAATGCTTCACTTGCTTCTTGGAAAAATGATTAGTTGCTTGATTCAGGATAAACTTGCCACATGACTTTTAGAAGAGATTTTTTTGAAGAATTTACTAACAATCTTGTTGAGTGGCAACTTGATCACTTGGATAGATTCAGATATGCAAAATCATTTCAAGAATTTGATAATCAAATTCCACATCTTTAAGGGGGGATTCCTATGCTGGATCAATCTGTGGAATCTTCTTCTAAGCCACTCTCTCCCCCACATGAAGCTCCAACCACTAATGATACTTTGAGTGATGTGATTGACAGAATTGGGAAACTCAATCTTGATTCAATCCCAACTTAGTCAACTAAGCAGCCTAGACCATCTCAGAAAGGCCCTGCAAAGTGGCTGACAGCGACACTTGAAAGTGTTCATCGTGATGAGGTTGGAAAGAAAGAAACAAGAAATTGAACCTGGAAAATTGAAGGTGGTGTATATGATTCTGATTCACCAGTTGATATGGATATTTCTTATGATTGTGAACTGAATCTGTCTATAGATTTTGAACCAACTTCCTTCGAAGAAGTTGTTTCTCATGATGAATCGAAAGAATCAATGCAAAGGAGTATGATGCCTTGATAAATAATGGAACTTGGAAGCTGGTTAATCCTCTATTAGGAACCAAACCAATTGGCTGCAAGTGGGTGTACAAGAACAAGTATAAATCTAATTTCTCACTTGACAAGCACAAAGACATGTGTTATAGACATATTTGGGCACTGCAACCCCAATCTTATATGTCGATAAACCAAAGGCTCTTTAACCCCTAAAAGTGTTGTTTCATACCCTAAAGGATCATGGTCAACTGATTACCTCATTCCCCAGAAGTGCGACCTCAAAAACCACTCAGAACTGGCCAAAACTAGACCATACTGATTGTCCCACAGTCAGGGTGCGATGCATACTAACTTCGACACTAGCCAGGTGCAATTCGTACTAAAGAGGCCTTATGTGGGGTGCGAGAGAGAGAATGGACAAATGTCTGAGACATTTTGCTAAGTGGATTCTCATGGAATCTTCTAGAAACTTCTCCTATGACACTTGCCTCTCTGAATTCACCTAAGGATGAGTAAGAGATCTTAACTTCAGTTATCTCTCACTCTCATGGAATCAAATGTAACAAGTGGAATGACACTAATAAAAACCCAGAGATGACTCACACCCTTGCAAACATCTGTAAATGGATCCTTCATCTGAGAGATCTAGAGGCTGGAATTTTGTAACATGTAAGGAAGTGCTGATAGTTTGTATCTGAGAAGGAGCATATATTGTTGGGTGATCTTGCTTTTCATGAGGTGAAGAGGCCTTTGATGCTGGGAGGATGATGCTAGATTAGACAGCTGGGTTGTAATTCTCCCTTCTATTTTAATAAAGTTCTTTGAATTTTCCTCCATACAATCGTGTACTTGTTGTTAGTGTCGGTATTTTCATCCCTCCATCAGTGATCAAAATTTTCTTTTTGCATGCAATTTAGGTGTCTCATCCGATCAGCTGCATTCCATTAGGATCATGGATCATTTGATGGTAGGGGCTCATTATCAAATTTCCCTCATGGTCTTTACCTACTGGCCTATTTTTACAAGTTCAGGTCATTTACAGTCATTTTTTGTCATTACATTTGCAAAAACCATTTTTAGGGTTGTAGGTCTCATTAGGTCTATGGTTTGTCATCATAGTCACGTAAAAGCTCAATAATGGTTAGTAGGCACATGAGGAGATATAATAAGGTCTTAGCATCAAATTTTAATAATGATATACTCAGTAATTGATTTTTCCTCAAAACCCTGTTTTGAGGAAAAATAGAGTTTTTATGTTCTATGTATAAAAATTTCATGTAATTTTAATTTTACTATATGTAATAAGTTTAGAACTATAGCCCTAGGTCACCTTTCCAAACTCTTACACTCCAGCTCCTACAAAAGGGACAAGAAAATCCCAGCATTAGTCCATCAAATGACAAAAAGAGAGCCAAACTGCAAAACAGAGTTTTTAAAAAATAAAGTGAAAAGGAAAAACTTTAGAAAGTGGGTTTTCTAAATGAAAAATTAAAGTCACTTGTACATAGAGAGATCATTTGTGTAGAAGACATCATTTTTGTGCTAAAGTGAGATAAACCAAGAGACAAAATCGCCTTTGAGGTGAAAAGAGGGAAAGTTGCAGCAAGTTTCGAGATTTTTTGGTGCGACGCACCTGGTCATAGGCGCGGTGCACCTGCTAGGTGCAGCGCACCGGGCCCAAGATTTACAAAGGATTTCTAAGAGGCGCAGCGCACATGCTAGGCGCTATGCACCTGGGCATTGGCGCGGCGCACCAGTCAACCAAGTTCAAAACTCATTCAATCGACTTTCCAAAGCTCCAAATTTTGCAAATACCATCCCTTCAAGTAAGTAAACCCTCCCATTTGCCATAAAAAGAGATTTGGTCATCCCTGATGGTGTTTTGAAAGGTGGAAATTAAACCCTAAGTTGTTTCAAAGTTTCCTTGACAAAACTATTTAGGGTTTTGCAATTTTTGTCATTCTTGTTGTTTATAATCCCTTGCATAATTTTCCCATATCCCATTCCTCTCCACTAAATTTCCTTAATTTTATATCCCTTTCCCTCTCTCATTTACACTCATCCTACCACCTATTCCCGAACCCTAATCTTCATTTCCCAAACCCTATCACTCCCTAATAACACTACAGCCAGCATCAAAACCTTCCTTTCCACTTATCTTATCAGCCCACTCATCAAATCCTAAAGAAGAAAATAACAGTCACCTATTCTTGAAATAAAATCTCCTCATACTCATCCTTTTACACCATACAGTGCCAAATATGGAAACAGATTCAGCTTATGAAAGAGATGAGGAAACTGCGAGTGATTCCTCCCAAGATATTCATGCACCAAGAAAACCACATAAGGGAGGAAAACACATCCGGGAGGAGCCCACCACACTCATAGAGTTATTGGCTTGTCCTCTTGCAGTAACATGTTTTAAACATTAGCCTTGCTACCAGTTTTGTGAGATGGTGGAGAGGGTGAAATACCACCATCAACTTGCTAGGCTATTTGTCCTTCATCTTCGCAATGGCCAGGTGAGCTTAGTAGGTTTTTCCTTCACTTTGACACCTGAAACTATAGCTAAAGCAACACGTATTTCAAATGTGGGTGAACAGTGGAACAAAGGACAACTTGGGGGAAAAGAGTATTATGAGCCTTATATCAAGGCTAGTTATCAAAAGCAAATCAGTAGGGTCTTTCCTTTCATATACCTACAAGACCCTTAAGCCCCACTCATGAAGCTCATTATCAAATACTCCACCTGTGAAGGGAGATTTTCTTGCTTGTACACTAGAGTGAGGATGATGAACCTCCCCTATTTCATATGTAGAAATATTGAGAAAATTGCTACATTGGTGCAAAGAAAACCTCTTCATCAATAGTTCAACATCATTTATCACTTTTCATTGATCAAGATTGTTGTTTTACATCAGTTGAGTTGATTGAATGTTTCATGGGATACTTTCATTTCACATGAGGTTTTCAAAAGCCCTCAAGTGACCCCATCAGTGTTTCAAGAGGAAGGAGGGCCTTCAAATCAGCAAGAGGTTCATGAGACTCAAACTACAGATGTGCCAGTATTTATCACTTATGAAAAGGGCACAAGGAGAATATTTGTAGCTGTCAAACGAGTACTATCTCCACCTGGGGTGGAAGGGGTCTCGTTTCCTTCATCAAACCACATGAAAATGCTATCTTCACCCAGGGTGAAAGGGGGTTCACCTTCTTCTTCAAAAAATCAGGTACAAGTTAGAGGAAAGAAACCATTGCATGATGAAGGGCCTTCTGAAGGCCAAGATAGAGATTTTATTTTGATTCAGTAGGAGGACACTGAAAGCTCAAGACTCAAGGAGGTCATTAGAGAGCAAGAAGCTAACATCCATGCCTGATCAATTAAACTTGAGAGGGATAAGTGGATCATTAACTACCTTGAGAAACAAAACAAGCAATTGGAGGATAAACATTTGATCATGGAGCTGCAAACTATAAGGAAAAACAAACAGGCAGCCAAAAGAAGGAAAGTCAAATTTACACCACTTGAGGAAGTAATCAATGCCGATCGATAATCATGGCTAGATATGGTGAGTATGCACTTGGAGAAGCTACTTGAGAAATCCAACAAGGAGAAAAATATGTTGCATCACATGGCTTATCACTATTTGGCACAAAACAAAATTCGCAAGATAAGGATAAGAAGACTAAAAGCTAAGCTAATAGGAGCGTTAAAATCCAAAAAGGAGCAAGATAAACTTAAAATCTTGGCTAAAGTTTCATTGGCCCAACATAGTACTTCACATAGATCACTTAGGCCAAATATCAAGAAATTTGGTAAACTTTTTGGCAATTTTGAATTTTTCAAAGGAAAAAACAGGGTTTTTCGGCAGGTGCATAGTGCCACCTGGCACTCGCTTTTGATAGGGACCTCTTCTGAAGGAAAACTTTGCATTTTTGGATTCCTTATGAAAATTTATGCATACCCAGAAATTAGTAGGAAATGTTGACAAGTTTTGGGCCTCCAAAAGGGTCAAAAACACCTCAAAAATGCCCCCTCTGCCACTTTTTGGCCACACAGGAAGCAGTGTTGGGAGAACTGATTTTTGGAGGGGCAAATGGACACAAAATTTAGAAATTCCACTTGTTATAGAAGGTAGATAGACAAAAAGTTCGAACAAGACAACCTGGAGAAAATTTGGTGAAGGGGAAGTCCTCCAAATTCAGTGGGGAAAAAGCGCTATGCACAGAAAAAGTGGCACTACACACGGGATGAAAGAGTGCCAATTTTGCTCAAAAACTCTGTTTTTCGCCTAGCTTTCTTCTAGTTGGACTTTTTCTCTCTTATGGTCAGATTCATGAGATGACATGATTTAAATTGATGTACTATGATGTAAAAATGATAAAAATTGACTTGATAAGGTCGATACATCAGTTGTAGGTGGTTTAAAGTTGAATGAATCAGTTTCCTAGGGTTTAGAGGCAAGTTGTTCAACTACCTATTTTTGTATTCCTAGTTTAGATATGGTTGAAATCACCCCTCTTCTCATGGATTCGACCCCTGATGGATAGAACAAGTGGTTTGGAGGTCTATATCATGTGTTTTTTCAGTCATTTTGAAAGGTTGGACTCTTGTGAATGCTTTGAGCATTATTGTATATTCATCTCTACAATTTGGCAAGGAAATAGACCAGGGTTTGTAACAATTTGTGGGATTCTTGTGTCAAGGTGATTTATTATTGTTTTTCCTTCTGTGATTCAAGTTATCATATGTCTATGTGTGCCATTATCTATCTCTTTTCAGCTTAACTAAATGAATCAAGGATAAAGGTGGAAATCATTGATGTTGCGGTGCTATACCTTAGGGTTTGTTTAGCTTTACATGTTTTCTACCGTTTGAAGAGGACTCATGACATTTCCATGCCCTCTCCAACTCCTCATCAGTCTTAAGACTCTCCATTTCACTTAATTCAAGGTAATAAAGCACTTGCCTACCTCGCCTCACAGAAACCTCCACAAGACTGAGTCCATTCCCCAGACCCAAAACTGCCTTTCACATCTGATCCAACAAACAAACTTTAAACTCAATTAAACTCCTCTGAGCATATACCTAGCCTAAAATTAGTCTTTACATCAGTCATCTCAAGCCTCATTTGCTATATTTTCTTGAGATTGACAAGGATAGAGCCCTCTCCCGACTTGGTAGGGCTAGCTACCAGGTTAAGCATGGTTTGAACTTACCCTAGACCTGCCTTTCTCAGCCTAAAGTAGATTTAGGCCCTAACATAGTGGCGACTCCACTGGGGAAGAAAAGTTTGTTTGTTATCATTATTTTCTTTGTAGACTATAGAGGGAGCCTGAAGTTAGCCAGGTAGCCTTCGAACTGCTCTTTCTTTTGCAAGTGCATAAGTAGATGAATGCTGCTTCAGTCAATCCCTGGTTTAGTTTATAAACTGAACATCTGAACCAAAACTATTACCACAGTATCTTAAAGCAATTCTAGACTTTGGATGATGAGTTTATAATTTGATAGACTGACAAATTGATAATTTCCATTTGATTTTTCGGAATAATTCAACACAATGGCTTCCAGACGATACACCAGGGCCAATTCTGATCCTGATCCTCCTCCCGTGTATGAAAACCCAAATCTCATCCCAAGAATTCTTCGACACGAAAGTTCTGTGATTCCCGTTTTTAGATCTCATTCATTTCCAGTTGTTTTTGAATACCTTGAATATCTTGAGTTTGATGAACATTTTGATCTATTGTTGTTTGAAACTAAATCTGAAAGTGCAGTTGGTTCTACTGTTCTAAATCTGGAGTTTGTCAAAGATCTTGAAACTGAAAAGGCTAATAGATCAATTGATGATTATATCTTGAAGGTTCAAACTTCCATTGTGGCTGGAAACATTCCTGAGTTCTTAGAATCTGCATCTGTAACTCTTGGTTCATCTGTTGTTGTATCTAGTTTAGAGATTCCTGCCAAAACTCCTTTTATCACCACCATTCTCGTGCAACCCACCATATCTGATCAGAGATCCCTTGTCTCTTCTCCCCCATCAACATCTCAAACATCTCATATTTCCTCCCGTCCTTCTACACCTCATACACAAATTACATCGTCTGTTATTGTTGTTCAGACTCCTCCTACATCCCCAAGGCCAGTTTCAAATCCACCTAGAGCAATGTTTTCCTGTTATGCACCTCTCATTCTACCACAAAACTTGGATGCTATGCTTGCCGATTACCAAAGAAAAATCCATTGTTAGATGGTACTCAAGGTATCACAGCATAGCAGCATGTGGATAAGATGATCGATTTCTTTGACCTTCATGAGATAGATGAAGAAAATGTGACCATGAGATTATTTTTGAAAACTTTTGGAGGTGAAGTGTGGAAGTGGTTCAGAGCATTGCCAGCTGGGGCTATCAATCCATTGGTGGTTCTTCAAATATAGTTTCTAGATCATTGGGAGGTAAAGAAAAATCCTCTTCAAATTCTTTCCGAATATGAAAACATAAAGGGGAATGTTGGTGAAAGTGTCCAGGACTACTATGTTAGATGCAATATTGTTTATAATGCAATTCTAGTTGATATAAAGCCACCAATGGGGCTGGCTTTGATTAAATTTCCTGATGGATTTGATCTTGACATGGCATATCAGTTGAGAGAAAGAGACCTGGCTACATTGGAGGATATGCAGAAAATTGCAGTGAGCGTGGAGGAAAATCTGTTAGCCAAGAGAGCTAGAACAAAGACGGAGAAGGAAGTGACCATAAAAGAGGAAGTGTCTTCCTCAGATCATTTGCTTCGCAAGATCAAGAAGATGTTTGATAGATTCACTATTGTAGATAAGCCTAAGACATAGATCAGAAATCCAAACTTCCGCGGTCAGCAGCAATCATAGTTCAAAATCAAACAATGGGAACAAAGAGCACAAGATCAAGCAACACACAGTAAGTTAAAACACCATTATAGTAAAATTTTGTACATGGTCCGGAATCAGATGATGATGAGAATATAATAGGAGAGGAGAATCATTTCTTTCCACTTGATGGTTTGCCAATCTATATCACAGAGGATGAAGAGTATTCAGAAAGCCCAGGGGTACAAAAAGATGAAGATTTTATCTTAGCAAATGAAACAGTCCTAGAAGAAGAATCTGATGAATATCAAAGGAGATACATGAATGTCTTGACAGCCCAAAAATGAGAATATTCACTCAGGAGTAGAGAGGTACCCATCAATCCAATTCAAAAGTGGAAAGAAGCAACACCGCCAAAGAATGATTCTCCAAATGTGCATAAAAAGGGAAAGGAGGCAACAGATCCTACCACTAGCAAAACACAATCAGCAAATGAAAAGTGAAATCAGCCAAATGTATCAAAGGAGAAGACTGAAAATAAAGATGCTCCACTCAAAGAGGTAGAAAAAACCACAGCCTTTAGCTTAGAGAATGAGATTTCTAAGTTAAAAGTGTCGATACCTTTGACTGAATTAATGAAGAATAGCAACTATAAAGGTCACATGTCAAAGATTTTGAATTTAGATCCATTATCTGATATGGTTAATGTGGAGGATGATCAGCCCGAGCTTATCTTTGGTCCAGCATTAGAAGGTCAATCTGAGGATAGTGATGTAGCTCCTTTTTAAATTAGCTTTAGATTGCACGATTATGTCTTGCACAACACCATGTTTGATTCAGGAGCATCTCATAATCTAATGCCAAAGGCAATTATGGAAAAATTGGGTTTAGATATCACTCACAAGTACCATGATCTTTATTCCTTCGATTTTGTTAGGGTCAGATGTATTGGTCTCATTAAAGATTTGGTTGTCACTTTAGATCATATTCCAGCAAAGAATGTTCTTATGGATGTGGTTGTGGCTGACATTTCCCCTAGATTTGGCATGCTTTTATCTAGATCGTGGGGTGCAAAACTCAAAGGGACATTGTAGCTAGATTTCTTCTATGCCATTGTTCTTGTGTTTGGTTAGTTGAGGAAATTATATCAGGAGAAAAAGATGAAGTATATGATCACAAGCAAGGAGAAACCTTTAAATCATCCAATCAATTATGTACATAAAGATTTAGAATCTTTTGTTCTTTATTCAGATAGTTTTAATGATGTAAATAGTCAATTAGTTGAAGTTGAAGATATTCTAGATATTACAGAAAATTTCAGAGCTGTACTTGATCAAGAAAAACAAAAGCTTGATAGTACCTCTAAACAATCAACCTTCTGCCAGCAGCAAAATGATGAACAACAAGCAAAGGTAGAAGAGCGGGCATAATTTCAACACTTGGAGGACGATGCTGGTTTGTGGAGTAGTAGGTGAGGATGGTGCTAGAATTGGTATTTGGATACACAGCCCTATTTCCCTACCAAATAAAGTCCCGTGTAATGTTAGAGTTTGTTCATATAAGTTGGCATTTGACTGTTCCAATAATGAAGCTGAATATGAGGCTCTTATTGTTGGTTTGAAAATCCTCAAGAAGTTGAATGTAAAGAGAATTTCAGTTTATGGCAACTCTGAATTAGTAATCAAGAAAGTCAAGGGTGAATAACAAGCAAAACATCCTCGAAATGCGGGCTTACCGTAATGCGGTTTTAGATATTTTGAGGTTGTTTCCAGATTATACTTTGACATGTGTCCCTTGTGTACAAAATGTTATTGCAGATTCCCTTACAACAGCTGCAAGTAACTTGAAAATTCTGTTGAATTCAAACAATAAGTTTAAAATTCATGTGAAACATCGCCCAGCTATCCCTGATAATCAAAGATATTGGCAGGTGTTTCAAGATGACAAAGAGATTGAAGAATTTCTGCAAAATGAAGGCAAATACAAAGATACTTCTATCGATGGAGAGCAAGATGATGGTGAAACAAACATAGAGGTAAATCAGATGGAAGTTTTGCAGCTGAAGGACAATGTCATTCCTAAAGGCCTAATACCTTTAGAGGAGTTTTTTTATCAAGATGATGTAGCTCAGAAATCAAGCTTGGTGCTGACTGAGAAGGGAGTTGAGGATGTGAATATTGGTACAACAAAAAATCCAAAGATGGTGAATTTATCAAAGGCATTTCCTCCTCAGGTAAAGGAAAAATACATTAGTTTATTGTCTTCATTTAATGATGTATTTGCATGGGACTATTCAGATTTGAAGGAGTACAATAAAAGTATAATTCAGCACATCATTCGCATCAAGCCAATCCAGAAGACATTTCGAAAAAAGTTAAGAAGGATAAATCCAAAGTTGCTGCCATCAATAGAGAAAGAAGTGAATCGATTGTACAAGGCTGGTATAATCGTTCCAATAAGATTTTCAGATTGGATTTCCAATTTGGTGCCTGTGCGAAAGAAGACAGGTGAGATTAGCTTATGTATTGATTTTAGAAATCTGAATAAGATGTCTTTGAAATATAACTATCCATTGCCACATAATTTAAAGAGTAGTTGGAGCATCTCGTATGTCGCTGCTCGATGGGTATTCCGGTTATAATCAAATTATGGTCCATGAGGATGACCAGGGAAAATTTTAGGGGCTAATATTCACCCATGGGCTAATTTTCTATACTTTTTCCAGAAAAAACATATGCTAATTTCCCTTTTTTTGTAAAAATGATTCACACAAATTTTATAGAATGAAATTATTTTACCCTAAAAATCACTAAAAAATTATATATAGACTATATAAAAATATTATAAATTTGAATATTTTTACAAAAATATCTCCAAACATTTTATAGATTTCATATTATGGACTAGTGGGATTCGCTAAGGTTTCTAAACTTTAAGATAAATTTCCATCCTTAAAATTTTCCCTGAGGATGACAGGGACAAAACCACATTCACCACTCCAGGGGGGACTTTCCATTATGCCAAGATGCCTTTCGGATTAAAGAATGCTGGTGCAACTTTTCAGCAGGCTATGGATATCGCATTTGCAAATGAGAAAGATGTATTTTTAGTAGTTTATCTTAATGATTTGATAGTTTTTTCCAATTCAGATGAGGAGCATCTTTACCATTTGAAGATTGTTTTTCAACGGTGTAGAAAATATGGCATATCTCTTAATCCAAAAAAGAGCTTGTTTGCCATGGATGAGGGGAAGCTTCTCGGTCACATCATATCCAAGGAGGGCATCCGCATTGATCCTGCTCGAGTGGAAGCCATTCAAAAAATTGATTTTCCACGTAGTAAAAAGCAGATCCAAGCATTCAACGGTAAGATGAACTTCTCACATCGTTTTGTGCCAAATCTAGCTAAGCATTTGAGGGAAATCACAAACATGATAAAGAAGGATAGTGTGGTAAAGTGGACCAAGGAAGCCATCAAGTCCTTCAATTTGGTAAAGTTGGCTCTTTCTTCAGCTCCGATTTTAATCAGCCTAAATTATTCCCAAGATTTCATCTTATTTTCATTTGCTTCAGAGCATACTATGGCAGCAGTTCTAATGCAGAAAAGAGACCAACTTGAAAAGCCAATTGCCTTTTTCAGCAGGACAATAAGAGATGCAGCCTTAAAGTATAACATTATTGATAAAAGCAAGCTCTTTCCTTGGAAAAAGCTTTGAAAGATTTCCGGATATATATTCTACATTCTCATATTCTTGCTTATGTCCCTAATGCAGCCATTAAAGATGTCTTAGTACAAACAGATCTGGAGGGTAGACGAGGCAAATGGATCGCAGCTTTGCTAGAATATGACGTGGAGATAAAGCCAACAAAGCTCATCAAGGGGCAGGGGCTAGAAAAACTGATGGCGGAGTCTAATTTGCATGCCTTGGACATAAACTTGATTGCTTCTATGTCCGAAGAAGATGAAGACAACCCACTTGTTCAAATATCTAAAAATTTTCTTCATTCTCCTTGGTATTCAGATATTGTGTATGTGCTCCAGTATCTTTCACCGCCACTAGGGATGGCTAGAAATAAAAGTAGAACTCTAAAATTAAAGGCTTCCAAATTTCGTATTATGAATAATGCACTTTATTGGAAAGATCTTGGTGGTATTCTGCTGAATTGTTTAGTTGAGGAGGAAGCAAAACACGTCATGGATGATTTTCACAAGGGAGACTGTGGAGGTCACCTATTTTGGAAGACAACAGCCAATAAGATTTTGAGAGTGGGGTATTATTGGCCTACTCTTTTTGCTGGTGTATATAAAACTGTCACAAGCTGTCATGAATGCAAAATTTTTCAGGGAAGGAGAAATTTGTAGCTTTTACCTCTCAAGCCGGTCAAAGTAAGTGCTCCATTTTAGTAGTGGGGTTTAGATTTTATTGGTGAGATTCATCCTGTTAGTGTCGGTAGCTTCATCCCTCTATCATTGATCAAAATTCTCTTTTTGTATTGCATTTTAGGTGTCTCATCAGATCAACTGCATTCCATTAGGTCATGTATCATCTGATGGTAGTGGCATATTATCAATTTTCCCTCATGATCTTTACCTGCTGGCCTATTTTCACAAATTTAGGTCATTTACATTCATTTTCTGTCTTTACACTTGCAGAAGCCATTTCTAGGGTTTTAGGTCTCATTAGGTCTAGGGTTTGTCATCAAAGTGTTGTAAAAGCTCAATAATGGTCAGCAGGCACATGAGGAGTTCAAATAATCACATGCTTAGTGATTGATTTTTCCTCAAAACCCTGTTTTGAGGAAAAACAGAGTTTTATTGTTTTATGTATAAAATTCCATGTAATTTTATTCTTCCTATATGTAATAAGTCCGAAAATGCAGCCCTGGTCACCTTGTCAAACCCCTGCACTCTAGATTTTGCAAAAGAGACAAGAAATTCAAAGCATTAGTCCATCAAAAGTAAAAAAACAAGTCAAACTACCAAAACAGAGTTTTAGAAAAACAAACTGAAAAGTGAACATTAGAAAAGTGGGTTTCTTTTAAATAAAAATTAAAGTCAATGGGTATATAAAGTGTGTTGTATTGAAGACTTCATTTTTGTGCCAAAGAGTGAGAAAACAAGAGCAAATTGTGATTTGGTGAGAAAAAGGAGAAATTGCAGCAAAATTGTGCTAAGCTTCCTAGCGTGGCACACTTGGGTTGAGGCGTGGCGCACCTGGTTGGCACGGCGCACAGAGCGCAGATTTTAGACTAGAAACTCAACAAGTGCAGCGCACTTGAGTAGCGTGCACACCTGTGTCTGGGCGCAGTGCACCTGCCCTCCAAGCCTAAATTTCACCAAATCGAACCTCCTCAAGTTCTAAATTCTTGCAAGCTTCATTCCTTAAGTAAGTGGAACCTCACACTTTGCCATTCCAAGATATTTACTCATCTTTCATGGTGTTTCGATAGGTTAAAATACAAACCCTAGTTTGCTGCACAGTTACACTGAAAAAACTGTCTAGGGTTGCGAAATTGTCATTTTTGTTCTTTTACTCCCCTCCATCATTTCACATTCCTCACACTACATTTCACTCATTTCATTTCCGTTACCCCTCTCTCACCTACAATCATCCTACCCCCTTATCCCCAAAACTCTAACAACAAATTCCCATTATTTCCCTAATACCTAATTCCCACTATACCCAAACCCTATCACTTCCCAAAAACCTTTCAACCAGCATCAAAATCCCTCATTCACTGTCCCTCTCATCAATCCCAATCATTAAATATCAAACACCTATTCTTAAAATAAAATCTCTTCATACTCATCATTGAACATCAAACAGTGGCAAAAGTGGAAACCGATTTAGCTTATGAAAGGGATGAGGAAACATCGAGTGATTCCTCCCAAGAAATTCATGCACCAAGAAAACCACACAAGTGAGGAAAACACATCCGAGAGGAGCCCACTACATGCACAGAGCTATTGGCTTGTCCCCTTGCAGTAGCATGCTTCAAACATCAGTCTTGCTACCAGTTTTGTGAGATGGTGGAAAGGGTGAAATACCACGATGAGCTTGCTAGACTTTTTGTCCTTCACCTTCACAATGGCCAGGTTAATTTGGCAGGTGTTACCTTCAATTTGACACCTGAAACTATAGCTGAAGCAACAGGTATTCCAAATGTTGGTGAACAGTGGAACAAAGAACAACTAATGGACCAAGAGCATTATGAGCTTTATATCAAGGTTAGCTATCAGAAGCAAATCAGTAGGGTCTTTCCTTTAAGATACCTACAAGACACATATGCTCCACTTATGAAACTCATTATCAAATACTTCAGCTGTGAAGGGAGATTTTCTTGCTTATACACCTATCATGTCAGATTATTGATGCATTTCACTAGAGTGATGATGATGAAGATCCCCTATTTCATATGTAGAAACATTGAGAAAATGGCCACATTGGTGCGAAGAAAGCCTCGTCATCAGTGTATAAGAGTATTTAACATTTTGCATTGATCAAGATTGTGGTTTTACATCAGCTAAGCTTTCTTAATGTTTCATGGGATGATTTCATTTCACATGAGGTTTTCACAAGTCCTCAAGTGACCCCATCAATTTTTCATGAGGCAGGAGGGCCTTCAAGTCAAAAAGAAGTGCATGAGACTCAAACCACCAGTGTGCCAGTATTTGTCACTTATCGAAAGGGCACAAGGATATTATTTGCAGCTGGCCAACGAGTACTATCTCCACCTGGGGTGGAAGGGGTCTCGTTTCCTTCATCAGATCATATGCAAATGCTATCTTCACCCGGGGTGAAAGGGGCTTTGCCTTCATCTTCAGCAAATTAGGTATAGGACAAAGGGAAACAACCATTGCATGATGAAGGGCCTTCTGAAGGTCAAGAGAGAGATTTCATTTTGGTTCAAGATGAGGATACTAATTTGGGCTCCCAAAGCTCAAAAATCAAGGAGATCATCAAAGAACAAGAAGCTGAAATTCATGACTTATCTCTTAACCTTGAAAGAGCTAAGTGGATCATAAACTACCTTGAGCAAAGGAACAAGCTGTTGGAAGACCAACAGACAATCATGGAGCTCCAAGACATAAGAGAAAATAGGCAAGCAACAAAGAGGAGGAAAGTCAAGTTGACATAGCTTGAGCAAGAGGTTGATGATGACCGAGAATCTTGGCTAGAGAGGGAAAACATGCACTTGGAGAAGCTACTTGAGAAATCCAATAAGGAGAAAAATATGTTGAGGCACATGGCTTTTCATTATTTGGCAGGAAACAAGATTTCAAAAGCGAGGATAAGGACCTTAAAGGCCAAGTTGACAAAAACTTTGAGGAGGAAGAAAGAGCAAGATACGCTGAAGATCTTGGCTGAAGCTTCCTTGGTCCAACATAGTACTTGATGAAGGTCACTCATCCCAAATTTCAAGAAATTTGGCGCACCTTTTGGCAATTTTGAAATTTTGAAGGGAAAAACAGGTTTTTCTTCTTGGTGCATAGCACCACCCGGCACTCGCTTTCGCTAGGGACCTCCTTTGGAGGAGAACTCTAAAATTTTGGATTCCTTTTGAAAAATCTTGCATACCCAGAAATTACTAGAAGTTTTTGTCAAATTTTGAGCTTCCAAAAGGGTCAAAAATGCCTTCTCTACCCCTTTTTGGCCACACAGGAAGCAGTGTTGGGAGAACTAATTTTTGGAGGGGAAAATCAGAAATTCCACCTATTATGGAAAGTAGATAGATAGAAATTTCCAAAAATCCAACTTGGAGCAAATTTGCTGGACGGGAAGGCCTCCAAAATCAACTACAAAAAGGCACTATGCACAAGGAAAGTGGTGCGGCACATAGGATGGAAAATTTCCATTTTTGCCAAAAAACTCTGTTTTTCGCCTAGTTTTTTCTCAGTTTGACTTTTTTCTCTCTCGTGGTCAAAATCATGATGTAAATTGATGGAATTTTATGTAAAAATGATAAAAATTCACTCATGGAGGTAGATACATCATGAATAGGTGGTTTTCAACTGAATGAATCAGTTTCCTAGGTTTTAGAGGCAACTTGTTTCACTGCCTACTTTTCATTTCTTAGTTTAAATATTTGTTGAAACAGATCCTAAACTCATGAATTAGACCCCTAGAGGCTAGCATGAGTTGTTTTTTTCCTATATCTAGTACTTTTTCAGTCATTTGTAAAGGTTGGACTCTTGTGAATGCTTTGAGCATTATTGTACATTCATCTTTGCAGTTTGGCAAAGGAATAGTTCAGGGTTTGCAACATTTGTGGGATTCTTGTGGAAAGGTGATTTAGTATTGTTTTTCCTTCTGTGAATCAAGTTATCATTTGTTTATGTATGCCATTATCTCTCTCTTTTCAGCTTAACTAAATTAAGCAAGGATAAGGGTAGAAATCATTGATGTTGCAGTGCTCTACCTAGGGATTGTTTAGTTTTTCATGTTTTCAACTGTTTGAAGAGGATTCTTGAGACTTTCATGCCCCTTCCAACTCCTCACCAGTCTTAATACTCTCCATTTCACTCAATCTAAAGTAATAAATCATTTGCCTACCTTGCCCCACAGAAACCGCTGCAAGACTGAGCTCATTCCCTGGACCCAAATCTACCTTTCACGTTCGAGTTAGCAAATAAACCATAAAATTCAAACAAACTCTTCTGAGCATATACCTAGCCTAAAATTATTCTTTACATCATTCATCTCAAGCCTCACTTGCTATACTTTCTTTATATCAACAAGGAGAGAGCTCTCTCCCGACCTGGTAGGGCTAGCTACCAGGTTAAGCGTGGTTTGATGTTACCCTAGATCCTACCTTTCTCAGCCCAAGGTAGATTTAGGCCATAACACATCCTACATATTCAACTCAGCACAAGTGGATCTTCACAGTGACAGATTATTTCACAAAATGGATTGAGGAAATTTCCACTCGGTAGGTCACCGACTTGGTAATAATTCAGTTTCTTGAGAACAATATTTTGTCACGTTTTGGCTGTCCTAATAAGTTGATTACAAATAACGCAGTAGCATTCAAGTCCAAATGGATGATTGAATTTTGTAGCAAATACAACATTACCTTGGGGCATTCTACTGCATACTATTCACAAGGTAACGGATTGGTAGAATCTTCAAATAAATTATTGGTCAACATTATCAAAAAGCTGCTGAAAACAAACAAAAAGAGCTGGCATAAGAAATTGGTTAATTCACTATGGGTGGATAGATTAAGTCAGAAGAAATCAATAGGCATGTCTCCTTTCGAGATTGTATATGGTGTTGACATGGTGTTCCCTACATCTCTCACAGTCCGGTTGTTAAAATTTTACAGGAAGCTGGCAGCGAGGAAGATCATTTACAGTGAAGAATAAACCAAATGATCCATTTACAGTAGATGAGAGAGGACGTTTTTCAGAATACCTTCAGGCTGCAAGAGAGAATCAAGAAAATCTATGATCAGAAGGCAAAGGAAAACAAATTTCTAATTGAAGACATAGTGTTGAAATGGGATGCTAGAAATGAGGACAAAGGCAAGCATGGAAAGTTCGAGAATCTGTGGAAGGGACCATTCAAAATTGTTGCATATCGGGGCCAAAATGTTTTTATGCTGAAAGAAATGAACGGGGAATATTGTCTAGGAGGGCCGGTCAATGGTTGGTTGCTGAAACATTATTATCTTTGAGATATTTTCTGCTGTCACATATATCACTGTACATACAATTTTATTTCCTTCATTGCAAAGTGTGTACTGTCATCATTCATTCACTTTGGGGCCCAAAGTGAAGGCTATAAAATTGAAGGTCTGATTTTAGTTTTGATTACTTAGTGTCGATTGTTTGAGTCAGTTTTCAATTAGTCTTCAGTATTATAATTGAGTCACTTTTGAGTCAAGTTATTGGTTTTGGTTTACTGAAGTTATTGACTCCATTTAGCCGAATGGAAGAGGCACTGTCTACTTTCCAGAGATCTATAGTTCTTGGCACCTCCCAGGAGCTACCATCCCCATTGGAGCCAATGTTAGTGTCGGTATCTTCATCCCTCCATCAGTGATCAAAATTCTCTTTTTGCATGCATTTTAGGTGTCTTATCCGATCAGTTGCATTCCATTAGGATCATGGATCATCTGATGGTAGGGGCTCATTATCAAATTTCCTTCATGATCTTTACCTGCTGGCCTATTTTTACAAGTTTAGGTCATTTACAGTCATTTACAGTCATTTTTTGTCATTACATTTGCAAAAACCATTTTTAGGGTTTCAGGTCTCATTAGGTTTAGGGTTTGTCATCATAGTCATGTAAAAGCTCAATAATGGTCAACAGGCACATGAGGATATCTAATAAGGTCTCACCATCAAATTTTAATAATGATATACTCAGTAATTGATTTTTCCTCAAAACCCTGTTTTGTGGAAAAATAGAGTTTTTATGTTCTATGCATAAAAATTTCATGTAATTTTAATTTTCCTATATGTAGTAATTTCAGAACTATAGCCCTGGGTCACCTTGCCAAACTCCTGCACTCCAGCTCCTGCAAAAGAGACAAGAAAATCCTAGCATTAGTCCATCAAATGACAAAAAGAGAGCCAAACCGCAAAATAGAGTTTTTAAAGAATAAAGTGAAAAGGAAAAACTTTAGAAAGTGGGCTTTCTAAATGAAAAATTAAAGTCACTTGTACATAGAGAGATCATTTGTGTAGAAGACATCATTTTTGTGCTAAAGTGAGATAAACCAAGAGACAAAATCGCATTTGAGGTGAAAAGAGGGAAAGTTGCAGCAAGTTTCGAGATTTTTTGGTGCGACGCACCTGGGCATAGGCGCGGTGCACCTGCTAGGTGCAGTGCACCGGGCCCAAGATTTACAAAGGATTTCTAAGAGGCGCAACGCACATGCTAGGCGCTATGCACCTGGGCATTGGCGCGGCGCACCAGTCAACCAAGTTTAAAACTCATTCAATCGACTTTCCAAAGCTCCAAATTTTGCAAATACCATCCCTTCAAGTAAGTAAACCCTCCCATTTGCCATAAAAAGAGATTTAGTCATCCTTGATGGTGTTTTGATAGGTGGAAACTAAACTCTAAGTTGTTTCAAAGTTGCCTTGCCAAAACTATCTAGGGTTTTGAAATTTTTGTCATTCTTGTTGTTTATAATCCCTTGCATAATTTTCTCATATCCCATTCCTCTCCACTAAATTTCCTTAATTCTATTTCCCTTCCTTCTCTCATTTACACTCATCCTACCCCCTATCCCCAAACCCTAATATTCATTTCCCAAACCCTATCACTCCCTAGTAACCCTAAAACCAGCATCAAAACCTTCCTTTCCACTTATATTATCAGCCCACTCATCAAATCCTAAAGAAGAAAATAACAGTCACCTATTCTTGAAATAAAATCTCTTCATACTCATCCTTTTACACCATACAATGGAAAATATGGAAACAGATGCATCTTATGAAAGAGATGAGGAAACTATGAGTGATTCATCCCAAGAGATTCATGCACCAAGAAAACCACATAAGGGAGGAAAACACATCCGGGAGGAGCCCACCACACTCATAGAGTTATTGGCTTGTCCTCTTGTAGTAACATGTTTTAAACATCAGTCTTGCTACCAGTTTTGTGAGATGGTGGAGAGGGTGAAATACCACCTTGAACTTGCTAGGCTATTTTTCCTTCATCTTCACAATGGCTAGGTGAACTTAGCAGGTGTTTCCTTCACTTTGACACCTGAAACTATAGTTGAAGCAACAGGTATTCCAAATGTCGGTGAATAGTGGAACAAAGGACAGCTTGTGGGCAAAGATTATTATGAGCCTTATATCAAAGCTAGTTATCAAAAGAAAATCAGTAGGGTCTTTCCTTTCAGATACCTACAAAACCCTTATGCCCCACTCATGAAGCTCATTATCAAATACTTCACCTGTGAAGGGATATTTTCTCGCTTGTATACTTATCATGTTAGATTATTGATGCATTTCACTAGAGTGAGGATGATGAAACTCCCCTATTTCATATGCAAAAATATTGAGAAAATGGCTACATTGGTGCAAAGAAAACCTCTTCATCAATAGTTCAATATCATTTATCATTTTTCATTGATCAAGATTGTTGTTTTGCATCAGCTGAGTTTGTTGAATGTTTCATGGGATACTTTCATTTCACTTGAGGTTTTCAAAAGCCCTCAAATGACCCCATCAAAGTTTCAAGAGGAAGGAGGGCCTTCAAATCAGCAAGAGGTTCAAGACTCAAACGACAGGTGTGTCAGTATTTATCACTTATGCAAAGGGCACAAGGAGATTATTTGTAGCGGCCGAACAAGTACTATCTCCACCTGGGGTGGAAGGGGTCTTGTTTCCTTCATCAGACCACATGAAAATGCTATCTTCACCCGAGGTGAAAGGGGCCTTGCCTTCTTCTTCAGCAAAGCAAGTACAAAATAGAGGAAAGAAACCATTGCATGACGAAGGGCCTTATGAAGGCCAAGATAGATATTTTATTTTGATTTAGGAGGAGGACACTAAAAGCTCAAGACTCAAGGAGGTCATTAGAGAGAAAGATGCTAAAATCCATGCCTTATCAATTAACCTTGATAGGGCTAAGTGAATCATTAACTACTTTGAGAAAGAAAACAAGCAATTGGAGGATTATCATGGAGCTGCAAACTATAAGGAAAAACAAGCAGGCAACCAAAAGAAGGAAAGTCAAATTTACACCACTTAAGCAAGTAATCAATGCCGATCTGGAATCTTAGCTAGAGATGGTGAATATGCACTTGGAGAAGGTGCTTGAGAAATCCAACAAGGAGAAAAAGATGTTACGACACATGGCTTATCACTATTTGGCACGAAACAAAATTCGCAAGACAAGGATAAGAAGCCTAAAAGCTAGGCAAAAGAGAGCCTTAAAAGCCAAAAAGGAGCAAGATAAACTTAAAATCTTGGCTAAAGCTTCATTGTCCTAACGTAGTACTTAAAATAGATCACTCAGGCCAAATTTCAAGAAATTTGGTAAAATTTTTGGCAATTTTGAATTTTTCAAAGGAAAAAACAGGGTTTTCCGGCAGGTGCGTAGTGCCACCTGGCGCTTGCTTTTGATAGGAACCTCTTCTGAAGGAAAACTTTGAATTTTTGGATTCCATATGAAAATTTATGCACACCTATAAATTACTAGGAAAATTTGACAAGTTTTGGACCTCCAAAAGGGTCAAAAACACTTAAAAAACGCCCTCTTTGCCACTTTTTGGCCACATAGGAAGCATTGTTGGGAGAACTGATTTTGGGAGGGGCAAATGGACACCAAATTCCGAAATTACACTTGTTGTAGTATGTAGACAGATATACCTTTCTAACAAGACAACTTGGAGAAACTTTGGTGAAGGGGAAGGCCTCCAAATTCAGCTGGCAAAAAGCACTATGCACAGAAAAAAGTGGCGCTATGCACAAGATGAAAAAGTGCCAATTTTGCTCAAAAACTCTGTTTTTCGCCTAGTTTTCTTCTAGTTTGACTTTTTATCTCTTATCGTAAAATTCATGAGCTGAAATTATGTAAATTTATGTACTATGATGTAAAAATGATAAAAATTGACTTGATAAGGTAGATACATCAGTTGTAGGTGGTTTAAAGTTGAATGAATCAGTTTCCTAGATTTTAGAGGCAAGCTGTTCCATTGCCTATTTTTGTGTTCCTAGTTTAGATATGGTTGAAACCACCCCTCTTCGCATGGATTCGAGCCCTGATGGATAGAATAGGTGGTTTGGAGGTCTATACCATGTGTTTTTTCAGTCATTTTGAAAGGCTGGACTCTTGTGAATGCTTTGAGCATTATTGTATATTCATCTCTGCAGTTTGGCAAGGAAATAGACCAGGGTTTGCAGCATTTTGTGGGATTATTGTGGCAAGGTGATTTAGTATTGTTTTTATTTCTGTGATTAAAGTTATCATATATTTATGTGTGCCATTATCTATCTCTTTTCAACTTTAACTAAATGAATCAAGGATAAAGGTGGAAATCATTGATGTTGCGGTGGTCTACCTTAGGGTTTGTTTAGCTTTACATGTTTTCTACTGTTTGAAGAGAACTCATGAAATTTCCATGACCTCTCCAACTCCTAATAGGTCTTAAGACTCTCCATTTCACTTAATTCAAGGTACTAAAGCACTTTCCTACCTCGCCCCACAGTAACCTCTACAAGACTGAGTCCATTCCCCGGACCCAAAACTGCCTTTCACATCTGATCCAACAAACCAAATTTAAACTCAATTAAACTCCTCTGAGCATATACCTAGCCTAAAATTAGTATTCACATCAGTCATCTCAAGCCTCATATGCTATATTTTCCTGAGATTGACAAGGAGAGAGCCCTCTCCCGACCTGGTAGGCTAGCTACCAGGTTAAGCATGGTTTGATGTTACCCTAGACCTGCCTTTCTCAGCATGAGGTAGATTTAGGCCCTAACACTTGTGAATCTTGTTATTTGTGAATTCCATTGTATTTTCGATGTATTTCTCATTTTTCATTATTTATGATATAATAGATCGAGATGCTTTGATAGTGTTTTGTTACTTTGTTGCTACAGGTGCTCTCTAAACGGGACAAGTAGGAGAGGAGTCGCAAGCTTTATCAAGGGGGAGAGGAATCAAGCAAGGAGTCAAGCAGAAGATCCAAGTTGGTCCCTTTAATCCTCTCTTATCTATCATACATAGAGTAAATCACAAATTGCTTTGATTGTTTGTTTCTAGGATAGCTACCAAATCCTAGTGGGACTAGCAGATCCAAAAGACACTACTTTTCCTGGAAACAAAATGGCGACTCCGTTGGGAACTGAATAGTTTGTTTTTTTGTTATTTTTGTTTGTTTTATAAACTATAGACGGGGCCTGAAGTTAGCGAAATAGCCTTCAAACTTCTCTTGCTCTGTAATTGCAAAGTAGATGAACGCTGCTTCAGGTAATCTCCGGTTTAGTTTATGATTTGAACATATGACCTAAAAACATTATAGGTTCCCTGTTGGTAGCTCAGTAACCTCTCAAGATTATACCCCTATACGTTTCTCATTACTTCCCATAATAGATCAGCTTAAATCACTGAAATCAGCTGCAAATTTGAGCCAAAACCCATCTCAGTTGCGGCCTCTAGCCCATCGCACTATTTGTCACTGTCTACCAGTATGCATCGCATTTCCCAAGCCTGAAAGGTGTGACACATCCCTATTTCTATGAAGCCTAGGTGCGATGACTGTTTGAGATTATTTCTCTCTTTGAAATTTGGGGTTTTTGTCCTTGTTTTCAGCTCTAGTTAGTAGATTTGCTGCTTATGAACAATGTCTCAGTACTGAAGCCTACTCGCATTACATAGACCAGCCTCCATTGATTAGGATTAGTAAATGTTTTTATGTATTTGTCCATCATTTACGATCATTTATCGAAAATTTTCTTAAATCAATTTGTCGTTTTGGTGCAAAAAGTGTCGTAACTTTCATTTTGTGTCAAAAAGGAGAAGTGTCCTAAATTCTTCCTTCTCTAGGTAGTTGATTGAAATTTTTGTCATGTATTTGATTTGATTTGTTGATATTTGAAGTGTCGAAAGCCTTTTCTATTCAAAATTGAAAAATGTCGTTTAAGTCTTCCTTTCCATTTTGAAAAGAAATTGTCGAAATGTTGCTTTGAAGAAAATATTTTAGATCTATACTTAGTTTTCCTTTTTGGCATTCTTAACATTAAGGGGAATAAAAAACAAATACATGCATTTGCATTTGCATTTAGACTGTGTGCGAAAAATGATCTAGGAAAAGTGCATTTAGTGTGTGCTCTTTGCTCTTTGATTGAAAGAATCGTAATCTTCTTTCCTTAGTAGCTAGGGTTTTCATTTTAAAAAATAAACAACGATTGTTTATCATTTTAGATTACATATTTAGGAATTTTACATCTACATCATGCAGTGAACCATTGAAAGGCAAAATTCTAAGCAAGATCAACTCTAAAATAAATTTCAATGAACTTAACAACACTTTGGAACCTAAAGCAACACATCTAGAGGTCTAGACTAGAGATGTGTTCTGATGTCGTAAAAGCTAGTAACTATCATTTTCATCGAAGGTTGGGTGATTCCTTCTCTTTGATATGACAAATGCTAGCATAGACTTGTGCTCCCCGTACCGTCACGTATATATTGGGAGACCACAATATGCTTATCTCCTTTATCCATAGGAAGCTGTGTCTATCGCCCTATCGATCACAATGCACTGAACACAACATTCAGGAAGATTGACTGGCGTACATAAGTCCTTGGTAATTTCTCTTTAATTTATCACCAAGGTGTATTTTGCAGTTTTGCAATTGATTTGGTAGTTCCTCTGTCTAGATTTCCAGAGTAGTCACTTTCATTCCTTTTCGACTCTTTAAAAGAAGAGGTCCATCTGAGCACTTGTCACTTTAGGCTCATTAAAAATTGAAGGCGACTAGAGTCATCTTTAGCTTTTTCTCGACTCTTAAAAATTGAAAAAGCAAAGTTGTGTCAAAGCATCATTA
>APFE031547063.1:100739-324793 GCA_000404065.3 Pinus taeda
AGTACCAACCTCAGTCTTTCACTTGGCTCCTTGCTTGTTTCCTCCCTCCTTTGACAGAGCTTCGCCACTCCTTCCTTACTTGTCCCGCTTCAAAGAACACCTATAGAGTCAAAGAAGCATAATACCATCAAAGAATAGAGATATATAAACATAAAAAATATGGGATCAGACGTATATTAACCATATAAATGCATATATCAACACAAGATTCAGGGATATACAAGAATATGGGGGAAAACTCAAATAGCTTTATTGATAGAAGTAGTAGAAGAGAGGATTACAACCCATTGGTCTGACCCAACGCCATCCTCCCAGCATGAAAGCCCTCTTCACATCATGAAAAGCTTAGATCACCCAACAATACAATGCTTGCACAGAGAAACCAACAACACTTCCTTACAAAATACAAAATTCCAGCCCCTGGATCTCTAGGATGAGGAATCCATATATAGATGTTTGCAGGTGGGTGAGTCAGCTTCTAGGATTTTTATTAGTGTCATCTCTCTGATAGTTCTTGGTTCCACTTGCAGATTTCATGATCTCTTACTCATCACTAGGTGAATTTAGAGAGGCAAGTGTCAAATGGGCAGTTTCTAGAAGATTCTCTGGGTTTCCACCTAGCCAACTGCCTTTGCCATTTTTCTGCTCTCACTCATCGCACCCTACATAAGGGCCTTCTAGTATGCATTTCACTTTTTGCATGTGGCAGGTGAGATGCATCGCACCCTTAGCACTGAGTAGTCTGTATGGTCCTGTTCTGACCAGTTCTGAGTAGTTTTTCAGGGAGAACTTCTGGGAGATGATGTAATCAACTGACCTTGTTCCTTTAGGGTATGAAACAACACTTTTAGGGACTTAGAAGGCCTTGTTTCATGGACATACGTGATTGGGGTTGGAGTGCCCAAATATGTCTATAACAGTGTTCCACAGGCTATAGTCACAGATCATGGATCGCTTTTTCACAATCACATGATGGTTGAATTTGCTACCAAATTAGGACTATCCCACGATAATTCTACTCCATATTATCCGCAAACTAACAGACAGGTTGAGGCAATAAACAAAGTCTTGAAGCACATGCTGCAGAGAATGATTGGAGTCAATAAACGGAATTGGCATTTAATCCTGTACTCAACTCTGTGGGTATATAGGACTTCAGTGAGAAATGCAAACAGATTTATGCCCTTTTAGTTGGTGTATGGTTTGGAAGTGGTCTTACCAATTTAGTGCGAAATTTCATCTCTCAAGCTCGCAATCGATCTGCTTCCTGAACTTCAGAGGAAGAGGCTCGTTTCTTGGAACTAATCCACTTGGACGAAACCCATCGTAACACCGCGCTGGCTAATGAAGCACATAAGAAATGTGTCAAGGCACAATTTGACAAAAATGTCAAGCCTCGTGTCTTCTCAGAAGGTGAACTGGTCTTGCCGTACGATCAGGACTCTGACAAATTGGGAGTAGGTAAATTAGAGCCATTATGGATGGGCCCCTGTATTGTTAAACGAGTGTTGACTAAAGGAGCCTACGAGCTAATCGATTATGATGGAACTCCACTATCATAGCCCTGAAATGGGTTGTATCTTAAGCGTTACTATGCTTGATTAAGTGTAGTACACTCTTTGTATATATAATTTTTTTACATTTTTGTTTTCTTTAAGAGTTGTCATTTTGGTTAGGTAATCCACTTTGATTTTGTTGCAGATGTTAGACTTTTTGGAACCATTTGTTAGGTATGTTGATGGAGCTAGTCGTAGCATGCAGAATCTATCTTCTGCGACCTATGCCATTTTCACCCCAAATTGTGAGTTAGTGAGTTTTAGGGGGATATGTATTGGCCGATCAACGAATAATATCGCTGAGTATAGCGCGTTGATGGAGCTTCTCTCTGATGCCATTTCAAATGGCATACGTCGACTTGTTGTCAGGCTAGATTCGCAACTTGTCATTCTACAGCTTACTGGCGTTTATTCCATTCGGAACCCAGCTATTTATCGCATGTTCCTAAGAGTCAGGATTTTGGAAAGACAGTTTGATTCCATTTAATATCAACACATTTCTAGAAACTTAAACACATTAACTGATTCATTAGCAAATTATGTGTTAGATAGACATTTGCAGCAGTTGTAAAGAAAAGCATTTCACATTAACAATTGCATCAGGATCACATAACTTACCCAAAATAAAACTCCGAAAATAAAAAATATATAACTGTTTATAAGTTTTACAAAATGTTTTTTTTCCAAGACAAAATCGGTCATATGACCAAGAAACTCAAAATTGCATGCAGAAAAGCATCCTAGACTAATGGTTCTGGTGATAACAAGTCACCGCCTATGCAATCATGTGTAAAAGCCTGGTCCATCAATGCGGCACGCCAGTAGTATGGCGCTGTAATCTCAGAGGTAACTCATCAGTCCTCACATCCTGAATACTGAGAGTGAGACCCTCGATCTGATCCTGCAATGCTGCCAGGGTCTTTGCTGTGTCCAGATCATGAACGACAAACCTCCCTACAGCCTCTCCCACTGGAGTGACAACTACCACCCTTGGGCGTGCCGCTGGTCGCACTCGCCCGATATCTGCATAAATATATGAGTTCAATTAGTCTTGATAACATTTAAAAACACAAAAAAATTATAAAACTGATAAACAAAGATGTGGTCAAATCATTTTACCTATAACACTCCACTGTTCACCAGCTGGTAATGCCAAATCAGGGTCGCCTCGGAAATCTATCCTGGCATATGGGTACTCTGCAAAGACCATCTCCTGACGATTAAACCACTCAAAGAAGGCATCAGAGAAAGAAATCTATGACTGACCAGCATGTCTGGCCATAAGATCGACCCATCTCTGCATCCGTGGGTCCCTCGGTGCTGGCAATCCCAGTGAAATGTTCTGTGGCTGCATCAGTGGAATCCTCTCCAAGGAAAAAGCGGTCAATATGGAACCATAACCAAAATTCTTGGATCTTCCACTCTTTACCTTGGAGAGCTGATCTTTTATGACAGGTAATACCACCTCACACCAGTTGAACACCTTTGGTTCCAGGCATTCCAAGGCGTACTACAAGTAAGATCTATTGGCCAAATGAAGGGTTGCGCTACTAGCCAGTCTAGCAAAGGTAAATAAGATGGTCTTCAAGGGTCGGTCAGTGACATCCCAGATGTTGATCTTTCCGTCTCTGCGAGGCTTAGATCCATCTCTATAGAACTAACAGATATAATCTCTCACAGATTCACCCCCACGGGCGAATCCTAATAATGAAAGAGAAGCACTGCGCCTCGATAACCTCGTCAGAAAGTAGATATCATCGACTGTCAATGGAATGGATTTGCCTCTAATCTGGAATACCTAGTTGGTCGGATCCCAAGCATTGAGAATATACTGCAACAAACTAATTTGTTGCTTCATGCTAGATATGCGGAAGAATTTGAGAGAGCCACAGTTTTGTAATGCAGTAACTGTACCCTGATGATGTAAGGAAATCATGTCCTCTTCTTCATGTCCACGTTCATGCCATGTGATGACCATCTTGATCCAACAAATATCTGAAACAAAGACAAGAGATGAATTAGGATCCAAATTTGAGCAAAAACAGGCAAAAATTTCATGAAAAATCATTGTGTAAAGTTTCCCTTCTGCGCCCATCACACCTTGCCTTTGAGCTAGGTGAGATGCATACTGACTGGTCAATGTAAAGCTTAGTATGCATTGCACCTTTCGATATAGATCAGGTGCAATGATGGAAGAACGGGAAAACTTGCTCAAAATCAGAAAAATATGGAATGAAAATGAAGAGCTCAGGGTTATCTCCTACTTGGTCTTGATGGTGCGGAAAATAGTCCACCAGATCTCTTGAAATTAGCTGGTGAAATTTGAGGGGGAAAACCACTCCAGAGCTCCAAAATCCCAAGCTTGAAATGAAATGATAAAAATGAGAGGTAAAAATACTTTTTATGTTACTATTCATGTACTTCAAGTAAAATGTTAGTTTTTAATTCATTTTTCAAGCATATATATGTATTTCTAATCAATTTGATGGAGCATCTGAGTAGGTTAAATGACTGACAAAAGAATCTAACATGTTAAATAGTGAATTGAACATCTTTCACTACAGTCATGAGCAATGTTTCCGCAAGGTTCAAGATCGTTAAAAAATAAACCCGCCAAACGAGCATATGTTCCCCCAGAGTTCAAGCTCGTTAAAAAATGAACCCACCTTTGGTAAATAACCTTTGTGATTGCCATTATATCAGCCTTTTGAACCTTGGTTGTGTTCTTGCCATCACCTCCATTCTTTTGGCTGATCATACGATTCCACTTGATTGTTTACCATTTTGAGGAAAAACTGAAATGAGTGGTCCTATTAGCCACCCTCTTCACATCACCATGTTTTGAGAAGTTCCAAGATTACTCGGAACCAGTTGCTACCCTGAAATGCCACTCGTTCCTCAAAGAAAACGAGTCCACTTTAAACACTTTTCAGACTCATTAAATATGAAAGGATTTTCAAGCTATTGGCCTCTCTAGCTTGCTAAAGTGATTGGAAGTGCCATCCCTCCTGTACATTTTAAACTTTTCAGACCTGAGAGAGTATCTCATAAAAAGTTTGAGCGCTTTTCTTTTTCAGCTCGCTAAAGTGATTGGAAAAGTCATCCCTTTTGTATTATTTTAATATTTTTCAGACTTAAGGGATTATGATATGAAAAAGAACTATTGGAGTTTTCTTTCCGTCCCTTTTCAAACTATCTAAACATGAAAAGGACTAAGTTGTCTTTGTCGCTAAACTCGATAAAATAATAGCAACAAACTTGTCCACCCAGACAAGAATGAGTTTCACTGTCACTAGGCTCGCTAAAACATAGCCGACAGGTTTGCCTGAAGGGAAAATTATAGAACAAGCATATGTTATCCTCCTCAAGCTTGACAAAAATAAAGAGGTACTGGTCAGCAATGACTGGGGAAAAAGGGAAGAAAACTTGAAGAATTTTGTTGGTAGTAGGTTGCTCTTGAACATGACACTTTCACTCCATCACCATGATTGAATCGACTTGGGTTATTCCATTCATCAGTCATATCACCATTGGTCCTCCACGCCATCCATTTTTTGGGGTTAACGCTACCAATCCATCTCAGTGTCACCGATATGTTCAAGAGAAGTCATTCAGAGAATTCACCACCCAGTTAATGTCTCATCCACTGCAATACCCTCACCCTCCATTTTTCATGACCGCCATTCTTGAACCTCATATCATCAGATCGTTTTCACCTCCAGAAAATCATTTGCTTCATTTTGTGTCGTAGATGTGGGATTCATTAAGGCCCTCCTATGACGAGTCACTTCTTGTCGAAATCAGCTCATTATCCAAGAAGTTGACTTAGGAACAACCCTTTCAGTACTTTGAAGCTTGCATGCCTCAATGGCAAGTTTGTCACTTTCGGTGATAGGTCTACATCATTGACCTTCAACTGAAAGATTTAAATTTGCGTGGTGTTCTACATCAGATCATATATTCACACCACGTGAATTGTACTGTGGTACCTTGAGGGTCATTATCATTATCGGTGATTCCTCTCACGCTTGTTAATAGCTTACATTATTGGCTAGTAATCAGACGATGTCTTTCCATGTTCGACTTCAAGACATCTTTTCACGTGGATTGACTTGTACACTGGGCGAAGATTGAACGAGTTTGAAGACCCCAGATCTAGTTTCATCCATCCAGGATACGATATATTCAGGAATATAAAGGCATCAAATGTATACAGAAGCTGTGCAGATAGTCATCTAAGCCCAGGAAGGTGACTCTTCATATGAAGAATCACCACTCTACAACTGCAGATGATTGTCTGTCCTATGTACATGAAAATGAATTTATAAAGCTGACCATGGGAATGCTCGCCTCAACTAGATCATGAAAATAATATGATGATGATGTATTGTATTGTATTTTATATAGGTTGTTATTACTCAAATTTTACTTGAAGTTGTTGGGAAGAGGAAAGGGGTATGAGGTAACTACAAACCAACTTTTAGGTACAAAATCTAGCCAATCTATACCCAGAGAGGGCTCTCTCTTTAAGTTTTAGCTTTGTTTTGAAAGATATTAGGCTAGTTATAAAGTTTGGGAGTTTTGATTGAGTTTGGGTGGTGAAATTCAATAACAGAGGGGTAGGAATAAGTAGTTTAGGCCATTGGGCTAAAGGGGTCAAAGAAGATGGCTTAACTAGATTTGGTTTCTTAACAAGGGATGGTTTCATGGGGCAAGGAAGTCAAATAGGGACAAATAAAGACTTAAAATAGATGGAATGGACTCAAAAAGGGTGAAGGGCATTTAAGAATCCTTCAACATATTCGAAAGAAGGAACTTGAATGATTACTAATAAAGAGAAGTTAAGAATTCTTTACTAAATAATCAAAGTGAATAAACTAGAAAACAAGAGCAATTAAGAATTCACTGTTTATACTAGTTCAGAGGAAAACATTAAGAATAACAACGATTGAAAACGGATTGGACTCAAGCACTTTCCGAATTATTCTTTTTCGTTTATAATTCAGATATGAAACACAGTTGATATAATAAACAAGAAAACTTTAAGCCATAAGATATGGAAGAACTTATTGATCCAGTGTCTAACTCAAGAATCCTGTGAAAAGTCCTTTGCATCAATTCTTTATCTAGCTAGCCATACAAAATTTTGTCCAACAACACTTTATTCCAAGATAATCAGTATTACAGCAATGTATAAGAATCCACCCTCAATACTCCAATTGAGGGAGTATTTATACAAAACTTTTACAAAAAATAACTCATAACAGTGTGAGATATATTCGAGGATGACTAAGAATAAGTTACAAGAAAATAGAGACAAATTGTCTCGTAGGTAAGAGAAAAGGTAAACTAATGTTATGATGTTCCTATTCTTGTGAGTGTGCTAGAGGCAGACCCTATGATTTGGCTTGCTGCTGTCTTCTTTGGTAACTCTGTGCTGGCTGCCTTGTTTTCACTGATACTCTTTACATGTTCTGATACACTTCGACCTGTTTGATCTTTGTTTATCCTCTTTACCATTACTTATTGCAGTAAATAACCAAAATTTACCCTTTTCCAAGGATAATTTTACAAAATGTCCAACATTTCTTCCCACCATTGTGCTTCTGGTATTCTGGTTCTTTGAAGCTTTCTCAAGGTTTTATCAATTTCTGTGTACCTGAAAAAGGTAGGCTGAATTGGAAACAAGTGCTTTATCTCATGCTTGACATAGAACAAGTTATCTAGACTGTCATAGAGAACTCTGCCTGTAGGCAATGCTTTTGTTGCTGATGCACTTGTTGATGGACCTGCTTGGTTGCCTGCATATTGATTCAATTTCTCCACATAGTCTTTATGACTCATTAGTTTATCATGAATAACTAAAGGACTTGGCAACCCTTTACTCTACGAAATATCAAATCTCTTCATGAAGGCATTGATCTCCTCCTGCATGTCATGGCACCTTCTTTCTAAGTTTTGCATCAGAGTTCTTTTAATAAAAACCGTTTTGACTTCCAAAATTGTCCCTGTTCTATCTGGAATGCCCAACTCTTCAAACTGGTGCTTTTTTTTGGTATTCAAAAATTGTATGAGCCTGCTGGCTTCCTCAGGCATATTCCCTAACTCTACCCTTGCTTTTTGAACTTCTTCTTGAGCTAGCTTTACTAAATCAATTTGCTCATAAATTATTCGGATTGATGGCGAAACATCATTTATTGATTGAGTGATGTTGGCCTAAAGAATTTTATTAACTTCAGTCAAAGGTTTCTCAAATGTGAGATCCTTTTCTAATGATTTAACTAGGTTTTCTAACCCTTTGATCTCTCTTATCTTTTCTGCAACATTTATCTTTGAGAGATCATACCTCTGTTCCAAGTTGGCATACTGTTCTTGTACCTTTTTAAGCTCTGAAACATGTTGTTTCATGTACTCCATTGATTTTATTAGTTCCTCTATGCTTAAATTGATAGTACTATCCTGTGCTGTTCTTGTTGTTCCTATTGTTGTTGTACCTGTGACCATCACTGCTGTGACTGCTAGAATGTTTGGTTCTAGAGCTGCTCCAAGAGTTGACGGGACTGTAGTTGAGACTACTGGTATCACATTGGTAGGCTGAGAGGTCAACTCTCCTTGCTTTTCATTTAATGCTTTTTCAAGTTCTTGCTCAGTCTCATTCAGTCGTTCATTAAGTTTTAAGAGCAAATCCATCAACTCTTCTTCAGATTTTTGCTTTATGAACTTAGTAGTCTATGGATGCCTTGAAGGTGGCAACTTTAGTTGCTTCCTTAGGGCAGCAATATCTTCATCTTTCTTTTTGATTAATCCTTCTGTAGCCTTTACATCTTTGGGATCATGACCCAATCCAATAATTATTTCTTCTAAAGACTTTATTATGTTATCTTTGGCCTGGGAGGAAGCTTTTCCAAATGTAGTCAGCCAGTTGTGTTATCCAAAGAATTTTCCAGCCTCTAGGCCATCATAGCCTTACTAGTAAATGTGGAATAAATAATTTCTCCAGTTTGTTTATGAAGTTCAATCTAATCCAAAGGATGAATATCTTTTTCCATGACTTCAAAATTGGATCTAAGGTAGTCTGCTGTTGTTTGAAGCTGTTGCACTTTAGGCTTGAAATAACTCATTATCATTTTCTCTTCTTTGATGTCATAGGCTGACATTAATCTGTTTTGATTTGAGGGAGCCATCTTCAAAAATTTATTGTAGACATGAAGCCCTAATGGATCATTTATGGCTTTTATGTCAATAAATGTCTTTTTGATATCCCAAGTGTCCTTCACTGGTGGTCTGAAAGATGATACCTCTACACTTTGTTGCCTTTCTAGCTCCTTTCTTTGTTAGCTAGTAGATGTCCCACCTACTCAGAAAGTTTGTTGGATATCTACTCCTTCTCTCCTCTGGCTATCAATAGTCTCTTCAACAAATTCTTCCTCTTAAAGGGGATTTAGCCTTTGCCTCTTGGTACCAGGCTGTCCTGAAGGTCTATTGATAGGGGTAGCTGCTTTTCTATCTCTCTTTTTATTTCTTTCCTCATTTAGAGGAGTTTGCAAGATTGGAGGTTCTCCCACATTTCCCTGAGTGGGAGGAGTGTGCATTTGGGCCTGCTCCTTGGATGTTTTGGGCTGCTTTGACATTGTGGATTGCTCGGTGGCCTGTGTACTAGTTTCTAGTTCCTTGCCTTTGGATGTTCCTGTGGCTGGTGTGCTGGTTTCCTGTGAATGTTGCTGAGAGGTTACAGCTGTGAAGGGACCACTTCTTGAACTTTGTACCTACCCAAAAGAATCCAAGTCTAGTGTTTTCTCAAGATCTTTCATAACATTTTCAATATTGACCTATTCAGTATCTTTTTCTACTAGGGTCCCTTCCATCCATTCATCCATATTTGCAAATTGTTCAGTCTCTGGAATCCTATGGTGAATGTATGGTGACAATCTGTTCTTCATTCTTCTATCACATATAAGGCCGTTAGGGTCATATGTTACCCACCCAAAACTCTTTTTCAACTTCAGATGATCTTCTAAAATTCTTTCTGCTTCTTTCCATGCATCCCTAGTGTTACAGACAAAAGGGCCTAACTAATTCTTGATTGTAAGCTGAACTTTCTTCTTGTCATTATAAAAATGGACCAGGTCTGAATTTATCATTTGCCTGAAATATTCCAATGCAAAGAGCCTTATTGGAACATACTTTGGTAGCTTATAAGGGCAGAGCTCACACCCATATATCCTGATTTTTGTATGGTTCTTATATAGGTACCAATCACCTATTCTGTATTGCTTGGAGAGCTGAAGGATCTTCTTCATATAACCATTGATCCTCGGAGGGGAAACTCCTGTCAATAAGGTGGTTGTTGGGTGAACAAATAGGTCAATGAATTCATTGTAGGAGTAAGGGGTTTCAAAGGAACTATGGAAGACTATAGACTAGAATATTACAGACCTTGGATTTCCTCTGGTGTCAAGTTTCATGAAAGGGAAGGGGAAGTTTTCTGACTGATAATACAACATAAGATGATATATGAAAGTGGTGTATTTGAAAACTTCTGCATTGTCCAGTCTTAAGAACTGATCATGAATCTTATTAGCAATAGAGGAGGCATAGTCATACTTAATAGCAGGGGGTTTTCCAAGAGTGAAAATTGAGAACACTACTAGGGTTATCTCATCAACATACTCACTGGTGTTGAATCCCATGATCAACGATACCATATCAATCATGAGTTGGCCCATATCTGTGAAGAAAGTTTGCATGTAAGGAGGTGGGCCATTAGGTAGATGCTTTGGTGACATGAAAGTCTGACAGATGTGTTTCAGTTCTGATTGAGACAATTGAGTGGATTTCTCAAGTAAATATTCCATGGAAATGGGAGTGAGAGGTTGACTAGAGTGGAATTGTAGTAGTTATTGGAAATAGGACTGTTTGGTTTGGGGACATAACTGCTCTGAGGGTAGGGTCATAATTGGCCTGGCATTGGTGTATTATATCAGAAAAAACATGGACTGAGGGGAGAAAATACATGGGAAGGTTGGATTCCCATAGTCCTAGGATGTCAGAGCCATTTCGATAGTTATCCCTACTTTCACAAAAGACTTTAAGGTGGTTTTTATCAGTGGATAAGTCTTTTATCTGAAAGTCTATATCTGCAAGACGCAGATAGTCCAAATATTTATGAGGGGCATTCATGGGTGCAATAGAAAAAGCCACAGGGGTTTCCATTTCTGGTTCTTGTGGATTCATAAAGGAATTTGGGTTTTTAGTGAAAAATGGGCAAATTCACAGGTTTGGGAACTTATATGGTGAAGAAAAGACTGAATTTGAAATGAATTTTGGCCTTTTATGTGGAATTGCAGTGTAAAACGTGAATTTGTAGGGTTTTGGTGGAAATTGGATAAATAGTTGTGTTCAGGAAGTGAACAGTGTGAAAACAGGTACAGGCAGTAGCTGACAGGTTCTGGGCAGGTTCGGCTGCAAATTTCTTGGCAAGGTGGTGGTTGGAAATATTCGACAGTTGACGTCGACGTTTTTTGCATGGCAACATTGGTATACGATAAAAAACAATGAAAATGACATTCATTTGTTTTATTAACGAAGTCAAGGTTGGCAGGGGTTTTTTGGTTTTCTGGTGGATGACATGCGACGGGAAAGAATTGACGTTTTGTCATATATGGAAAGCAGTAAGTGGTTTCATCGCACCGCTTTTGGGGACGGCCAGTATTTAGCCAAGAGCTAGTGATTCCATAGATCGCTTGACGCGTGGCGGAGGTATGGGAAAAACCACTTAGTGATCGCGTGCTAACGCACAGTCACTAAGGGGTGCGTGATATTGATTAAGGCAGTCAGATCTAGAGAACGCGATCGGACAGTTGATGGGAGGCGCGATATGGTGGGGTTTAACAACAATAGGCCCAACATAATTAGGTATTAGTTAATTATATCGGGGGCGACATGATAGGTCGGGGAGAGTTATTAATTAGTCTGAATGACTAAATTAATCCTCATTAACTAGTGGCGGGGTTGGGTTCTTAGTTAACTATGGGTTAGTTAATTAATCCCAGTCTAAAACGTATTATGGTTATATTTAACCATCGGGGTGGGATATATAGACTTTTGGGGTTTTCTTGATATATTTAAATAATACGGGAAAAGGGTAATTTTCTTTTATTTGGGAATTATATAATAAAAGTTAAAAATTAATATGATCAAATGAATGGAAAAAGCGCTAAGTGCAATGTTTTTGAATATATTTCATCATATAACATTTTTACCTAGGCTAAAGTGTATAAAATGGTTTTTATAAATATTTATTTCAATTTACCTAAGTAAAATAGGATTTTACTTAGGAAAGGACTTTTGAAAGTAAATGAATAGATTTATGGATGATTTTAAGTATTTAGGCTTTTTAAATTATTGGGCCGAGTGTCCGGTCCCTCCAGAAGTCAGAGAAATGCTCTGAGCCCCTCTAATTTTCAAATGCCTTAGTATTTAGAGGGAATTAGTGAAAATTTAGGGAAAGATGAGAAGGGGAGTTAATTATTTGACCTTGTCTTACTTGAAATGCTTACAATGTAATGTCCGCCTTGCACTTGTGATGAAAGTAGAGATTTAACACATTTAGAGTCATTATCCATCACATGTAATTCTGCAACATCATCTACCTACCCTACCTACTTTAACCTAACATTTTTTCTTCTTTATTTCAGTGCACCTAAACTGGCAAACCCTTATCACACTTTCTTTTCTTTTACATGTAGAAATCTATCTAAATCTAACCTTATTACATCCAAGGGCTCAGATTAAACTTTTGAGCTCCTTTTATTTACTCTACCTATCTACTTATCCACCAAGATTAAAAAGTTTGGTCTGATTTTATTCTTTATCTCTAAAACATGAAATTAAAATATGAACTAGTCAATCTTAAGCTGTTTGACTATTCATCAACTGTGGCATAAGTTACAAGTTGCACACAATTTGTTTATTATATAAGAGTTAAAAGTAGTGGCATTTAGACTTGCACACTTTCCTTGGTCTTTCTTTTGGTGGGGTTCATTTTCTTTCACTTTTTTGACCATTTTATTCTTTTCACCCTTTGATTTTTCTTTTAGGTTATATCCTCTTTACATTTAAAAAAAAAATTGATTTTTTGACAATATGGAAAACCTTTGCAACAAGGAAAGGTATGAACATATTCATAGCTTATCAAGTCAATCATGAAATATGACAGATATTGGGATAGGAGCATAACACTGGCTCCACTTGGGGATGGCTTTCCCTGGTGGAAAGTCAAGAACAACAGGTCATATGGCCTCTGAATGATATTTGGTTGAACTATGGAATCTTATTCTATTTTTTGCTTTATTGTATGTATGACAGTGATACTTCTGAAGCTTAGGGCCTTCTCTTTGGGCTTCAACTCCAGCAAGTTACCATCCCACCAAAACATAGTATGTATATTTTAAAAATCAGGATACATTAATAAGTAGGATCAAAGTAATGTTTCAACATCCGACCATTAACTGGCCCTTCTTCTGTTTCTGTGCCATCCAAGTTTTTCAGATAATATGTATTGTTTCCTTGTAAGACATAGATAATATAAAGTCCTTTCCATAGGAAGTCAAACTTCCCATGTTTTCCCTTATCCTCTCTCCTGGATTCTCAGCTTAACACTTTGTCTCCAAGGTAGAAATCTTCTGCCTTAGGTCTCTTATCAGATATCTTCGTAAGCTTCTCTTGCAACACTTGGGATCTTTGATACACTTCCTCTCTGGTCTGCTGCAGATTGATAGTCTAGTTTACCCTTCTTTGAATATCATTAGGTTCCACCTGAGCTTCTTGAAGTAATTTCATTACAGGAACTCCTAAAGATGAAGGAAATATAGCCTCCATGTGATAGACTAACTCATAAGGACTAGTTCCAATAGATTTTTTGGTGGTGAATCTGTCTGCCCATAGTGCATTTGTAAGTTTCTTGTGCTAATTTTTCTTTTTCTCCTCCAATAATTTTTTAATAATATTAATGAGGCTCTTGTTGGAAGACTCGGCTAGTCCATTACCTTGAGGGTAATAGGCTGTGGAATGACCTAAGGTGATATGGTATTTGTTATAGAAACTTATCATCTTCTTGGATTTGAAGGCAACATCATTGTCAGTTATGATTTTATCAGGACAACCAAATCTGGACAATATATTGGTTTCTAAGAATCCTATGATCACTATGTCATTGGCTTGTCTGGAAGGAATGGCTTCTATCCGTTTGGTGAAATAGTCTGTGGCAGTGAGAATCCATTTGTGTTGGCTAGAAGAGGGAGGATGGATTCCTCCAATGAAGTCAAGGCCCCATTGTTGGAAAGGTTTTTCAGTGGAAATTGGTCTTAGAGGTAAAGGTAATAATTTCCTCTTGCCTTCAAAAATTTGATATTTATAGCAATCAGTGACAAATTTCTTTACATCAGCGAAAAAGGTTGGCCAATAAAATCCAACCCTTAGGATCTTATCTGCAGTTGATTTCCAATAAAGGTGTCCACCACAGTCTCTTGCATGAAGTTCTTGGAGAGCCTTGTTAGCTTCTTATTTTAATAAACAATTCAATAGAATTACTTCATAATTTTTCCAACAAAGAGCATTATCTAAAATACAAAATTTTGAAGCTTTTATATTTAAAAACCTTTTCTTTGTTTTGGATAACCCTGGAGGAGCCTACAGGTTTAATAGTACATGAATTAAATCAGCATACCAAGGTGAATCTAAGAAGGCCTGGCTGATTTGTGGAGTCGCCATTTCATGTTCGTTATCTAGTTCATTAATGTCCAGGGCTTGACAATTTGTTTCTGTCATGAGTTTGGACAATCCCTGTCCCTTTATTAGCTTTGTAGGTTTTATTTCAATATCATACTCTAATATGGTAGCAATCCATTTACCTCTTTTGCCATCAATTCCATCCTGATTTAAGATGTCTTTGACAACAATGTTCGGTACATAGACTATCACATGGGAGTACAATATGTAGACTCTAAAGTCTTTAATAGCTTTTATAAGTGCAAAAGCTTATTTCTCCATGATTTTGTATTTTAATGGTGCATCCCTAAGTGATTTACTAAAAAAGGCTATTGGTTTCTCATATCCTTGATCATCCTTTTGTAATAAAATAGCTGCTATGGTGTGTTTTGATGCAAATGAAAATGTTATGAAGTCTCTATCAAATTGTGGACTTGTAAGGACCGATGTTCTAGTCAAAGCCATTTTAATTTCTTCAAATGCTTGTTTGGATTCTACTGTCCATTTACTACTTGAATCCTTTTTAACATATTATTAAGTAATCTAGTCAATTCAGCTAAGTTAGATATGAATCTTCTCAAAAAAATTATCTTTCCTAAGAAAGCTTGAAGTTCTTTGACATTCCTAGGGTGGGGTATCTGCAGAATAGCTTCTATTCTAGCAGGATCAATTCTAATACCATCTTTGGAAATGATATGGCCCAAGAGTTTACCTTCCTCTAGACCAAACAAGGACTTCTTTGGATTCAAAGAAATACCATATTTTCTGCATTTTAGGAATACTTGTCTGAGGTGATCCAAATGCTGCTAATCTGATTTAGAAAAAACGGTTAAGTCATCTAGATATATAACAAGAAAATCATGAATTTATTTTGCAAATGCTATGTCCATTGCTCTTTGGAAGGTTTCCCCTACATTTTTAAGTCCAAATGACATTTTGATGTACATGAATGTGCCCCATGGTGTTGTAAAATCAATTTTTTCTTGGTCATCAAGATGAACCAGAATCTGGTTATACCATGAGAACCCATCTAAAAGTGAAATTCTAGAATAACCTACTACCCTTTGTAAAATATGATCCATCTTGGGTAAAGGGTATTATCCTTCAAAGAAAACTTAATTACATTTCTTAAATCAACATACAATCTAATTTCTCCAGTTTTCTTCCTAGTAGGTACTAGATTAGACACCCACTCTAAAAACCTAATCGGAGCAATTATCCCTCCTTCATACATACATTTGATTTCTTTTTCAATTAAGGGCGGCAGTACAAGGTTAATTCTTCTGAGTTTTTGTTTGAATGGTTTCTTATTTTCTTTCAAAGGTATTGTATACTGAATTATAGAGGTGTCATATGATTTCAAGTCCTCATAGCTCCAGGCAAAGACATCCTGGAATTCTCTCATTAGTTCAACATATTTTAGTTTTTGGTCAGGGGGCAAAGATTTAGATAACTTTATCATTTTCGGATTTTCTTCATTTCCCAAATTATATTCCTCAATATCTGCTTTTAATGGTTCCATCTTAGGTTTCTTTGGAATATCATTAGAGTCAAAGAGATCTTCCAAAGGAGTTAATCCTTTAGGCAAATGATTGTCTTTTAAATTAATGACTTCGGATTCTCATTCAATAATTTCATCAACATCCATTTGTTTAAGGTCCTGCATTTCTTTATTGGTGAACTTTGTGGGATGAAGCATTTGAATTGTACTCTCTTCTCAAATGTCTGTTTCTACCTCATTTGTTTGATCAAATCGAATAACTGTATCTACATCTATGTGACTTTTAGAAAATTCTTCATCTAAAGTCAAGAAATTATTAATCTGCTCATCACTATCAAACACTTGCAGTTCTTTAAATTGTCATGTATGGCCGGTCTGTGTCTAATCATAGCTATGAACTGATGATTAGGTTCAAATGGTAATTTGCAGGTGCTGGCAAACATTGCCAGACTATGGGCTTGCAAATTATGTTTTCTTGGGATTTTTGGTAAGCTGAGTTTCCAGAAAAGTGTTAAGAATCTCTATAACTGTTCCTCTATAGTATCTCAATCTGGGATCATTTGTTAGATACTTCCCTTTGATCTGTTAAATGATTAAATCAGAATCTCCTATGACAGATACTCTAATTGCCCCTAATCTTTTGACAAGATTAAGACCTAGCAACAGAGCTTCATATTCTGCCATATTATTGGTGCACTTAAAGTTTAATCTGTAAGCATGGCGTTCAGCATGATCATTTTCAAGGTTGTACACCCAAACTCCTGCTCCTGCTAATTTGTTCACTGAACCATCAAATTCTAAGTGCTAAAGAATTCCATGTTCATAATTGGTATCAGGAGTCTTAGGAATCTGTTTAACAGTGAGAACTAGTTTTTTACTTTCTTCTGGTTTCTTTTGGGTATCTAATGTTTCATTATTCTCAGAGATTTCTTGGATTTTAACACTAGACTTTTCCTTTATAATTTCTTTTGGTTCTGCTGCTAAAACTTCTAATTCATTGGAGGGATCACTTTCAGTATTGTAAAGAATGAAAGAATCCGTATCAGAGTGCACTGAGTAGATAGGGAAATTTTGGGGTTTCTCCTGACTACTTACTACATATTTCATCAAAGTTTCTCTGTATAGTTTCTTGGGTTGGCCGAAAATTGAAATAGTAGCATATGAAATGTCTAATTGAAGAGATCCTTAAAGCTTTGCACCCCAAGATCTGGATAATAACATGCCATACTTTGGTGGAATATTTGCTACTACTATGTCCATTAAGATTGTTTTTGTAGGATATTGAACCAGTGAAACACACAAGTCTTTGATTAATCCTAAACATCTCACATAACTCAAATCAAAAGAAAAGAGGTCTTTGTATGGCCTGGTGATGTCTAGGTCTAATTTCTCCATTACATATTTGGGCATTAGGTTGTGAGATGCCCCAAAATCAAACATGGCATTATGAAGTATTTTATCATATATGTTTAAAATTACATAGAAAGGAGGGATTCCTCCATCTACAGGTTTTCCATCTACTTCAGGGCCAAAGATTAATTTAGGTTGGTCATCAAAAACATTAATTGAGTCTTCATTTCCAGATATTTTGAGTGATCTATTGATTTGGCTTCGGTAGACATCATGTTTAGCTAATTCAGACAATGGAACAACTACTTTTAATTTGCCTACTTCAGTCTCCATATTAAATGGTTTTTCAGTCTGAGTTCTTAAATTTCAGACAACTGGATTCTCTTTATCTTCTATATTTTCCATGTTTTTCTCTTTCTCAGGAGTGGGGTTATGAGCTGAAGTTGTTTCCAACTCAACTTCTGGAGGTTCCTCCACATTTCCTCTAGGAGGAAGAGAAGTGGAGAGTTGTCTGTTGTTAGGTTGATTATCAGATACATCTTCAATAATTGGATTAGCAGGATTAGGATATGATCTAGAAAGAATATGTACAGGGTTGGTATTGGTCTTACCTTTGTTGGGTTGTTTTGTAGCTTTCTGTTTGTTGGTTTCAGGGACATCATTTCTTCTGCTCCTCAGATTATATTACTTGGAATTCATAAATGGTTGTATCATATCCCTCCCTGAAGTCAAATGATTCACCTGACTGAGTTTGGAATTGTTTCAGAACGTGAGCTTCTTGATCCTCTTGGGTCAAGAAAACTTGTTGCTCATTATTGAGTCCCATCAAGTTTATTTGAGTATCTTCTGATGGTTCATCAGAATTTGAGGCTTCAGCATAATTTTCCTAGAATGGGGGCCTAATGTTTTGGTCAGGACCAGCCTTTGCAATGTTATCATTTTGATTTTTCCTGAAATTTGGATTTCTTCTAGTATTGGAAGGCTTACCATCCCAAGGGGATTTCCTTTCAATTGTTTCTACTCTATCTCCTAGCCTATCCATCTTTTTAATAATAGCATCTAGGTTCTGTTCAAAAGCTGAGGGTTCTTCTTTCAATGGTATCTTTCTTTGACTTCTGGCCTTGGCTCGCTTAGATATCAGGTTGGCTTCAACACTAACATCTATACTTTGCATATCTTCTAAAGTTTGAGGAGCTCTTTCCCTAAGTTGGTATGCCATATCAGAATCAAATCCATCAGGGAATTTGATTAATGCTAGATCCGGGGGAGGTCTGAGGTTTTGAGGGATAACAATGTAAACATTATTGAACCTAGTGCAGTAATCTTGCACAGTTTCTTGTGTTCCTCTCTTCAGGTTTTCATATTCTGATAAGATTTGGAGAGGATATTTCTTCTTTTCCCATTTTTTCAAGAATGTTCTATAAATAGCTTCAAGGTCATTGATACTGTTTGCAGGAAGGGGTCTAAACCAGCTTCTAACTTCTCTAGTTAGAATTTGAACAAATATTCTCATTCTTACATCATCTGCATCTATTTCATATATTTCGAAGTAATCAGTCATTTTTTTGGTATGTTGTTGTGTAGTGTAGGTATGAGAACCATCGAATGGAGTGATTTTACTTTGATAATCATGGGGCATAGCCCTTGGATTGGCTGGTAACACCAAGGGAGTATATCTGTTTGCCATTGCAGTAGGTAGTCATGAAACAACAGCTGGCGTTGGTCTTGGAGTGATGGATTGAGGGGTAGAAGGGGTGGTTTGAGGTTGAGATGTCTGAGGAAATGTTGATGAACTTGGAGAGGCAGTAGTGATCACAGAAAGGTTGGGTGTTCCTTCAGAAGTAAGATCAGATTGTATGGAGTTCTGCAAATGTCTATCAAGATGTGAAGTGACAACTTCAAGTTGTAAATATTCAATAAATACTGGGTCTTGGACCAAGCAGACCAACTCAGAGTCAGAAAATGTTACAAATAAAGAGGTCTCAACTTGCTCATCAAAGGGTTCATCCTCAAGGTAGATCCACTTTACATGGCAGGATCTTGATCTGTAGAGAGGGTGAGAACTAGCAGAACTTTCTTGGCTTTCCTGTCTCCTAAGAATTTTGGGGATCAGATTAGGATTTTCAAATATAGGTGGAGGATTTGGATCAAGATTAGCTCTGGTGTAATGAGTCCTTTCTGAAGCCAGGCTTTTAGGTGTATTTTTGGTTTTTCTCTAAATGGAATTAACAACACAACTTCAACAGTTTCTCTAAGAGGTTTTAGATAAGGGTTTGAACATTCTTAAAGACTTATTTGATAAGAGGAACTGGTCGAGTGTTTGAGACTAGATGTTCAATCCATAAACTAGACCGGAGATAGATTGAAGCAACATTCATTTACCGTGCAATTGCAAAGCAAGAGCAGTTCAAAGGCTACCTGGCTAACTTCAGGCTCTGTCTGTAGTTTATAAAGTAAACAATAGTAACAAAAAAATTATTCGTTCCCTAGTGGAGTCGCCACTATGTTATCACTTAGATTTTCCTTCAAGTTGTTGGGAAGAGGAAAGGGGTCTGAGGTAAACACAAACCAACTTTTAGGTATAGAATCTAGCCAATATGTACTCAGAGGGGGCTCTCTCTTTAAGTTTTAGCTTTGTTTTGAAAGATGTTAGGCTAGTTATGAAGTTTGGGAGCTTTGATTGAGTTTGGGTGGTGAAATTCAATAGCAGAGGGGTAGGACTGAGTAGTTTAGGCCATTGGGCTAATGGGGTCAAAGAAGACGGCTTAACTGGATTTGGTTTCTTAACAAGGGATGGTTTCACAGGGCAAGGAAGTCAAATGGAGAACAAATAAAGACTTAAAATAGATGGAATTGACTCAAAATGGGTGAAGGGTAGTTAAGAATCCTTCAACATATTCGAAAGAGGGAACTTGAATGATTACTAATAAAGAACATTTAAGAATTCTTTACTAAATAATCAAAGTGAATAAACTAGAAAACAAGAGCAATTAAGAATTCATTGTTTAGACTAGTTCAGAGGAAAACATTAAGAATAACAACGATTGAAAACGGATTGCACTCAAGCACTTTCTGAATTATTCTTTTTCGTTTATCATTCAGATATAAAACACAGTTGATATAATAAACAAGAAAATTTTAAGACATAAGATATAGAAGACTTATTGATCTGGTGCCTGACTCAAGAATCTTGGGAAAAGTCCTTTGCATCAATTCTTTATCTAGCTAGCCATACAAAATTTTGTCCAACAACACTTTATTCCAAGATAATCAGTATTACAGTAATGTCTAAGAATCCACCCTCAATACTCCAATTGAGGGAGTTTTTATACAAAAAGTTTACAAAAAATATCTCATAACAAAGTGAGATATATTCTAGGATGACTAAGTGTTGGCATTATGATTCAAGTGTTGTCCTTGATGGAAACTCCCTCAGAGGTATGATCCAGGTGATGGCAACTCACTCAGAGGACAGATCATAGTGCAACATGTAAAGAGAGAGATGTATGTTGGTTGACTGTGATGAAAGTACGTATATACGCGGGTATGTGAGCAAAAGGCGCGTATATGTATACACGCAGGTTCACAGAAGGAAAGGTGCATACATGTCGGAAACCATGGTTTTGGTCCATGGTATTTTGGTATTGGTCCATGGTATTTGGTTCGAAGTGTTGACCGCAGGTATTGGGTCCAAGGTATTGGCTCAACATGGTTTTGGGCCATGGTATTGAGAGAAGCCTAAACCTATATAAGGAGAAGATCATTAGGCCAAAGGAGAGGTCTGCAAGTGATGAATGTCTGATGAAGTGTGACATCCAGATGCTAGTTATGGGTTGGTGATGCCTTGCTTGATCTGAACCAAGGTTGCACTCATGTGGAGGATGATGAACGATGGAACGGGATCGCAAGGCTTGGAATGATTATCTTTATATGGTTTGATTATGGATAGACTAGATCTATTGATGCATGTCATTGTATGAATGTTATGATTTGGGTATGTTCTGATGTCTGAAATAGCTACAAAGTTATGAGTTAGAATTTGCAGATCTGTACGCGGGTTGTCTTCGGTAAAAGTGCATATACATGCAGGTTGGGTTCGTCCAAGTAGCATATACAGTATGAAGTATGATATTTGAAGTTGCTATTGGATCTGGTTGTTGTTGCAGAGTTATGTAGTCTGTTCTGTGTTCTGGTGACTATGTTGTTGACAGGGTTTCAATATAGGGTGATTCAGAGATTGATGATGCAGGTTGTATTGCAATGGTGATTGTTTTATGGATCTAGTATGAAAATGTATGAAACGTGGTCCCTGGGTGATTGTAGGCCGACACCTACGTATTGGTAAACATATTGGCAAGTACATGAGCTAGGGGGTTGTTGCTCCCTTCCAGGAGCAACTGGAAAACGAGTGAAGGTTGGAGCCTTTAGTAGGCCAGTGCCTACGTACTAGTAATTGGAACGGCTAGTACAAGAGCTAAGAAGGTTGTAGCCTTCTGTAGGTAGAAGCCTGCGTACTGGTAAAGGACTGCACTAGTACATTGTAAAAGAAATTTCTTATTAAAGGAAGATAGAAACAAATTGCAGCAGGTGGTTTTCACCCACATTGGGTTTCCACCTTATATCATGGTGTTCATGTGTGCTCTTTATGTGTGATGATCTATTCTGTTTTACTGCACTTGTTTACTGTTAATATGGTTAACAATGTTCTGATACATTTACTGAAGATAAGCTAACTGAATCATAAGATTACTTCATATACGCTGGTTGCATTTAACACAGTCGCGTATATACACGGATATCCTTAACTAAAGTTGTGTATATGTATCTGAGTGTGAAAATGAAAAAGTATCTGATTTGATAATACTGATTCACCCCCCCCTCTCAGTATTATTTCCAACACACTCATGTTCCATTGTAAGGCAACATTGAAATTTATTTAAGGGATCCTATGCAAAAAATCGGAAGAACAAAAGTTGAATAATCACTTATGTACCTCAAAGATCTTATGATTGGTTTTGTCACGCCCACGAGTTGTGTTGGAAATGTGCTACGAGTTGGGGAGACAAACTCGGTTAAACAGGACGAGTCGAGGATCAACGAGTTGTGTGCGATGAACACACGATTTAGGTGCGACATATGTCCGACAATATGCGACGAAAGAATGCAATGATGGGACGAGTTTATACGATGGGTAGAAGACCGCACAGAGAGGAATAGCTGACCCACGAGTTGGGTGAACTGTTGTGAAGGATGGATAGGTCGGCGAGAAGTGGCGGCGAAATGGTGTGTGAATGACGAAATTGTATGGTCAGCCTGGGCAGGCCAACCCCATTGTAACCATGGTGGATGGGTATATATTAGTGTTGAACACATGGTGGAGAGGCATCAAATGATCAAAACATAACATATTTCCAAGAGCGAGCCAAGTAACTTGGAGAGAGAAGGGAGGTGAAGATAAGGTAAGGGTTGAGGTTCAGGGGGATGGGTGGACCAAAGAACCAAGGCAGAAAAGTGAACAGACCAAAAAAATGAGTTTGGGTACTGCAGAGTGGGTCTGCCCACAGGGGCAACAACCAGGTGACAGGTTGGCTAGAGGCGAACGGTAGTACGAAAGCTTGGGTGATCCAGATTTAAACAGGAACACAACAAATTACAGAGATAACCATAAACACAAAGATGCGGTGGAAATAATACTTCATTTCATTAATATAAAACAGTGAAATATGCTTACAAATAGAAATGGAAATAAATCAACTAGGGCGAGGGTAACTTATCTCTGAGAAGAGATATGGTGGCTACATGCCTCTGAACTATGTTACAATGAGGCTCGAAGGCCTATTTATTATTCAGAAACAATGGAAAACCCTAAACATCCAAAAACCTAACCCTAGAAGGTGAAACGCCAAACTGTGGACCTCGTTTGGGTAAATTGTTACATCAACTTCCTCGAGTCGTAACTTTGGCATACGATCTCCGTTTGGTGTGCACAATATCTCATTAGAAAGATCTATCCGAGAACTACAACTTTGGGAAGAGCAACATCGGTCCATGGACCCATGTTGCTCCCAGTTTTCCCAAAAAAACATCGTTTAGGACCTCAAAACGACTCTGGAAATTCAAAACCTGAAAAACTGCTAAAAATAGTAAATTGTGCTACAATTAAGGATATTGAAAAGCTAAAAGAAAGAACAGTGGGGGTCCAAGTGGACTTAACGGGTGGCCACCAATCTCCACCTAGATCATTCCTCCCCCGTTAGGAAGCAATGGTCCCCGTTGCATTAAGTTCCTCCATGAGATGAGGAAACTTCTGCTGAGCTTGGTCCCTGGTGAGCCACTTGCCCTGGTGAAGGGGTTGGCCTACTTTGACGACTCGACACAGTTGGATATTATGCTGGGGAGTGTGCTTGATCTGTGTGTCCATGATCTGATCAGTGGCAGCTTGTTCCATGCAATCTGGATTTAACTCTGTGGGTGTGAGCTGTTCTGCAATGTTGGATGTGTCTAGTAATGGTGGAAAGTATGGCTGAAGGTGGTCCACATTGAACACTGGGTGCAGGCCAAGTTATGGGGGAACACTAAGCTCAAATGCATTATCTCTCACAACGTTCGTAATGGTGTAAGGACCATACCAGAGTGGTATGAGTTTCTGATAGGCTCTGGTAAAGCATTCATTTTGCAAATGCAACCAGAGTTTGTCGCTCACCTGAAACTTGTGTGGCACTCAATGTTAATCATGTTGCTGCTTGTACTTGGCATTTGATTTCTCCAAAATGTCATGGACCTGTTGGCAAATATGTTGGATGTGCTTAATGAAGTTGTTTCCCTTATCTGTTTTGGACTGGACATGAGCTGAATTTGCGTGAGTAGCTATAAATAGCATGGCCACATCAATGGGACATAGTGGCTGAAATCTCAAGCCCACCTGAAAAAGGCTGTGGTGAGTCGAGCTTTGGAGAGCCCGGTTGTAGCTATGCTGAACATAGGGGAGGCTCTCGTCCCATGTGCGTGGATACTTTGAGTTGTACATGCACAAAATGTGTACGATCATCCTGTTGACAACCTCTGTCTGGCCATCAGTTTGAAGATGGAAGGTTGTGGACTTAGTGAGTTTGGTGTCCAGCATCGACCAGAGACTGGACCAAAATGTACTGAGGAACCTGCTGTCTCGATTTGAGATGATAGTAGGTGGAATCCCAAAGTGTACCCGCACTCATTCAAAGAAGAGTTTAGCAGTGGCTTTTACTGTGATATTCTTCTTGCAAGCCGTCATAACGGCCACCTTCGAGAACTTGTCGACAACCACAAAAACACAATTGTTTCCATACTTAGTGGAAGGAAGACCTGACATGTAATCCATGGAAATGGATTCCCAAGGTCGACTAGGGGTAGGAAGTGGGATATAGAGGCCTTGCTTCTTGATGGTCGGTTTGGCAATGACGAAGTGCATGATCTGATGTACTTCCCGACATCTTGCAAAAGATTCGGCCAATAGAAATACTTCTGCAATAATGCCATTGTTTTCTTGACCCCAAAATGCCCAGCAGCACGACTGTAGTGTGCTTCACAAATCATCTTGGCAAGTCCGCTTGAAGTAACACAAAGGTGACCCATGATTTAAACGAATGGAATTGAAATTAGATGGCATTTAGTTCTTCCACATTCGTTAGAATGTGTGCTTGAGCTCTATCATATGCTCGCTATTAGTGATGCGGAAGTAGTAATCGGGGTAAGTGTTGTGGTTGACGGCGTTAGGGGGATTGGCAGTGCCGATAGCGAGGATGGTGGTTGGACCATCTGCCCGTTGAGCCTTCTTGATTGCCTCCAAATTCAAACCCAAAGTCCCAGGGATGGTTGATCACTCTAATGGTGTAATATGCAACAAAAAGCTTTAATATGTGATGCAGCAGGTGCTTGCTTGCTTACTCGAGGAATGAATGTTGTAGGGAGTAAGCATGAAGTTATATAGGGCGAGGCGGAGCAAGCACTTGTGGTCCACTTCCGAGCAAAGAAAAGAAGATGGAGAGAAATCATGTGCGGGTTAAGGTGCGAATGTAACGCACGTGCCAAGAGAGTTGCATGGTGAAAGATGCAAACGCCGTGCCGTTGCAGGGAGGGCATACGGATCAGAATTGATTCGAGAAGGTAGCGCGTCAGAATTGACCTAGAAGGTAATGGAGAGAGATAGTGGACTCGGACTCGGAATCGATGTCCAATGTTTATCCAACGTTCTGTCTCTGGCGCAATACATACATTGGATACGACATTTTGGTAGTTACGTTTTCAATTCCATTTCCGTGGATAGTGTTGTCCAGTCGTAACCTGCAAATAAAAAGCTTTCCACATGGATGCGATGACTTTATATGTCTTTATTTCGGCGGTCAGTATTTTCTTCTTCTGTTTAGGCATAAAAGCCTTCGCATAGGGATTGGATGATTATATGTGTTTATTTTCATTAATTAAATAATGTGCACTTTAGTAAATTAAATGAGATACAGGTTTAGATGTACATAATTGAATTTAATGTTGTATATCCCATATATATTTCGACTTACACTATTGCTAATTACATATGATTTATAATGCTATGAACTAAATATAGTTTATTTATGATGCATCACTTCCTATTACCATGGACCAAAACTTTCTCTCACAGTTTATTATCATGGATCACAACTTTCGCAGACCGTTTACTAATTTAAGGTTGACTAAATTATATACACTCATTTCACCAAAGCTGACCGTTTCCTAATTTACGATTGACTAAATTATATACACTCATTTCACCAAAGCTGACTGTTTACTCAATTACATATGATTAAATTATATACACACATTATACCGTTTACTGATTTACGGTCAACCAAATTATATACACACATTTCACCGAGTTGACCGTTTACTCATTTATGGTTAATCAAATTACATATACGCTACATCAAAGTTTTATGTGAGTATTTTTTTAATCGATATATTAATTTATTATTTTCGTATTCCTAATGACGTCACAATAACATCCTCAAAATATTAATTTATTATTCTCTTAATGTAAACAAAATATTAATTTATTGTTTTCTTATTCCCTAATGAAAATCCAATAATGTAACCAAAGAGTTTTGACTAAATGAAAATCGAATAATGTACTTCTGTGTAAGTTTATTAATTACGGAGTGAGGTAAAGTGGGCTACCCTGTATTTTTTTTTTTTAAGTTTTTTTTTTTTTTTTTAAATTTAATAATAGAAATATTTTTTAAAATAATTAAGAATAATTTTTAAGAGAGTGTTCAGAGTGGAAAATTTTGATATGATGTTTAGTTCACACGAAAGTTGTTGTTGTTTCCATTATATTTAGTGTATTGTATGTTTTTCTGTCACTTTATCAATTCATTTGAATATTGTGAGCAACATAAGGAGGTACAAGAGGACTTAATACCATAACTCAATTATATTGGTATAGTTGAGTTGAAGAAAAAATTGAGAGCTTAGGCTGCAAGTTGACTATTCTAGCGAGGAGATCAACCAACGTCTCATTCTCCCAACTCAATCCCAGAACTCTGTTAGATTGGTAGAGTTGAGTTGAAGAAAAAACTGAGTGTAGACTGCAAGTTACCCATTCTAACGAGGAGATCAACCAATATTTCCTTCTCCCAACGTATGCCTAACTAACTCAAAATAATTGTTATCACTAACTAGCTTTTTAACATAATGAAAAATTCCTCACCTTAAAAACATAAATTTAAGAATGATGCTTTATAATGAACATATTTATTAAATTTGTATTAAATGAGAGGATTTTTTTAATGAAAAATTAGAAAATTTAGGAAATTTTAAAATCTTCTTTTGATTTACTCCCTAAGTTGATTTTTCCCTCCCTATATTCACTTTTATCGTCTTGTTATGAGGTTCACCGCTTGTAATACCGTTAGTGAGAAGTAAATATTTAATTTACTTTTACGAGGTTCACCGCTTGTAATACCGTTAGTGAGAAGTAAATATTTAATTTACTTTTACTGTGTAACTTCATAAACTATGGGTTGTGTTGAATCCTGGTGGAAAATTTAAATGTTTAAATTTTATTTTGATTTTATTTAAAAACTTGGATATGACTAGCCATGGAATTTAATGAGAAAAGAAACTAAATGAAAATATTTTCACTCACTAGAGAGTTGGAAGACAATTACTCCTCTCCCTCTCCCAAAAGATAAATAATCTTAGTTAGGGCAAGGAAGCCAGAGAGGGTGAGAGGAGAAAAACCCAAGGAAATCGTGAAGACTTGGTACCTTGTTGGAGGAGGTCTAAGTGAGGAGAATGAAGTGAACCTGCAACAAAATGTTGTCGAAGGAAGGCATGATTCTCTGACATCCTACACCTAAACAAAATGTTGTCGAAGGAAGGCATGATTCTCTGACATCCTACACCTAAACAGATAAGTATTTCATTTTTTCTTTTATTTTTTCAGAACCTATATTTCTTTTGTAATTACAGTGGAATGAGTAAATTTTGTTAAGGTTAATGAATGAAAATTACATGATTAGACAATAGAAGAAAATGGTAATTCTTTTTCTAATATAGTAGCGTTGAATTCTCTACCAAGCTTTTGTGATGAATCACAATAGTGTCTGGGTGTAATAGAGTAGTATGATTTTCCTATAAAGAAGATGGTAATTTTAGATAATGTCTGGGTGTAACAGAGTAGTATGATTTTCCTATAAAAGTTGGTAATTTTACAAAATGTTTGGGTGTAACAGAATAGTATTATTTTCCTATAAAGAAGTTGGTAATTTTACATAATGATTGTGAAAGGTTTTGATACATATGACACAATGTGTTATGTGTTATATGCTGAATAATTTAGAGTAATTGTATCTGGACAAACCTGAACAGGTTGGTTCCGTCCATTGTCTGAAACAATCCTTGTTCTTGTAAATACATATATACCTATGTGGTTCAGAAGGTTGATTAATAGGTCTCAGAGGTAGACCACATCTCACTTATCAACTGAAACACTAGTAATAATAGCAGTAATGTGAAAGGGTAGAAGGACTCAACTGAAAATGATGTAAAAGGGGTCTATATGTTAAACATAAATCTAAAATAATGAATAGATATTATTATGATATAATTAAGAAGTAAATTAAGGAAGGATGACAAACTTTGTTGATATAATTATCTATATTATATACCATATTAGTTTTCCCAGTCCAATTGGCCAATACCAACAGTCGAAAAATAGTTCTAAGTCCATCCTTACAACTCTAAGAAGCAAGACAGGCCCGATATAAGCCATTCTGAATCTTCAAAATTGATAAAAAAAATAATAAATATTATTGAATAATTATACTGTAATGTAGGATCTGCACACAATAGAGAATGCACACACAACTAGAACTTTCCCTTGGGATATAAAGAAAATATATAACCATGTGTTGGTTACAAACATACAAACAATTGTCACAATATATAGTGATAGATAGGCGAATGAACTATAGCATAACTAGCATTTAGTAAGCCATAAGAAGGTTGTGGAAATAACTACCAATAAAAGAAAGATATATCCACCCTGGAAGAGATTGGATTAACAACCCTTGAATAATTAAAATGAAGTTACAATGTGTATAACGGAACAAGGATGTAAGTAAATAAATAAATATCAGGCCAAACTGTAAACTCTTCCTTTTAAAAGAAAACCAATAAAAATAATATTAAAGAAACTAGACACACATATCTTTTATTAAGAGATATTATTAAATGCAATAACCATCAAAGCACTGGTGTTCCACTATAAGGCAACATTGAAATTCATTTAAGGGATCCTATGCAAAAAATTAGAAGAACAAAAGTTGAATAATCACTTATGTACCTCAAAGAGCTTACGACCAGTTTTGTCACGCCTACGAGTGGTGTCGGCAATGTGCTACAAGTTGGGGAGACACACTCTCGGTTAAACAGGATGAGTCGAGGAGCAACAAGTAGTGTGTGACGATATGCGATGAACACACGAGTTAGGTGTGACATATGTGCGACAATATGCGATGAAAGAATCCGATGATGGGATGAGTTTATACAATGGGTGGAAGACCACACGGAGAGGCGGAGCCGACCCATGAGTTGGGCAAACCGTTGTGAAGAATGGGTGGGTCGACGAGAAGTGGGGGCGAAATGGTGTGTGAATGACCAAATTGTATGGTCACCTTGGGCAGGCTGAACCCATTGTAACCATGGTGGATGGGTATATATTAGTGGAGAACACATGGTGGAGAGGCATCAAATGATCGACACATAACATACTTCCAAGAGCGAGCCAAGTAACTTGCAGAGAGAAGGGAGTTGAACATAAGGAAAGGATCGAGGTGCAGGGGGATGGGTGGACCAACGAACCAAGGCAGAAAAGCGAACAGACCAGAAAAACAAGTCCGAGTACCGTAGGGAAGGTCTGCCCATAGGTGCAGCGACCGGGTGGCAGTTTGGGTAGAGGAAAACGGTATTACAGAAGCTTGGGTGATCCAGATTTAAATAGGAACACAACAAATTAAAAAGATAACCATAAACATAGAGATGTAGTGGAAATAATGCTTCATTTCATTAATGTAAAATACTGAAATATGCTTACAAACAGAAATAGAAATAAACCATCCAGGGCAATGGTAGCTTATCTCTGAGAAGAGATGTGGTGGCTACATGCCTCTGAACTGTGTTATAATGAGGCTCAAAGGCCTATTTATTGTTGAGAAACAATGGAAAACCCTAAACATCAGAAAACCTAACCCTAGAAGATGAAACGCCAAATTGTGCACCCCATTTGGGTAAATTGGTACATCAACTTCCTCGGGTCGCAACTTTGCCATACGATCTCCGTTTGACACGCACAATATCTCGTTAGAAATATCTGTCTGAGAACTACAACTTTGGGAAGAGAAACATTGTTCCATGGACCCATGTTGCTACCAATTTTCCCAAAAAGCGTCGTTTAGGGCCTCAAAATGTCTTCGGAAGTTTAAAATCCGAAAAGCTACTAAAAATAGTAAATTGTGCTACAATTAAGGAAATTGAAAGGCTAAAAGAAACAATGGTGGGGGTTCAAGTGGACTTGGTGGGTGGCCACCAATATCCACCTGGATCATTCCTCCCCCATTAGGAAGCAATGGTCCCCATTGTGTTGAGTTCCTCCATGAGATGAGGAAACTTTTGCTGAACTTGGTCCTTGGTGAGCCACTTGCCCTGGTGAAGGAGTTGGCCTACTTTGAAAACTCGATATAGTTGGATATTTTGCTGGTGAGTGTGTTTGATCTGTGTGTCCATGATCTGATTAGTTGCATTTTGTTCCATGTGATCTAGATTTAACTCTGTGGGTGTGAGTTGTTCTGCAATGTCAGATGTGTCTAGTAATGGTGGAAAGTATGGCCAAAGGCGGTCCACATTGAACACTAGGTGTAGGCCAAGGAATGGGGGAATGCTAAGCTCAAATGCATTGTCTCCCACAACCTTGGTAATGGTGTAAGGACCATATTGGAGTGGCCTGAGTTTCTGATAGGCTCCGATAAGGCATTCCTTTTGCAAATGCAACCAGACTTTGTCACTCACCTAAAACTTGTGTGGCACCCAATGTTGATCATGTCGTTGCTTGTACTTGGCATTTGATTTCTCCAGAATGTCATGGACCTCTTGGCAAATATGTTGGATGTGCTCAATGAAGCTGTTTGCCTTATCTGTTTTGGACTGGACATGAGTCGAATCTATGTGAGTAGCTGCAAATGGCATGGCCACATCAATGGGACATAGTGGCTGGAATCCCAAGTCCACTTGAAAAGGGTTGTGGCCAATCGAGTTGTGGAGAGCTCGGTTCTAGCTATGATGAACATAGGGGAGGCTCTCGTCCCATGTGCATGGAAGCTTTGAGTTGTACATGCGCAAATTGTGTACGATCATCTTATTGACAACCTCTGTCTGGCCATCAGTTTGAGGATGGAAGGTTGTGGACTTAGTGAGTTTGGTGTTTAGCATCGACCAGAGACTGGACCAAAATGTACTGAGGAATCTGCTGTCCTGATCTGAGATGATAGACTGTGGGATCCCAAAGTGTACCCACATTCATTCAAAGAAGAGTTTAACAATGGCTTCTACTGTAGCATTCTTCTTGCAGGCCACCATAATGGCCACCTTTGAGAACCTGTCGACGACCACAAAAGCACAATTGTTTCCATGCTTAGTGGAAGGAAGGCCTAAAATGTAATCCATGGAGATGGATTCCCAAGGTTGACTAGGGGTAGGCAGGGGGGTATGGAGGCCTTGCTTCCTGATGGTTTGTTTGGAAATGACACAGGCAGTGCATGATCTGATGTACTTCCCGACATCCTATTGAAGATTCGGCCAATAGAAATACTTCTGCAGTATTGCCACCATTTTCTCGACCCCAATTTTCCTAGCAGCCCAATTATAGTGTGCTTCCTAAATCATCTTAGCACGCTCGCTTAAAGGAACACAAAGGCGACCCAGGTGGCATAATAGGGCATCCTGGAGGTGAAAATATGGAAGATGCTGACCCTCAAAGAGTGTCTTGTATGTGTGGCCAAATTCTGAGTCGTTTTTGTAGAGAAGTGGCCAATCAGAAGTCTCATGCCCACAAGAGTTGAGCACGGTGGTTAACGCCATGATCGGTGGTCGACTTAGGCAATTTGCAACATTATTGGTGCTGCCCTTCTTATACTTGATATTTAAATGGAACTATTGCAAGTATGTGGACCACTTCTAATGGTGATCATTCTACAATTTCCCTTGGGTCTGTATGACTTGCAGGGGTCAGTGGTTTGTGTGGATGACTATTTCCTTCCCCAAAATGTAATGCTTCCATTGTTGGTAGGCTTTCATAATGGAATACATCTCTTTGTCATAAGTGGGATACTTCCAGACTGTGTCTGAAAGTGTTTCACTGTGATATGCCACTGGATGCCCATGTTGAGTAAGGAGTACCCCAATAACATAGTCAGAGCTACCTTCTCGACCTCAAATGGTTGTTGCAAGTCTGGTAATGCGAGCACTGATGTCGAGGAGAGGCAATATTTCAACTCTGTGAATTCCTTCTATTGAGATTCAGACCAAAAGAATTTTTCTTTTACTCCTCCCTTGGTGACTTGACTCAAGGGCCAAGTGATATGAAAAAATCCCAACACGAACTTGCAGTAGAAGTTGGCAAGACCTAGAAAGCTGCGGAGCTCTGTCAAAGTGGTTGGAGATGGCCAATCTTGAATGACTTAGATCTTGGCTGGATCCACATGCATCCCCTGTTCATTAATAATTTATCCCAGACACTGAACTTGGGTCATGTCAAAAGTGCATTTATCCAAATTAGCACATAACTTATGTTGCGTAGTGTTTAGAGGACCTATCGGATGTGGTGGAGGTGCTCTTCCCAACTTTGGCTGAAGATCAGGTTGTCATCCAAGTATACCACTACAAATGAGTTGGTGAATGGCTACAAGATGTCATCCATTAGCCTCATGAAGGTTGCAAGAGCATTTATCAACCCGAAAGGCATAACCAACCATTCGAAAAGATCCTCCTTGGCTTTGAATGCAGTCTTCCACACATCGGAGGCTTCGATTGGTACCTGGTGATATCCTGACTTCAAATCGATATTTGCTGAAATATTTCCCCCCCTTCAGTTGGTCCAGGAGGTCATCAATCCGTGGGATCGGGTACCTATTATGAATAGTCATCTTATTCAATGCCCGATAGTCAATACAAAGTCTCCAAGTCCCATCCTTCTTCTGTACCAACACGATCAGGCTTCCACAAGGTGATGAACTCGGACGGATGTGACCTTTCTGCAACAGCTCCTGAATCTGCCTATTGATTTCATAATTCTCATTCGGCAGTGGTGCACCTAGGGTCAGATCGATGGAGTGCTTGACCTGACAGTGCAAAGTAAATTCTCAAGAGGAGGTGAAGATGTCCTCATACTCCTCCACAACCTTGTCCATTTGTAGTTGTCGTGCGGAGGGGCCTTGTCTGGAGGTCATGGCTACTATCTTCTTATTTCCATGAGGGTGTATCATCAAGAAAACAAATTTCTCAGTTTTGGAAATGAGCTTACTACATTGTTTTGCAGTAACCAAAGAGATGGCGATAAGCGGTGCTACCTCTGGTATCTTGTACAAATTATTTCACAAAGTAACAATAATAGCACGGAACCTTGATTCATACACAACATGTCTCTTCCACAAGTATGATTGTCCTAATAATACATCACAAACTTCAAGGGGAGCAATGTCACACAATACCTCATCCGTGAAGGGCTTGATGTTGTATGGAAGGCGACACTGTTGGCTCACGTGAAGATCTTGTCATTGGTGAAGCCACCTAATGGTGTACGATTGTGGATGTGTTGTGGTTAGTAAGCCCAACCGCTTCACGGTCTCTGCTAAAATGAGGTTCTTTTGGCTCCCGTTGTTGACAATGAATTGTAGCGGGGAGCCCTTTACTCACATTTGTGAGTGGAAGAGATGCTCCTCCTCCTCTAGATCTTCAGGTTCCTCCTTTTGGATCTTTGTGGTGGCAACGGTGGCATTGGGCTCCGCATCAATAATCTTCTTCCCTTTGTGATTCCCCTTTTCGGGTTCCGACTCAAAGTCAAAACATGCATTTGATTCTAAAACCTTTAGCTCAACCACCAGTGACTTCTTGGCCCGACACTCACTTGTGTTCTGAATGGAGCTCTTATGGAACTCACACCACTTTCCCATGTCCTTTTTCGGCTTCGCGATGTTGTTCTTTGCCTGCTGCTTTCGCAGGTTGTCTTGGGCTGCCCCATCTTGGCTTTGTCCTTTGTTCTGTAGTTTGGGGACACCTTTCCCTTACTTCAAATTCGCAGATCCAAAGTCTTGCTTCTTCTGTTTAAACTTTTTCTCAACGTTGACGACATATCGGTATGCTGTGTCGAGCGAGGAGATGTTCAAGGATTATATTTCTTCCGGAATGTACTTGTGCAGACAACCATAGTATTTGAGTATCAAATTCTGCTTCGAATCCTTGATACCAAACTTTGTGTGAAGGGTATGGAAAATATTGGTAAACTTCGGCACATCTTGGTCCCTTCCCTACTGCAGCGTGGTCCACTTTATGTCCTCATAGCTTCCGGCAGGGTAGTACTACTCCTTGATGGCATCTCGGAATGAATTCCAAGTGGGTGCGACTGAATATAGTAAGCATGTACTTTCATGATTCTATTCACAGTAGGTTTCCATTAAGTCCTTGACATGGGGGGTTGCTTTGAGAAGAGCGAAAATAATCTTTTCCCGACTGGAAAAATCATGAACAGAAAAATAACCCTCTAGCATATTTAACCATTTATCGACGAAATTCGCATCTATCTGACCCTTGAATATGGGGATTTGAAAATTAACTTGTACCTTAAATGGTGTGGCATTTCCATAGTAGTTGTTGGAAGCCGATGCATCGCCCCTGGGTAGCCGCTAAAGGATCTGGGCAAAGTTGTTCGTCATTGCGTTCCTTTGTCGCTTGAGGGCTTCTTCGAACAAGATTTTGATATGATCTCTTGCCCCTTCGTCTTTCTTTTCATCTTCCATGGGACATGCAAAGAAAAATAGAGAAAAAGAAAACCCCTCTAATACCACTGATCCATATTTAAACAGGAACAAAAAACATTACAGAGATAACCATAAACATAGAGATGCAGTGATAATACTTCATTTCATTAATGTAAAATACTGAAATATGCTTACAAACAGAAATGGAAATAAACCAGTTAGGGCGATGGTAGCTTATTTATGAGAAGTGATGTGGTGGCTACATGCCTCTGAACTGTGTTACAATGAGGCTCAAAGGCCTATTTATTGTTGAGAAACAATGGAAAACCATAAACATCCAAAAACCTAACCCTAGAAGATGAAACGCCAAACTGTGGACCCCGTTTGGGTAAATTGGTACATCAACTTCCCGGGGTCGTAACTTTGGCATACTATATTCATTTGACGTGCACAATATCTTGTTAGAAATATCTATCCGAGAAATACAACTTTGGGAAGAGAAACATTGTTCCATGGACCCATGTTTCTCCCAATTTTCCTAAAAAACATCATTTAGGGCCCTAAAACGGCTCTGGAAGTTCAGGACCCAAAAAACTGCTAAAAATAGTAAACTGTGCTACAATTAAGGAAACTGAAAAGCTAAAAGAAACAATGGTGGGGGTCCAAAGTGGACTTGGTAGGTGGCCACCAATATCCACCTAGATCATTGGGGGAGGTGACACGATCCACGAGCTGGGTGAGGTGACACGACCCGCGAGTTGGGCAGGTCTATATGACAGTGCAGAGGCTCGATGAAGGTGACACAACCCACGAGCTCGACGGTCAACATGTGACCGGACCCACGAGCTAGGCGTTCGACATGAGAGCACGGAGTGTGCAAGTTGAGAACATCGGGAATGATGAGTTCGGCATTGGGGAGATACTAGCGAGGCACGATGACTTGGTCATCAGGGAGATACGAGTTGGTGGTACGACATGACTTGGGTGATGCTGCATGGTAGGGTGGGCCGCCCTAAATGGTAAAGTGGGTCGAGTTGAACAGTGAGCTTGGGCAAGGCTGCATGGTGGTGTGCGTGAGGTTGAATGAAGGCTTGGGAAGGCCTAAATGAAACTTGGGCAAGGCTGGACAAAGCCGACTTGGGAAGTGAAGTTTGGCAGTTTTGCCAAGGTAATTCTGGGGTTGCCTTGAAAGGCTGATGTTGTATATGAAATTGTAAATTATACTGTTATATTATATTTTGGGCAAGCTCTAACCAGGGAGTTGCCCCTCCCTTGAAGAATATTGTACTTGTGTACTATTATATGAATGAAGTTAAAGATGAATGTTTCCACTGTGTAAATGAATGATGAATGCCTAGTGAAGTGGAAAATATTCTAAGTATTGAATGTTAGGCATAGTTTGTACTTGAAAGTATTGGTGAAAATAAATCAGGTAGTGGTGTCACACCTACCTATGTGTGGTTAAATACCACCGACAGAATAGGGGCATGAGTTGGTATCAGAGGAATATTTGGAGGAAGTGATACAACTACACTTCGTGATAGTTGGTACAGAGGGATAGCCCTTTGATCGATTTACAAGAAGAAGTGTTAGAACTACACTTCGTGACATTTGGTATCAGAGGTACTGAATCTTTGAAGAAACGTTTATCCTACTACACTTCGTGAGTTAGTATCAGAGGTTGATTCACTCGAACGAGATTGCAGAAGTGAAGGGATACCTCTACACTTCATGATAGTTAAAGACAGACGCCTTTGATTGGTTTACTGTCTACCCTAGATCACAAAGGAAGATGATGGCAGAACAAGCAGAGGAATATCAAGTTATGATAGGTGAATCTAATAAGGGAGCTGATCCAGTTCTGATGGATCGAGTGGTGGATAGGATTGAGGAGTTGGCATCTAAATTAGCTTTAGTGAAGTCTGAATATGATGAACATACATATATGGAAACAGTGTTGCAGATTAAATATATGAAGTTTAAGGAAGGATTTAAAGACCTCAAAATCTGGTATGAGTATACGAAGTGGTTGTATGCACAAAGAGAGAAAGAAGTCAAAGAGATTTGCACTGCAAGAGACCAATGTTTGGAAGAAATATTGAAGTTATAGAATGATCTTGGAGATGCTCGGAATGAGGTAACGGTTTTGAAGAAGGCAATTGGGTAAAGTTCTGGTGGAGGAGTTGCTCATGTGAAAGTCACTGAACCTGACTCTTATGATGGGACAAGAATTGCTAAAACTCTTGGTAACTTTCTATGGGATATGGAGCAATACTTGGAGCATTTGGGTATGTCTGATGATGAGGCCAAAGTGAAGGTAGTTTCTCAATTCTTGACGAAGGATGCTAAGATGTGGTGGCGAACAAAGATGGACCAGATTGCTAATGGCAATGCTGAGGAGATCACTTCATGGGATGACATGGAGAAATACTTGCAAGGTCATTTTAGTCCACAAGATGAGACATGGGATGCAAGGATTAAGATAAAATATATAAAGCAAATAGGGAGCCTACAAGCATATCAATGAGAGTTCTCAAGTGTAGTTTTAGAACTACCTAATATGGCGAAAAGGGACATGAAATTTCATTATAGGATTGGAGCCTTGGGCATGCAATGAGGTGAAGAGGTAAAACATTAAGACACTTGAAGAAGCTTTTGTAGAAGTTGATCGCTTGGTAGAACATCATGATGAAGGAACCAAAGAGAGAAATAAGAAAAGTGATAAACCGAAAGAGAAGTCTACAAAATAAGAGCCTTTGAGATCCTATGATAAGACGAAGATGAAGAAGCCTTTGAAGTGTTGCATATTTGAAGAACCACATACAATGAATAATTGTCCTTCATGACTGAAAGTGGCAACGATAGCACAATCCGATGAGAAGAAGAAGAAAGAAGAAACTTCCATTGGAGTTATGCAGATTATAGGAGTTGTAGTGGCTACAGAAGTGATCTCACGAAGAGATCCGGAAAGGAACTAGTAAGAATATGTGGAGATAAAGATTGGAAAGGAGCTATCCTCACTATGGTGGAAAGTGGTGCAACTCATAACTTCATGACTGAAGATACTACTAGAAAGATTGGGTTGAAATTTATACCAGTTCAAGCTCAAATAAAAGCAGTGAATTCTCCATCTGATTCTATGATTGGTGTGGCTAAGAAGGTCAATGTGACACTAGGTGAATGGATAGGGAAGGCTGATTTCATAGTGGTGTAGATATATGACTATGAAGCTATGCTAAGCATGGATTTTATGAAACAATTTGAAGTTATGATAGTCCAACACATGAAGAAATTGTACATTTACGACGGGCGAGAGGAAGTACCCATTGGTGTACAAACCATTGGGGCTACGACAGCCAGATGTAATTTGACAGCGATCAATGTGGAGGATGTCAAGTAAGATGAGGAAGTCTATAAGAGGTTATCTTCTACGGATGCAAAACTTATGGAGCTATCACAAGTGATTAGAGCATTGTCTGATAGTATCTTGGATCTATTAGGCAAGCTAGAGGCAATGGAGAAGGATGAGAATGCTAGACTGAATGATCAGACAGAGAGTCAGGAAGCATACATGTAGAGATTAGAAGTGGAAGATCCTGATAGATGGATTGACTTGCTATGTGAGGAAAAGGGAGAGCCTTCAGGATCCACTTCCTCCCCATATTCTTAGACTATCAAGGAGATGATGCTCATTATTAGCTGCTCATGGCAGTGAGTCACCAAAATTTTGAGCAGACATTTGGGGTGAGATGGACATGATTGGTAGTAGTGTGCAGTGATGTGTCATTGATGTAGGGACATGCGTTCTTATGGAGATGATGTATGGTTAGACTAGCTAACCAACTAGTCACCGACATGAGGGTACTAGCACATGATTTTCTTGCAAAGTTTGACATATCTATGGCACGAGGCAAGTCAGAAGTGGACACATCTAGATTACCCGAACACACATTTGTGTGGACTTACAATGTTGGGGATGGTGGCTTTTGGATGGTGTTTTCGAGGAAAAAAACCATTTAGAGTGGGGGAGTATGTTACACCCACGAGTCATGTTGGAAATGTGCGACAAGTTGGTGATACACACTCTCGGTTAAACATGATGAGTCAAGGAGTGACGAGTTGTGTGCGACGATATGCGATAGACACATGAGTTAAGTGCGACATATGTTTGACAATATGCAATGAAAGAATGTGACGATGTGATGAGGTTATATGATGGGTGGAAAATCACACAGAGAGGTGGAGCCAACCCATGAGTTGGGCAAACTGTTGTGAAGGATGGGTGGGTCGATGAGAAGTGGGGGCGAAAAGTGTGTGGATGACCAAATTGTATGGTCAGCCTAGGCATGCCGACCCCATTGTAACCATGGTGGATGGATATATATTAGTGGAGGATGCGTGGTGGAGAGGCATTGAACGATCAAAACATAACATGCTTCCAAGAGTAAGCCAGGTAACTTAGAGAGAGAAGGGAGGTGAAGATAAGGCAAGGGCTGAGGTGTAGGGGGGATGGGTGGACCAAAGCACCAAGGCGGAAAAGCGAATAGACCTTAGAAAAAATTTTGGGTACCGCCATCTGAATGTGTTGGAGAGTAGGGCAGGTCTGCCCGCGGGTGCATCGATTAGGTGGCAAGTCGAGTAGTGTCGAACGGTAGTTCGGAATGCTGGGTGAGGTGACACAACCCGCGAGTTGGGCGAGGTGACATGACCCACGAGCTGGGTAGGTTTGCAGGACAGCGCAAAGGTTGGGTGAAGGTTACATGACCAACGATCTTGGTGGTCGTTACGAGCTTTAGGTGAGTGCGACCTGACCTGCAAGCTAGGCGGTCGACATGAGAGCATTAGGTGTGCAAGTTGAGGAGTGTCGGTTGTGCGAGTTGAGAACGTCGAGCATGATGAGCTGGGTATCAGGGAGATACGATCTAGGCATGATGAGTTGGTCACTGGGGAGATATGAGCTGGGCACAATGAGTTGGACGATAGGGAGATACAAGCCGGTGGTACGACACAACTTGGGAGAGGCTGTACGGTAGGGTGGGCTACCATAAATGGTGAAGTGGGCCAAGTTGAACGGTGAGCATGGGCAAGGTTGCACAGTGGTGTGGGTGAGACTGAATGAAGGCTTGGGCAGGCCTGAATGAAACTTGGGCCAGGCTGAACAAAATCGACTTGGGAAGTGAAGTTTGGGAGTTTTGCCAAGGTAATTTTGGGGTTGCCTTGAAAAGTTGATGTTGTATATGAAATTGTAAATTATATTATTATATTATATTTTGGGCAAGCTGTAACTTGGGAGTTGCCCCTCCCTTGAAGAATATTGTACTTGTGTACTATTATATGAGTGAAGTTAAAGATGAATGTTTCTGCTGTGTAAATGAATGATGAATGCTTAGTGAATTGAAAAATATTCTAAGTATTGAATGTTAGGCATAGTTCGTACTTGAAAGTATTGGCGAAAAGAAATCGCATAGCGGTGCCACACCTTCCTATGTGCGGTTGAAAGACCATTGTCAGGATATGGGTGTGACAATTTTAGTCTCGGGCCAATCAATGAAGATCAATAACCTAAGACCTTTCCAATTCCTTAGTATATTAAAAGCATAAAATCGACCCATGTAGGTCATTCAATATTCTAAACACTAATTGATTAATCAAAGATGAGCAAATTATAAGCTGTGAAAAAATAAAAATAAAATATATCTACATGTGGACTAAGAGTCGAATAAGGGTAAGAAAATACATGACTGCATTCACCTTCGCAAAATTATGTAGCTAAAGCATCATACAAAAACAATGACAGAATCATAAATATGAATAGACAATTATATATGTGTAATGAAATTACAAATAATACTTGGATAAAAAACCCAAGATAAGGTGTCTATAAACAAATACCCTCAAATGAGAAGTGGTGCAATATCCATTACAATACTAACATAATTCTTTGTTTATAATTAATTTACATATAGATGGAACTGTTAAACTCCTAGGGTTCAAAATTGAACTTTTGTTGGAAATATATTCACTACTGAGAGGAGGGTGAATGAGTAGTGTGAGCACTTATGCAATTTTCTCCAATTATTTAATATTTAATATGAAACACATAATTAGAGATTAGTACATCACAAGTAAACATGCAAGTATAAAATCAATCAACATATAAACACAAGTATTTCTGGTGGAAAACCCATCCAGGGAAAAACCCACCATGTTGCTATTGTGCTGCTCAATTCTATTATTAATAGTTGAACAAATTTTACATGGATAAGCTCACTCCAATGAGCCTTGAAGACTTGTTTGTTTCAGACTAATCTGGTCCTTTCATATAGGAACATGTTTCTCTCTTGGATCTTCAAACTACCATCTACTAAAGGCCACCACGATCATTTGATCCTCGCCCCATTCCAATGGGACTATCTAACTCCTATGTGATGTAGAAAATTCTTCCTTCTACTGAATCCACCAAGTCAATGTCTACTCGAAACCTCCATGTCTCCACTACCTCCATGCGAGCCTCCCTTCATCTATTTTCTAACTAGACTTTGAAAACTTGCTCAACATGAGCACTACAACAACATAACATCAAAGCACAAATAAATTTGCTGCAATAACTACCATAAAAAATTCATACAAATATCTTCAACACAATGAGCAAAGCAATCTCCCTAATCACTACATCAATCTATCATCCACACCATGCACACTACATAATGTTATGGTTGAAACATGTTTTAGCTCTTTATTGTTGTCACTACAAGCCAACTCAGAAAATATGCATACTACAAAGCACATGCAGTTTGTAGACTCTTTTACATGCTCACAACTCATCTCAACCAAAATCAATCATCTCACAGTGAGCTATCTCCAATATATATGAACTCAAGTGCTCAACTCAATAATTACTCAGAACTACTGAGCTGAAATTTCATGTTCACATGCTCTATTCAAATTGGATTCAGATCATTGGCCCAATCAGTCCACTATCTCCACTTGACTTTCGATATTTTCAATTTCAAATTTTTTTTTGGTAGCAAATCGAAATTGGAATTGCAATTGGGGCAATTTGGAAAATGGCCACAACAGAAAATCTACAAAAATTACCTTCGAAGAACCTTCCATTTCTTTCAATCTAGACTGAATTTTGAAAAACCTCTCCTTGGAAAACTAATTTGGTCTGTTTTGTAAAAAACCCATGTCTCATAATTTTTGAGATCCATCCTCATTTGCCCAGAAAATCATCCGCAAAACATTCACTTATTTATCTAGCAAATTTTTGAGTTGGCATGTTTGAACAACAGGAGATCTACGAAAATTTCCTTCAATAAACCTTTCCGTTCTCTCAATTTTGACCAAATTTTGAAAAAATTCTCATAAGAAAAATAATTTTTTCCGTTTTACGCAAAACTCATATCTCATAAATTTCAAATTCATCTTCATTTGCCAAGAAAATAAAATCCAAAATTGTTGCTGATATACAAACACCATACTCAACAACTGTGCCTAAAGCTAAAGTAAAACATTTGTTCTTATGTCTAGAATCTCTGCCACCTTATCCATCATATTCCTATACTCATGTACACTCCTCCAAGCCTCCACAATAGACCTACAACTAAATAATAGGAAAGGAACAAGTCTAAGACATGCTAGACATATTCTGCCAACTTTAGGATCCATACCAACACCTACAGCTCCTCAAGTGGCGACCTAAATTGAAATAAAAAACAATTGAATTTATGAAACCTAAATTTTGACATGCTCTAAACCTTTTTATTCTCAATGCTAATGGATTATAAATTCAACTTATTGCATTATCAAATAATGCACAATTATATTTAACTATATAATGTTACCTCATTCTCCTTCCTCGGGTATAAGAAACTATACAACCTAATATGCGCTTCACCAAATTTTATTTGCTACAAGATTATATTGAAGAGAATTATGTTCAAACACCTTCACATGGGCTGAAATGTATAGGAAAAATTCTTCTCTTAAGAGAAATTCCCGACAGAGCATAGAAATAACCACAAATAATCTTAAGAGTGTTTTAATAGTAGTTTAGCCAACCTGCATTAATAACCAGCAGTGACTCAAAACCCTATAATTATGTTCACAAATTTCACTGATAAGTACTTAGGCATGGAACCATTCCTAAATTGATCAATCAATTACAAATAATACATTATATCATTATTAACCCTCTCGAAAAAAAAACTGATATCTAAAGACCAATATTTCCATAAAGGCCATCATGATTAACCCTTGTCCACGAAAGAAGATTTATTTTAAGGTCAATGCTTCAAAGCATCGACTTTAACTAAGGATTGATGGGAATTTTAATGACCAACATAATTGTTTCAAACATAATAGGTAGAGATGCAAGCCATACATCTTTCAATCGAGTGGTATCTAGGGTGTTGAAGATCCTTATAAGGGTCCCCTTTGTACTACAATTCACAAGGAGGCTTCCATTAAGGGTGAGTGCAAAGTAGGCGATGAGACAGTCATGAGAAGTTATGAATCTATCCCTCTTGAGACAAAACTGCTCAACTCTCATCTACCCACATTGTAAGCCTGAGCAGGCCAACACGAAGCTATTGAAATCATGAGAAATAACACACAAATGCTTAGAGTTTTCCATCATCTCAATATGATGCAACGACTTCAAATCCATGAATTTGTACAAAAAACAATCGTGTGCTCCAAAACCACCACAATTTGATCATGTCTTAGCTTCATGGCTCGAACCTCAGACATGAAGGATATTTCCCTAATATAGTGGCTTTGATGATCATCCCAGATTGTGACCTTATTTGGAAGGTACTAGGGATTTCAAACCCTGCCCACGGGGCCCAAAATATTACATTGGAATAACATCTCGACAACACTAATACTCCTATTTTTGAAGTCCCTTATAAAGGTTTGTTTAAATGGACCACAGTTGTAAACCTGGAAACCATGCTTTGTGCCATAGGAAAAGCAATCAAAGTCCAGCCTGGAAACCCTACTCTATGCCATGGGAAAAACAACTAAAGTCCCAGTTGGATGGTACATAGAGGAATGACGATTTTTCAGTCGCAGTATCTAGGGAAGAAAACAAATTTGGATTTGGATCAAGAGATTATTCAAGCATAGGGGCAGTCCTCCTGCTAGGTGGTGAAAAATTCATTGTCGTCGCCATTCATCAATGAATTTGGAAATCAACTTCCATACAAAAAAAAGAAAACAACCCAACCAAACCAAAGCTTCGAAAAACAAACATATTTCATTTTAAAGAAAGGTGGTAATTCAAGCTTTATTTTTAAAAATTAATATCATTGTATAATTGTGTTGTTTGTTTAAGGTAATCTCAAACATCAAATGTGATAATAATCAAATGTGATAATTTGGCATACATTATGCAAAATTCCTTCCAAGATATATTATTTTTGGTCTTTTCCTAGTTTCACTTGCATGGGGGATTGCAATTTCTTGTAGATTTTGGCCATCAAAAGAATACGATTGTCATTGTTGGCCCATATGGAAGGTTACATGGCGAATCTATATTGGCTTTGTATGTTATTACTTGTGTTTATTATTGTTTAGAAGGAATTTTGGTAGCATTATTGATATTTAACAAAATTATGATTTGCCATGATAAAACCAATGTAGAAACACACTATAATAAGAAAAAATTATAAGTTCTTGACTATTTTAGCATCTTTATTTCATTTATGCAACTTATATATATATGTGTGTTTGATCTTGTAAATGGTGGTGAAATGGTGCAAAAGGAGTATGCTAGATTTTTGAAATTAGATGAATCTAGTAGTAACAACTAATGTTTATTGATTTGATCCTGTAATTGACAGTGAGAATGTTGCAAGAATAACTACGTGAGATTTTCTTATATTATATGTATCTAGTGCCCCCCCCCACGCACCACCCTAAAAAACAAAAGGTTTACTTTCATGATTTTCCAAGGAGTTTTCAAAAACAGCCACTAAATCCCTAAAAAACTTTTAGAAACGATTTTGACAAGACTTTTGCAAGCCTAAACCAACCTTAAAGGTATTTTTTGTAGTAGTGCTTTCATTATTTTCCCATTACAAATAAGTTAACCAATATAAATGTGACATCAAATTGATATTCACAAGATTGATGAAGGGGTAAATAAGGGAATTTCAAATTTAGAAGGGCACAAGTTTTAGAGATATATTAGGACAAGGCTCAACAATCAAGATAGTTTACAAATTATGGTTTTCAAAGGTACATAAATTAGCATTTGCATAACATTGATTATTGTGTAAACTATAGGTGTACCCGATGTCTCCTATATACTATGAAAAATAAGGAAAAATCATCGCCTAATGAAGCAATCATAACATAAGTGGAAAATGTAGTTGAGCAAGATGTCCTAGAGGACATGGAACTTGATGATCTTGGTTTGTCACCCATGTTAGAGCCTTGGAAGATATGAAGAGATATTAATGGAATTCCCATAATTTGGTTTTGTTGCAGTAGCTCGATCAAAAAGTCTCAGGAGATAAAAATATTTGGGTTAATTACCATATAGAGTTAGAATATTGAGATTGTAGTAGATTTGAACTCTTCTTTAAAATCAAGAGAAGAGGAGTAGTTCACGAAAGGATCTCATAAAAAGATTGGCCTAGGAGATTGTGACATGGATAAAGAATTTTGTGGTGGAAGAGGATTATGTGTCTTTTAGTTCTCCAACCATGGAAGTGTAAGCACCAATGCTTAGAGGTGACCTAATATTAAATAACTAAGAGAATAAGGCATTAGGGGAATTTTCAGGTCTAAAATGGGCCTCCTAACAAAAATGTACAACCAAAATAAACTTTATAAGAACCAATAGGATTCAAGATGATTATGTCAACCATGGGGGATGATTCACCATCTTTGGAGTAAAAAGTAAAAATATTAAAAAATAATAAAATAATAAAACTACTTTTTCGATTTGTATTTTCAACTTGTCTGCCTAAGGTTTTACTCAAATTTTGAGCGGGAGTACTCGTTGGATGCAAAATTTAATTCCTCATCCAAGGAGTACCTATATTTCATACATTCGATGGACCCTGATACATGAAAAATAAGAAATACATGAAAAAACATGATTGCAATCACGTTTTTCATGTATTTCTCATTTTTTGTGTAATAGGGTCCATAAAAAGTATGCAACATGGTTACTCCTTGGATGAGGAATCAAATTTTTCATCCAATGAGTTTTTTCACTCGATATTTGAGTAAATCCATAGGGAGATAAGTTGAAAATATGATTTGAAAAATTAGTTTTTTTTTTTTTTTTTTTTTTTTCCCTCTAAATTTTGATGATGTAATCTAACATTATTTTATTATTTCCACTATTGTTTTATAATTTCCTTAGGAGGCCCATTTCAGACCTCAAAACTCCCCTAATGATGCCATGCATGAAGCACATGCATTAAAGAGGTAAAACTAATATTTTAATCAAAATTCGATAATTAAGAAGTGGTGGATGAATATAATGAAGGGGATTCACCACAATACTATGGTAATGAAAATGTGTGTTAGTTAGGATTGAAACATAGAGGCACAAGTAAAAGAGTTCAGAAGGTTTCAAAGGTGTCAAGAGAATACCAAACATTTGTTCAAATAAGGGGATTTAATAATTGGAAAAATTTTAGAGAGAAGAATAGGTGGGGAGAATATGTGTAGAAATTAGGAAGAGAAAAGAGAAGTGATGGCACAAGGAGGTGATCATGTTCAGTTAGATGGATCATGATTATCTAAAAGGAAGCCTCTGTTTTTAAGGTATTGATTAGCCTATGGAGAGAGACATGCTCACAAACGAAGAAAAGGAAGAAACACTTGGTAATGTGTTCTAATTGTTTGATCTAGAGGAAGGACAAGTAGTAGACATGATATAGCCTAAGAAAAGTGGATCCAATCCAAACCAACCACCTTATGAATTTTAAAAACCTAGAGGTGATCCCAACTTTTTATTCTTCTTTTGACTTGAAAGCACCTTTTCTTAGTAGTTTTGGATATGGTAGTAGTGAAAAAAAAATGAAGGTGGGAATACAAGTAGAAGTGGAATATGTTATGTTTGAATTTTAGTTCAAGTGGGGGAGTAGGCCTAATGATTCAAACAAGTCCATAAGGTTTTATCTTGGTGAATGATCCAACCAACGATATGGTTATAGTAGTTCCAATAACTTTATGAAGGGCGATGGTGATGGAAAACCACATTAACTCTTATGTGGATTCATCTAGGGGGTGAAAAGGATTTAGTGCTAGTTTCTAAGTTGATAAAGTTCCTAACCACAATGTGGGGGAAGCTTCTCTAATGGTGCATGAAGTTCATATAGATTTATCCCTAGGGTGTAGCTAAGGCTTTGGATAAATTAAAGGTGGTATTTATAGCTAAGTTCTAGAGCCTAAACATTGAATAAAAAAATTTCACTAAGATAAAGGAGATTAAGAAAATGGTTAGAGAAAATTCTCAGGAGTATGATGAAAAATTACAAAACTTTATAAAAAACTCTCCTATACTATTCATGAAACTAAACACAAAGAATGATCCGTTCAAAGTTTGCTTCTCTTTAATAGTGTACCCTTAATGCAATAGTCATGGGTGATAGAGAGGGATGCGTTATCTTAGGCCATGAGGATAGAATCTTGTAGGGTGAACATCCATTTTACTAAAAAATGTCATGCTTGGTAGGATCTAAGAGAGAATTATATAAGGAGTTCCTTCTAGGTAAAGGACATTGGTATTACTATTGCTAAAGGGGGTTTCCTATGAGAATACGTTGGTAGATATTGATGCAAGAGTATCATTTCAACAAAAAATTTATTTTTCCTTGAGAAGGTCTTACAGATTTCTAGAAGAGGAAGTTGGTTTCCTTATTTTCCTAGAATTCTGTAGAATTTCTAATTACATCTTTATGATAGGAAATTTTAGCATTTTAGGTATAAGTTAGGGTTTTGTTTGATTTTTAGGGGATTTGAATTTATCTGGAGATTTTTGGATCTGATTGTCCCATAATGTATAAATAAATCCCTTGATCATGAGAATGTAGCAATGGTAATGGTTGGAAAATAAATTTGTAGTTTCATTTAATGGGCACAACTCCTAGCTCATGTTCCTATAAAGTATTGTGTGATTGCATGTGAGTTGATTTTTACTATATGGTTATTTAGATATATTGAGATATACTATTGATGGATGGGATAATTTTGTTCTCTTTTATATACTAGATGTTTTTGTCTAACTCGAGCCTCAATCTCTTTTGGTGTCATAGTCAATAGTTGATGAATTTATAGTTAATAATTGATGTGAAAATTGTCAATTTCATGGTGATTGGTGCTTGATTGCAAGTAATTTGGTTTTAGATATTCTTTAAATGTTGAATAAGGTCAACATATATAGACAATGCATGGTGAAAAATTGGGATTAGAATGTTTGGGGGTTATAGCATTCCAAGAAAAGGAAATCACATCAAGATTGAAGAAGGTTCGATATCACCAAAGCATTGTGTCATGTAACCATCCAAGAAAAGAGTTATTCATAACCTATTATGTGTTTTGGAAGCACTGAAATTAGGATTCTAGTAGAACATGAAGAAAATACGGAGCACTGGGGATCATAGCCTCACATTTACAATTTGATCAGAAATAAAATATTAGACAAGGGACACATCCAACCTGAGAACAAATGATCGATTATAGAATGTTTATTTATGAGGTTTATGATTAGGTTCATTATGAATATGAATAGGTTAATGTTTATTTATGAGGTTTATGAGTGTTTTTGGTAGAGATATTTATCTCTTAAACCAACACCAAGATTCTTCTTGTTTGTTGAAACAAAAATGAAAATACCTAATGGAGATCATTGCCTTCACAACTACTCCATTTCTATTGGTGTCTTGGGCTTAAATTGGACTCTTTTCCATTAGATCTATTAGATGCCATTTCATTGAGCTACACTGATAGGTGAGAGCTATTCATAGCTCACTAAAGGTGTATCAAGGGGCTTTTAGTTTATTGGCTATAGAATTGGACTATTTTAATTTGTAACTTAGTGAAATGGAAACGTTGTGGAGACAAGATCCATTCTTGTTCTTTCACTGGGACATGTAAAATAAATATAGCAAACAGTCTTAACCCCTTTGGAGAAGGAATGTTGATAACAAAAAATATCATGAACAGACAAATAATCCAATGAGCTAAGCCGACAGGGGTCTCCCTTTGTAAACAAGCAGCCATATACTTGTTAGAGTTAGTATGAATCTTTACTAGAGGTTGAGTAATATTCACACCATCAACCACATCCAATAGAAAAGTACCAATCCCTACAATAGAAACGATGTCTCCAAATAAGGTGGAGTTAATACCAATAATATCATCTTCAGAATCTATTACAATATGATTTGCAAAGTATGTTGTCATACATGTGTGAAAGAAATAATCCATCTAGTTAGAAAAAGGAAGTCTTTTTGAAGACCTCAATAAACCCCCTTGAAGGAGAGAAGAAGGGTTTGAAACCATAGAATACAAGTTTATCTATGACCTTAGTTCTACAAACCTTATGAGAAATGCTATGAGTCAATAGTTTGATAGATCAATTAAATAACCGAGGAAATTTTGTTGTCGTAAGTGTGTGAAAGAAAAAATCCATCTGGTTATAAAAAGGAAGTATTTTTGAGGACCTCAATAAATCTCATTGATGGATATAAGAAGGGTTCGAAACCATAGAATACAAGTTGATCTATGAACCCTAGTTATGTATCCCTTAGGAGAAATGCTACTAGTCAATAGTATGACAGATTGATTAACTAGAAAATTTTCTTGCCAAGTAATACTCCAGATCAAATATCATAAGAAAGCCCCTCTAGAGGTGCTAAAGAAGATATCTATTCTCAATAAATTGGTATGTGGAAACTATATATTAGGTTGTTTAAAGACTATTTAAGTAGCCTCCATTGCAACAAAAGTTTCTCCTATAAGATTTGATCCAAGATTATTGGCATCAATATTGTAGGCTTTTCTTAGTGTTGTAATATCTTCTAGCCTTTCCCAAAAGTAATGGTTTGAGTTACCATCACCAACCTAAGAAAAATTCTAGGACTGGAGATGCTAAAAAAAAGGAATAAATTGTTGGACCATTGAGAGCTTTGACTAGAGAAGTAAATACATGATCTAATGGTTTAAGAAGTGGTTTATGATGTTTAACATAGCATGCAACTAGGGGAGGGATATATCTCTCTCTTGCTTGAGATTTGTAACAACTACTATAGCAGGGCACACTACAGTCAGGAAATAAATGGTATGGACCGACCCAATTGTATTGAAGGAAAGAACCAAAAGTAGTTAAATTGAAGGGGTGTTACAACATACCCCCACCCATTAGAGCTAAACTGCTGGAAAAGCCTCGTTCTGGCTTAGATTATGCCTATGATAGGCTGCCAGTCGATCTTTGAGAACAAGTATAAAGCAGATGGATCACTTAACAAACATAAATCTAGACTTGTGGAAAAATGTTTTGCAAAGAAAGAAGGGGTTCATTATGAGGATACTTTTTCCCCCACATCAAAATTGGCTACCATCCGGACACTCTTTTCCTTGGAAGCTCAGAACAGTTAGAAAGTCCATCAAATGAATGTAAAAAATGCTTTCTTTAATGGGGATCTAAAATATAATTTTTTTTATGTCCCAACCAGAAGGATTTGTTGTGAAGGGTCAGGAACACAAAGTATTCAATATTGTAAAATCCTTGTATGGCCTCAAGAAAGCACCGCAAGCCTGGTGCGAGAATTTGACTGATCATCTTCTCAAACTCAATTTCAAAATTTATGATCTTGATAATGCAACTTTGTTTGTCAAGAAGGTTGGAAAAATAGTTATGAATCTTGTGGTATATGTAGATGATATTTTAATGACAAGGAACAATGAGAATTACTTTGCACCCATAAAGAAAGTATTGAGGGAAGGTTTTGAAATGAAAAATTTGGGCTATGTTCACTAGTATCTTGGTATTGAAGTAACCCAACATCTGAAATTTATATTCTTCTCTCAGAAGAAGTAAATTGGAGATCTATTGAACATATTTGGCATGGATGAGTGCAATCCTTTAATTACTCCAATGGAACATAATCTAAAGATCAAATCCATTGAAGGAAAATAATTTGAGGATACAATAAAGTATAAACGTCTCATAGGAAGTTTCAACTACCTGACTACAAGCAGACCAGAAATTTCATTTGTTGTTGCAATCATCTCCAAGTTTATGCAAAAGCCTTGTGAGGGTCATTGGTCTGATGCAAAAAGAGTTCTAAAGTACTTGAAGGGAACTCAAGGCTTTGGAATCAAGTATACATAGGTGGGTGACTTAAGCTTGATTCGATACTCTGATTCAAACTTTGATGGAGATAAAGAAACCAAAGTATCTACTTCAGGTTATCGTATGTGTCTTTGATTAGGAGATGTCTCCTGGAGGTCACACAAATAGTTAGTTCCAAAAATTTCCACAGCTGAGGAAGAATATGTGGTAACAGATGAAGCAACAAAGGAAATTGTGTGGCTTAGTAAAATTCTGGAAGATTTATAAGAGAAATAAGTACATTCAACTCCTCTTTTGATTGAAAACATTTTTGCAATAACGTTGACCAAGAACCAAAATTTACATGATGAACAAAGCACATCCATATAAAATACCATATGATTCAACATCATGTTGAGGCGAAAATAATCCACCAACGAAATTGTTCCATAAATGAGCATATTGCATACATCTTCACCAATGCACTTGGAAGGGAAACATTTGAAAGATTCAAAATGATGCTTGGACTCACTAGCAACCCTTTAGATTAAAGGGGGAAATGTTGACACCTAATCTTTGGGATTAGGAAAACTTATGTAAATATTGTAAATAGAAAAAAAAAAGGAAGTTAGAAGATGAAGAGACATTGGGAGATGAAATCCAATAGTGTCACTGTCCTTGGATATATTCATATTCTCTCTTAATGCAAAAAAAAAATGATTTGAATTTACAAGTTTGGCCTAACAGGAAAGGCAATTAGAATAATCATACTAGGTAAATGAAACCAGTAAACATATTATGGAATGATAACAAGCACAATCCTTAGACATTTGTTTGCCCTTTTATGTGCAAAGCATCAAGTTTCTCACACAATATGATTGAACAAGTTTAGTTTGAAGACAACGGTAATGCATAGAACATGGGATGAATGGATCAAGGTAGTATGCAACATGTAGAAGACACCCATTAGAATAAGTTGAATAAGCTAGAGTGGGGATGTTGGGATAATGCATGAGTCAAGTGAGCATAAAGGAGCACAAATGACTATTGAGACGGGTTGGGAAAAATTATCATTTGGGAAAAGAATGTAATACAAAGCATTGACCCATTCGAAATGGAAGGATGCAACCTTATTCAATTTGACACAGTTACTGATAAATGCGACAAGGGAGTTGAATAAGGAAACAAGCATTTGACCAAGTACCATTTGGATTTTAAGTTTTAACTTGAGATGAAGAGTTGGTGAAGGTGTTGGAAGGGAAATGCATACGTTTACAAGGGTTTGGATAGTGTGCAATCACCCATTGTTGAGAATGATTGTTGGGTCATTTCACAAGTCATGACACAATTTTCTTACATGACAAAGTGTAGGGAGATAAGGTCTTATTATTCAAAGGAAAAGATAAGCATGAAAACACAAGACAAATAAATACACAAGTGTCTTCTAGAATAAACATTTTTTATTCATTAATTATTCTCTCATATACAACCATTGAGAGAAAACTATTCTCTCTTCTTGCTTCACATTACAATGGCCCAACCATGGGTATATACACATTAGACTTTTTAAATACGGAATCATGCAAACTCTAACTTTCCTTTTCTCATGCAAACTAAGACTTCACACTTTAACTAAACTTTTGTACCTTTCCTTTAACTTAAATCAATATTTTTATTTTTCTTGACTCAACTTTTCTAGACAAAGCATTAACCTTCTAACTCTGGTTCACTTGACATCTAATATTAGACTCAAATTTCTTTCCATAACTTAACTCTATTCTTCATGCATTACATGCATACGAGAGTAATTAGCAGTTATAAAACTCCCCCTTAATTACAACCATATGATTCAACCTTAACTTAATCGTGACTCAACTATGCATGCTACGCTTGCAATACAAAATTGACTTAAATTTATTCTTACAATGCAATATTTTATTTTTCATTTCTTCCATATTCTATACCCTTGAAACTACTTCATTTTCAATTGTGCTTTCTTTATGTAACCTCCGTATTTATTCACTTGTTACTATTGCAATTTTTCTTTGACTTCTTTTATATTCGTTCTAAAAACCAATTTAGGTTTTAAGATCCTATCTTCTATAGATTCCTCTTGAAAGATTCATTCACTCATGGACTACTGCCACAACTCTTCATCTTCAAACTATGAACTTTTCCATGCTTCTTCCTATTCATATTCCTGATCTTCTTTCTGCCATATTTCTTGATAGTATATTTTGATCTCTTCTTGACTCCATTGTTGAAAATTTGTTTTAGTTCTTTCTTCGTCATCTTCAGAAACTTCCATGCCATTTCGTGCATCTTTTTCTTCATCTTCTCTTCAGCTATAACTGTAACTAGACTATTGTCTTGTCTACTTGCACACTCAAAATAAATGTTAAAAACATCTTCATTATGCTCTGTAGTGAGAGATTTATCTACTTCTTCTTTCTTCTCTTCCACTTTAACTAAATTAAGGTTATCTTCCACTATTATGTTGCTAGTGTATATTCTCATAAAAAACTCATGAATCACTTTATCCTCTTCTTAATCATCAATTGTTGTTAGATTGTGCACCACTTCATGAAAAATTCTAACTATTGCTTCATAACTTGCTGCTACAATGGTAGCTTCAACCCTCAATTCTTCATCAAACATGGCACTTTCCATATTTCCACAGTCAGTCCTTGTTTCAAAAAGGAGACCACAAATTTCATCAACATAATTTTCATCCACTTTGTGGTGACATATTTGAGCATGCATGTGCTCATTAACAATTTTGACTTCACCAAATTCATAATTTGTAGTTGGATCCATGAGAGATGCACTTTCGCTCTACAAACCATTACCCCATATGAAAATTTGAATTTTTTTTCTAAAACTTAAATGCCTCAAACTCTAATGCAAAGTGGTCATAATAAACTATAATCATACCAACTAGATCAGACATGTTATTCACTTCTTTATCGGAAGCTTTACCATCATCAACAAGGTCTATTATTGGATTCACCAATTCACAACTCACTTTGCAGTCACCATCCACATGTGTCTCATCACAATGTGATTCACCATAATTTTCACCATCCATGTTACAACGGGGTTCTTGAGTATCTATATTCTCTTTCTCTACTTCACTCATAGAGGCTTCAAATTCTCACTCTGTAATCTTTTCTATGTCTTCTTCATCCATATACATGTCTCCATGATGGGTTTCACTTTTATAGTATTTATGACCATTATCCACATTTGAGTGGGATTTTCCAAGCTCTGTTTTCCTCCTAGAGTCTTGCACACTTACTCTCAGACCTACATTTTACTTTTTATTGATTCTTCAATAGACCGTAACATGAGTCATAATGCACCACAAACCTATAGTGATGGGTCATTTCGGTGTGCTAAGTCAGCCTATGATGTGGGTGACTATAAGCTCATGAAAATGAATTATTAGGTTAAATTAAAGTTTATGCTAGAGGTACTCTTTCAACCTCCTTCATAATTTATTTATATATATCTCTATTAAGTGAGGAAGATAAATCAGATAGTCATTATTCACTAGTTTTAAATTATATCAATTACTAATATTACTTGGTTTCTTAATAATGCATTATGGTTTCTAATTACTTGAAAATCTTACCAAAATCTTAATACCTAACAATAAATTAATATAAAAAATATTAAACTGCTTTGTATATATATATTTTACAACATTAATAAGAAATTCTATTTACAATAAGGAAAAATTTAAATACTAAAATATTATCTAAGAAATAAGTAAATTATTGTTATTTATCTCTTTGATATATTTGTTCAATAATGAAAAGAAAATTGAGATATGAGTATAAGACATATGCAAGAATCAAATTTCTAATTTTTCATTTAGAATAAAATATATAAATATAATAATATATATAATATAATCTTTAAGTAAATCTAATTTGAAAATTATATTCAAACTTTAGTTGAAGTAATTAAAAATTTTACATATTAAAAAAAAAAAATAGCGCATGAGAGATTACCAATTGAAAATCACCTGTTATGAAGTATTAGGTAAAAGTATGAGATTCAAATTTCAAACACCCCGTGAGTCAAGGCAACCAAAAAATAATAATTTCTATCTATTTATTTATTATATTTTTTGAATGTGGTGTGTATATTGTAATTGTTTTGAAATCAAATTATCCTTAATTTATTACTTTTATGTAATTTTTTAAGATGATGATGATTAAGATCCACTAGGACTAATATGGTGCATTGGACCTTAAGAAAGAAGCAGTTAATTGGGATTATATAAAATTTTATTTATGTGATAAAAAAGGAGGGAAAGAAGCGTTCTGAGGTCACTGTAATTTTGCTGACTAAACAATTCGAGGAGGTTGGGCGTGTGGATTTTTTTTTGGCAATGGGGGCAGTTGTAAGGGCAAACAATCCAAGAAAAAGTGATTTTCATATTCGACTCTCTAAGTATTGCAAAGGAGGCATATTCTCTCGTTCCAAGGTATCTTTGGAATAGACCAGCGTTTGGTTTCACTCCCGAGATCATGAAAATTAGTTCTAATCCTTACAGTATTCATTCTCTTCTTGGAATTAGTTAAGATAGAAAGGTAATTCAGGTTAGCAAGCATGGGGTTGATAACCTCCTTATAATATATTAACTTTATTTTCTCCTCTAACTCCTTATCACTCTAGAATTTATCCATAAATTTGGAAGTAATGATGTTTTTAATATTATCCTTATTCCCAAATATTATCTCCTCATGTATCTCCCAATGATCGAGCTAGGAGTTGGAATCCTTATGACACCCTCGCTGGAGTCGAAGGTGGTTTTGACTAGAGCTATAAGCAATTTTTGGGAGTCTCTTGGTTTCCATGTTGTAAAACTTCTTCTTATACATCAAATACCTAAACAGAGTTGTGCATTCAATGGGGGAAAGGATATCCTCAATTAAGAGAATAGGGTAAGGAGTATTACCTTTAATATTGAGGTTATATGTTATGAATTTCTTCTGGATCATTTCAATCTTTCTCCATGAATCTCTAGATAGACTACAACCCCACACTTCACATCCATATAAAATAATAGTGGTGACGAGACTCTTGAAGAGGAACATTTTTTTACTCCAAACCCAAAGATCAACCATCTTGCAATTGTTTTCAAGCTCATAGTAAGCTTTCCAACCACCTATAATCCTTTTCTCAATGTTATAGTTTGAGTTGAGCTGATGGTGGATGTCAATACCTAAATATTTGTAAGAAGAAACATTCTCTAAGTAATTGTTTTCATAAATGAAATTATCATAGGAAATCTTTTTGGATTTAATAATTCTATTTTTAGTCTTGTTAGTATTAACAATCATACCCATCTTCGAACAGAAATCATGGAGGGTTTTAAGCTGCTTATTGAGATTTTCGGGACTCCTAGAAAGAAGAACGACATCATCAGCATAACGGAGAAGAATAATGACTATGCCAACTAGCTTGCGCCCTTCACACCTAACAACTTTTAAGCATTCCTCAATTGCCAATGTAGATGCCAAAAAGGGTTGGGGATAGGAGACACTGTTGCTAATCACCGATTTTGCTTTTAATATTGGTAGACCAACCGTCGATGGTCTTAAGGTTGGCAATAAAATTCTCATATAATCTAATAACAACGACCCTGGACTCGGGAGGAACCATTATCTCATCGAACCTTTTCCATAACTTCTCTAGAGGAACTACGTCGAAAGTTTTTCTAAAGTGAACAAAAAAATAGAAGGGATCAGTCTTATTGTTACAACAATCCTTGACAATGGTGCTAAGAGTGACAAGGTGGTCGATCGTAGAGTAATCCCTTCTAAAACTAGCTTGCCCAGTGGCTCTTTTACCATGGATTTCAAGCCAGGTGCTAATATCCTTTTCTAGAATGAGGCCATATAGCTTGGCTACAATGTGTCTAACTAGGGTGGTCCTATATTTAGAGGGGACATTTTATCCCAACTTTTAAATATAGGCATGAAAAGACTTTGCTCTCACAACTCAGGGAAGCCTTGTTTAACTTCCAAGTTGAGGAGATTGTGCAAGTGTGGGGTGAGGATGGAGCTCCCAATTTTGAGAATTTTAGCTTGGTACCCTTCAATATCTCTAACTTTCTCGATAGAAAGCTTTTTAATCCTGAATTCCACGTCATCCAAAGAAAAGGTATCTCCCTCTATAACAGTGCCTTTGATGTAGCTCATAGTGTCCTGGGAGTCATAGATATTCCTAAGATAGACATATCATTCCTTTAAAGGGATCATATTATTTTCTTTCAATTTATGGACAAGAATGGTCCTCCAAAACTTTCTAGGCCGAACTTTAAAGAGGTTAAGGAGATGATCTTACATCTTGTTATATGTCATTTTCAAATAAATATACATTAAATTAAATACTTAAAAATTAATTAAAATTATTCTAACTTTACAAAATGTTATATTTTAATTTTATACTAATTAAAAAATTAATATATTAGCATACTTTAATTTTATATTTAATTAAAAATGATCAATGAAAAGGAAAATGTAACATAAAAGAAAAAATTGATATAATTAAATTTCATGTGGTTTGAATATCTATTTTCAAAATTAAAAAAATATAAGTGTCCTCTTTCCCCTCATGGAATCTCAATGCAAAATTCTTGAATGTAAGGATAGACAAGTTGTCTTTAATCGTATCAACAGATATCGAAAGGACAAAAAATGAATTGATGTCCAAAAAACCATTCTAGGAATAGTTGTCCCATTCTTCAGAGTTAGCTACCTTCACAAAATAAAGAGCCCAACAAATCATTGTCTTTATATAAGATAACATGAATAGTAAGTGAAATAATAGCCTCGGTATAGGCGCGAGACAGTAGTAGCCTACAAGTTGGTGGACTTAGGGCGCACTGTCAGAGTCAATTTTGCAGGTGTTAGATAATATTGTCTTAAATTGATATGGTTTTGTCTTCATTGTTAACTGCCTTAAATGAGTTTCCTCTAAATTGTCATTGTCTTGAGTGATCATGATCTTAAAAATAAAGTTGTCTTAAATATTTTTGTCTTAAACTATTTTTGTCTTAAATATAAAAAATTGCCTTAAAATATTTTTGACCCAAAATATTTTTATCTTAAATATAAATTTTTATCTTAAAATATTTTGTTTCTTATTTTAAATTTTATATTTAAAACACTTCATTAATATTAAATTTTAATATAAAATAACTAAAATAAAAATTAATTTTTAAGAACAAAGATTTCTTTGGTCTTAAAAAATCCTTTAAAATACTCTTCTTATAGTAGTGATATATAATAGGAACACTCTATACATATTTAGTCTCTATGGAAATTTGTTGGCCTGCGAGGCCATATGTGTTTATATTTGGTAAATACCTGCGAGGCCATATGTGTTTATATTTGGTAAATAAATAATATGTGTTTTAGTGAATTAAATACCACATAAGCATTTCTATATATAGTTGTATTAAATTATTTTCAATAATTTAGTTTGTTTGCTGTTCATAATGTTTTGCCATAAATATATTATATTATTTCCCGTTATTATCCTGTATTATAATTTTCTCCGTCAATTATTTTTTTTCTCCCTCACTTTATTCATTTCAATTCTATTTGTAAGCTGCGAATAGTGCGCTTCGCTTACTCTCCAAAGGCTCGTCCACTCTAATTTTTGCGACTGGGAGTTGTATTTCCTTCTTTGTTTCTGCATAAAACCTTTCCTTTCCACATGGATGGGAATGGTAAAAAAATAACATGCTTTTTAGTGACTTAAATGAGATATTTCATCCCTATTTTATTTAGTTAGGTATAAGTTTCAAATGGAATAAACTATATTTTTATTTTTCAAGTTTTAAATTTTTTAAATTTTAATTTTAATTTTTCTAATCAAGTCTCCTCAATGTAATCAAAGTGTTTTTTTAATAAACTCTAATTAATGGAATCAAAGTGTTTTAAAAGTTTTTTCAATGTAATTAATGTGTTTCTTTGATGCAGTATAATTAACCAAATCACAGTGTTTTTTAAGAGAAATTTGAGTAATATAATTGAAATGAGTCTTAAATTACATGTAAATTTATTAATTAAAATGTAATTTAATATCTTAATATGTATTGAGTGTTTAGTGAAACTATAAAAACTCAATTTCGTAAATAATTCCTAAAAAATAATTAAAAGAAATATACACCAATGGGATAATGTCAAGAAATATATTTATCAATTTAATAACTGCTGTGATCTCAAAATGAAAGTTATGGTTAAAAAAAATGTGTTAGAAAAAATGAAAATTATGGTTGAAAAAAATGTGTTAAAAAAACTATATGAAATCACTTGTATTTAAATTATATTTATTTTGGAATATTATGATTATGATGTTGATAGACGAGTGGAGTTGTATTATATTATAGTTAAAACAAATTTAATGATATGGATATTTGATGAGATGACAATTTGTATTATTTAAAATGTATTTTGAATTTTAAATCAATTTAATTTAAAATTGATTAAACTATTTTAAATTATATAAATTTATAATTTAAATTTATTTTATAATATATTTTGCTAAATTTATTAATAGAAAATAAAAAATTATCATAAAGTTTATTAACACAAAACAAAAAAATTATTTAAAACATATGGACTATGTTGTTTAGATTTCAATTTAAATTCTTGTGGTGTTTAGAGTAGGTAGTTGGGTGCATATATTAACCACATTTATTAATGTGGTTGTGCTAATATTAATTGAAATTATAACCATCAAAATTTGTCTCATTACTAATAAAAATGTGAGATTCATTTCTTAAATTTGAAACTTGAAAAATTTATTTGCTAATTATTTCTTTAGTAAATACTTTAAAACACAAAAAAAAATTAAAGAAAATAGTAATTTGAAATTTACAAATTTATTTGCTGACTATTTCTTTAGTAAATACCTTAAACACAAACAAACTAAAGAAAAACATTACCTTTTTAATTTTTTATTTATTTTTAAACACAGTTAATAATTTAAAAATAACTTTTTTTCTTTTCTTTCAAATTTACCCAACTTAATTATTTTTCTAAATAAAAAAATTAAAGTTAATATACCACATGGAGGAGGTATATTGGTGAGATAGAAGTCTGAAACCTCTCAGAAGATAACAGATACAATGTTGGTGTAATTGTTCATGGCCATTGAACTCCTACATAAATTGAATTATTCTCCATCAATTGGTATAGTTTTTCAATTTATTCTCCATCAATTGGTATAGTTTTTACAGCTATAAATAGTTCTGCAATAAGGTTAAAATGAAAATATAAAATCAATATTGAATAATGCTGCATCAACTGTTATAGTTCTTATGGCCAGAAATCGTTTTGCTCTAAGCCCCTAATTCGAGGCTTAGGGTAACCGTTAAGATCATTCTACGGTGGTCAACACGTTAAAAAAAAATTAACTTCCTACACAAGAAGTTTGATTGAGAATCAGATTTCTCCAATAGAATGATTCATCCTGATTTAAAAAAACTTAATCAAAACTACCCAAATCTATATAAAATTAGTTGTATTTAAATTGTAATTATTTTAAAATACTTTGATTATCATGTTGATGACATAACAATTTTTATTATTTAAATTATATTTTGAATTTTAAATTAATTGAATTTGAAAAATTTATCACACTATTTTAGTATATAAATGTTATAATTTAAATTATATTATAATATAATATTGTATTTTATTATAATTTATCAAAATTATTATTAAATTTATTAATAAAATAAAAAATGTATAAATATAAAATAAAAATTATTTAAAATATTAGACTATGTTATTTAGATTTCAATTTAAATATTCGCAGTATTCATTTTGGGTTATTAGTTTATTAGTGGTATATCATCTATATTATAAATGTGATTGTCTTAGTGTTAATTGAATTATGACCATTACAATTTTCCCTATCATTAATAAAATATAACATTTACCTTTTAAATTTAGAAATTAAAAATTTGTTTACTATTTCATCCTATTTATTTTAAAACACAAACAAAACTACTAATATCTAAAAGTTAAAAGGAAAACACCACTTTTTTAATTTATTTTTTTAGAGAAAATATTATTAATAATTTTAAAATAATTATCTTTTCCTTTTTCTTTTAAATTTAGACAACTTAGTTCTTTTTCTAAATAAAAATTAATCATTATGTACCACATGGCAGAGCAGAGGCAAAGATTGGTATTCAAACATATTGGTGAGAGAGATATGTGAAACTTCTAAGAAAGATAATAGAGACAATGTTTATGCAATTGTACACTGTCATCCAACTCCCACCAGAGAAACCTTCACTATCAAACTATTAGGCCTAGGTGTTAAAATTTGTAACCTAGAGATGGAATTATGTAGTGAAGGGAAATAGGAAAAGAATCAACACCATCAACTAACATAATGATTGTAATTCACTAATAGAGAGCCTTTCTATCTATCTATCAACTTCCATTGTTGTTTAATTGGGATGACATGAGATACCCAACGTGTCCCTTCTTTGTTGTTGGGTGGGATGGTCATTATTTTATAATAGAAAAGTTTTATTTTATTTTTTAATTTAATAATAGAAATATTTTTTTAATAATTAAGAATAATTTCTAAAGAAGGTTCAAAGTGGGAATTTTCGATATGATGTTAGTTCACACGAAAGGGGTTGTTGCTTCTATTATATTTAGTGTATTGCATGCTCTCTTGTCACTTTATCAATTTATTTGAATATTGCAAGCGGCATAGGCAGGTACAAGAGGACTTAATACCAGAACTCTATTAGATTGGTAGAGTTGAGTTGAATAAAAAATTGAGTGTAGACTGCAAGTTGACCATTCTAGCGATGAGATCAAGCAACATCTCCTTCTCCCAACTCAATACCAAAACTCTATTATATTGGTAGAGTTGAGTTGAAGAAAAAATTCAGAGAGTAGACTGCAAGTTGATCATTCTAGTGAGGAGATCAACCAATGTCTCCTTCCCCCAACGTATGCCTAGCTAACTCAAAATATTTGTTATCAGTCACTAGCTTTTTAACATAATGCAAAATTCCTCACTTCAAAAAAATAAATTTAAGAAATATATTTTGTAATGAACATTTTTTTTAAGTAAAAAATATTAATTAAATTTATATTAAATGGGAGGAATTTTTTTATGAAAAAAAATAATTTAGGAAATTTTAAAATCTGCTTTTGATTTACTCCATAAGTTGAATTTTCCCTCCCTATATTCACTTTTATCATCTTGTTATGAGGTTCATCACTTGTAATACCGTTGGTGAGAAGTAAATATTTAATTTACTTTTATTGTAGTAACTTCGAAAACTGTGGATTATGTTGAACCCTGGTGGAAAATTTAAACGTTTAGATTTTATTTAAAAACTTGGTTATAACCAACCATGGAATTTAACGAGAAAATAAACTAAATGAAAATATTTGCACTCACTAGAGAGTTGGAAGAAAATTACTCCTCTCCCTCTCCCAAAAGATAAATAATCTCAGTTGTGACAAGGAAGCCAAAGAGGTTGAGAGGAGAGAAAAACCTAAGAAAATATTGAAGACTTGGTACCGAGTTGGAGGAGGTCCAAGTGAGAAGAATGAAGTGAACTTGCAATAGGATGTTGTTGAAGGAAGGTATGATGCTACATATAGGGTATTCTTCATCTAGTTGGAGCCAGTGGAATTCCTGAACAAACTTGTGAGGCTGTGAGTTCTTGGATGTACCTGTACAATCTTGTTGTCTTTGAACAAACCTTGTTAAGTCTTCTTGTCTTTGAAAAAACCTTGTTAGGTCTCTGTCAAGCAACTCTTCTAGGGGTGAACAGCTGACTTGAGGGGGATAATTGGATGTAATTGTTGTTCTCATTGGTTGGGAAGAGTGATATTTCTTTCCTGTAGATTCTCTAACATCCTACACCTAAACAGATAAGCATTTCATTTTTTCTTTTATTTTTTCAGAACCTATGTTTTTTCGGTAATTACTGTGAAATGAGTAAATTTTGTAAAGTTAATGAATGAAAATTACATGATTGGATAATAGAAGAAAATGGTAATTCTTTTTTGTAATACAGTAGTGTCGATCTCTATACCAAGCTTTTCTGATGAATCATAGTAGTGTCTGGGTGTAACAAAGTAGTATGCTTTTCCTATAATAAAGTTGGTAATTTTACATAATGTCTGGGTGTAACAGAGTAGTATGCTTTTCCTATAATAAAGTTGGTAATTTTACATAATGTTTGGGTGTAACAGAGTAGTATGATTCTCCTATAAAGAAGTTGGTAATTTTATAGAATGTTTAGGTGTAACAGAGTAGTATGATTTTCCTATAAATAAGTTGGTAATTTTACATAATGATATAATGATTGTGAAAGGTTTTGATACATATGACACAATGTGTTATGTGTTATATGCTGAATAATTTAGATGAATTGTATATGGACAAACCTGAATGGGTTGGTTCCGTCCATTGCTTGAAACAATCCTTGTTCTTGTAAATACATATATACCTATGTGATTAAGAAGGATGACTAACAGGTCTCAGAGGTAGACCACCTCTCACTTATCCACTGAAACACTAGTAATAATAACAGTAATGTGAATGGGTAGAAGGACTCAACTAGAAATTCTCTAAAAGGGGTATATATGTTAAACATAAATCTTAAATAATGAATAGATATTATTATGATGTAATTAAGAATTAAATTAACGAAGGATGACAAACTTTGTTGATATAATTATCTATATTATAGACCATATTAGTTTTCCTAGTTCAATTGGTCAGTACTAGCCGTCGAAAAATAGTTCTAGGTCCATCCTTACAACTCTAAGAAGTGAGACAGGCCTGATATAAGCCATTTTGAATCTTCAAAATTGATAAAAACTAGAACTAGTATTGAATAATTATACTATAATGTAGGTTTTGCGCACAATAGAGAATGCATGCACAACTAGAATCTGCCCTTGGCATAGAAAGAAAATATATAAGCATGTGTTTGTTACAAACTTTCAAACAATCATAACGATATATAATGATAGATAGGCGAATGAACTATAGCATAACTAGCGTTTAGTAAGCCATAAGAAGGTTGCAGAAACAACTACCAATACAAGAAAGATATATCCACCATGGAAGAGATTGGATTAACAACCCTTGAATAATTAAAATTAAGTTACAGTGCGCATAATGGAACAAGGATGTAAGTAAATAAATAAACATCAGACCAAACTATAAGCTCTTCCTTTAAAAAAAGACCAGTAAAAATAATATTAAAGAAACTAGACATGCATATCTTTTACTAAGATACTATTAAATGCAATAACCATTGGAGCGCTAGTGTTCCATTTTAGGGAAACATTGAAAGTTATTTAAGGGATCCTATGCACAAAATTGGAAGAATAAAAGTTGAATAATCACTTATGTACCTCAAAGAGCTTACGACCATTTTTCCCTGCCCACGAGTAGCATTGGCAATGTGCAACAAGTTGGGGAGACAAACTCTCGGTTAAACAAGAATTTAAGGGATCCTATGCACAAAATTGGAAGAATAAAAGTTGAATAATCACTTATATACCTCAAAGAGCTTACGACCATTTTTTCCCTGCCCACGAGTCATGTTGGCAATGTGAAACAAGTTGGGTAGACAAACTCTTGGTTAAACAAGACGAGTCGAGGAGCAACAATTTGTGTGCGATGATATGCGACGAACATGTGCGACAATATGAGATGAAAGAATTCGACAATGGGATGAGTTTATACGATGGGTGGAAGATCGCACAGAGAGGTGGAGCTAACCCATGATTTGGGCAAACCATTGTGAAGGATGGGCGAGCCAAAAAGAAGTGGGGGTGAAACGGTGTGTGGATGACCAAATTGTATGGCTAGCCTGGGTAGGCCGACGCCATTGTAACCATGACAGATGGGTATATATTAGTGGAGGACACATGGTGGAGAGGCATGAAATCATCAACAAATAACGTACTTCCAAGAGTGAGCCAAGTAACTTGGAGAGCGAAGGGAGGTGAAGATATGGCAAGGGTAGGTGCAGGTGGACGGGTGGACCGAAGCACCAAGGTAGAAAATCGAACGGAATGCAGAAACGAGTTCGAGTACCATCAATCGAATGAGTCGGAGAGCAGGCTAGGTTTTCTCATGGGTGCAGCAACCAAGTGGCACGTTGGGTAACGACGAATGGTAGTGAGGAAGGTTGGGTGAGGTGACATAACCTATGAGCTGGGCAAGGTAAAACGACCCATGAGATGGGAAAGTCTACACAACAGTGCGAAGGTTGGGCGAAGGGGACACAACCCGCAAGCTGGGTGGTCAACATGAGCCTTGGGCGAGTGTGACGTGACCCGCGAGCTAGACGGTCGACACGAGAGCATCACGTGTGCGAGTTGATAATGTCGGGCATGACGAGTTGGGCAGTGGGGAGATACAAACCGGGCATGATGAGTTAAGCATCGGGGAGATACGAGCCAATGGTACGACATGACTTGGGTGAGGTTGCACGGTAGGGTGGGCCACCATACACGGTGGTGTGGGCAAGGTTGAACGAAGGCTTAGGGAGGCCTGAACGAAACTTAGGTGGGGTTGAACAAAGCCGACTTGGGAAGTGAAGTTTGGTAGTTTTTCCAAGGTAATTATGGGGTTTGCTTGAAAGGCTGATGTTGTATATGAAATTGTAAATTATTTTGCTATATTATATTTTGGGAGAGCTCTAACTAGGGAGTTTCCCCTCCCTTAAAGAATATTGTACTTGTTTACTATTATATGAATGAAGTTAAAGATGAATGTTTGCAATGTGTAAATGAGTGATGAATTCTTAGTGAAGTGAAAAATATTATAAGTATTGAATTTTAGGCGTAGTCTGTACTTGAAAGTATTGGTGAAATAAATCGGGTAGCATGTCGCACTTGCCTATGTGCGGTTGAAAGACCACCTCCAAGATAGGGGCGTGAGTTGATATCAGAGGTATATTTGGAGGAAGTGATACAACTGCACTTCATGACAGCTAATATTAGAGGCATAGTCCTTTGGTTGATTTAAAAGAAGAAGTGCTACAACTACACTTCATGACAGTTGATATCAGAGGTGTTGAATATTTGAAGAAAAGATGATCCCACAACACTTTGTGAGTTGTCATCAGAGGTTGATTCAGTCGAACAAGATTGCTTAAGTGAAGGGATACCTCTACACTTCGTGAAAGTTAAAGACAGAGGCCTTTGATCGGTTTATGGTCTACACTAGATCACAAAGGAAGCTGATGGCAAAACAAGCAGAGGAACCTCAAGTTATGACAAGTGAATCTAGCAAGGGAGTTGAGCCAATTTTGATGGATCGAGTGGTGGATAAGATTGACGAGTTGGCATTTGACTTAGCTTTAGTGAAGTATGAATATGATGAACATAGAGATATGGCAGCAGGTTTGCAGATTAAATATATGGAGTTGAAGGAAGATTTTGAAGACCTCAAAATCCAATATGAGTATACGAAGTGGCTGTATACACAAACAAAGAAAGAAGTCAAAGAGATTGGAGCTCCAAGAGACCAAGGTTTGGTAGAAATATTGAAGTTGCAGAAATATCTTGGAGATGCTCGGAATGAGATAATGGTTTTGAAGAAGGCAATTTGGCAAGTTTGGTGGAGGAGTTTCTCAAGTGAAATTCAAGGAACCTAACTCTTATGACGAGACAAGAAGTGTGAAAAATCTTGGTAACTTTCTATGGGATATGGAGCAATACTTGGCACGTTTGGTTATGCCTGATGATGAGGCCAAAGTGAATATAGCTGCTCAATTCTTGATGAATGATGGTAAGATGTGGTGGCTAAGAAAGATGGACCAGATTGCTAATGGAAATGTTGAGGAGATCACTTCGTGGGATTAAATGAAGAAAGATTTGCAAGCTCATTTTAGTCCACAAGAGGAGACATGGGATGCAAGGATGAAGATAAAATATGTAAAGGAAACAAGGATCCTACAAACATATGGCGGAAAGGGTCAAGGTGTTCAATTTCATTATAGGATTGAAGCCTTGGGCATGCAATGAGATGAAGAGGCAAAATATTAAGACAATTGAAGAAGCTTTTGCAGTGGTTGATTGCTTGGTAGAGCATTATGATGAAGGAATTGAAGAGAGAAAGAAGAAAATTGATAAATCGAAAGAGAAGTCTACAAAAGAAGAGCCTTCGAGATTGTATGATAAGACGAAGACGAAGAAGCCCTTGAAGTGTTGAATATGTGAAGAACCACATACAATGAAGAATTATCCTTCAATATCGAAAGTGGCAGTGATAGCACAATCCAATGTGAAGAAGAAGAAAGAAGAAACTTCCGTTAGAGTTATGCAGATTCTAGGAGCTGCAGTGGCTATGGAAGCAATCTCATGAAGAGATCCCGAAAGAAACTAGTTGCAATATGTGGAGATGAAGATTGGGAAAGGAAATGTTCTCACTATGGTGGATAGTGGTGCAACTCATAACTTCATGAGTGAAGATATTGCAAGAAAGATTGGGCTAAAATTTATACCAGTTCAATCTCAAATGAAAGCAGTGAATTCTCCAACTGATTTTGTGATTCATGTGGCTGAGAAGGTCGATGTGACACTAGGTGAATGGACAGGGAAGGTCGATTTGATAGTGGTGCGGATAAATGACTATGAAGCTGTCCTAGGCATGGAGTTTATGAAACAATTTGAAGCTATGATAGTCTCACACATGAAGAAGTTGTACATTTACGACAGGTGAGACGAAGTACCGATTGGTGTACCAACGATAGGGGCTACGACATTTGAATGTAAGTTTACAACAATGAATGTGGAGGATGTCAAGCGAGATGAGGATGTCTTTAAGAGGTTTTATTCTATGGATGCAAAACTTATGGAGCAGTCACAACTGATTAGAGAATTGTCTGATAGTATCTTGGATCTATCAAGCAGACTAGAGGCTTTTGAGGAGGTAAATCCCCTTTGCGGACAGAGGCAATCCCTACTAGCCCAGATTGGGTCTAGAAACAATTGTACAACGCTACCATGCAAGTTCCTAATTGCAAATTAAAGACCAATGATGAGGGCCTACCTGGATTCCAACGCTAGTGCTTGTAGAAGAGTTGACGCTTCCTTCCTTTGCTCCAGCAGATCACGATCCCCACGATCTCCGTGAATGGACACCTACACATACAAAGAACGACACAATCAAAAGCATAAAATCCAATAGATGCAACTATATATCAGTCAGAAAGGATATAACTCATCATTATCACAAAGAAAAATAAGAGTGGAACCATAACAATAGTCGTTTATTAATGATAAACAAAGAAGAATACAACCATAGTTCTGATGTCAGATCCTCCTTTGACTGGGTGATCAGCAGCACATGTCTTGCAAAGATTTGTTGGGAATAGGAACAAGCTTTTCTCTCCTTGGTTATGGGACAAGAATCTCCTTACTTAGATTTGGCCTTATGGGAATGAAGAAGGCTCTTGCAGCTTGAAGCTCTTGGAAACTTTACAATTCTCAATCTCTGGAACTCTGGAACTAGCTTGCCAAGGAAAATGGACAAGATTTTATAGATGGGGGAAGGGGAGTTGGGATCATCCACAATAATCATGGGATTGGCTCTAGCATCAAGGAAGCTTCCATGAGAGGTGGCAAACCGCTTCCTCTCTATGGAAACCCGTAGCCAAACCACCTAACTCAAGATAGATTCAGTCCAAGAATTTGTTAGGATGAATCTTCCGCCATTTGTTTGTTAAAAAACACCACTGATTATGGTTGGCATGAGTGTGACTCTGTGACAGTGTGCCAATTGGCACTCCCTCTTTGGATGATTTCCCCCATTGGCGCAAGGGCTGCACTATGGAACCGCGCCAATGGAAAAAGGGCTATTTTTAGGGGTTTTAAGCAGGAGATGACTTCAGGGCAAATGAAGTTCATGTTCAAGGGAATGCAATGCAAGTGTTTGCAGGTCATGTCACTTCTCATAGGTCCCAGAATGAGTCCTCCAAGATGCGGGAGAGGGGTAACAAGGACGGTGACAAATTGCTGTGTAACAGAGGCGATGAAGAAGGATGAGAATGCTAGATCGGATGATGATACAGAGAGTCAGGAAGCATACTTGTAGAGATTAGAAGTGGAAGATCTTGATAGATGAATTGAGTTGATATGTGAGGAAGAGGGAGAGCCTTCAGGCTCCAATTCCTCCCCATCTTCTTAGACTATCATGGAGATGAGGCTCATTGTTAGCTACTCATGGAAGCAAGTCTCCAACATTTTGAGTAGACATCTGGGGTGAGATGGACATGATTGGCAACAATGTGTAGTGATGAGTCATGATGATGTAGGGAAATGCGTTCTCATGGAGGCGATGTATGGTTGGATTAGCTACCCAACTAGTCATCGACATGAGGGGTACCAACACATGATTCTCTTGTAGAGTTTGACATATCTATGGCATGAGGAAAATTAGAAGTGGACACATCTAGATTACTCATACACACATTTGTGTTGACTTACAGTCTTGGCGATGGTGGTTACCGAGATTGTGTTGTTGAGGACGACAAATGTTTAGAGTGGGTGAGTATGTCATGCCCACAATTCATGTTGGCAATGTGTGATGAGTTGGGGGGACACATTCTCGATTAAACACGATGAGTCAAGGAGCGACGAGTTGTGTGTGACGATATGCGATGAATGCATGAGTTAGGTGCGACATATGTGCAAGAATATGTGATGAAAGAATGTGACGATGGGATGAGTTTATATGATGGATGGAAGACTGCACGGAGAGGTGGAGCTGACCCACAAGTTGGGCGAACTATTGTGAAGAATGGGCGGGCCGACGAGAAGTGGGGGTGAAACGGTGTGTGGATGACAAAATTGTATGGTCGGCCTAGGCAAGCCGACCCCATTGTAACCATGGTGGATGGGTATATATTAGTGGAGGACGCATGGTGGAGGGGCATCAAATGATCAACACATAACTTACTTCCAAGAGCAAGACAAGTAACTTGGAGAGTGAAGGGAGGTGAAGATAAGGCAAAGGTCGAGGTGTAGGCAGACGCATGGACCAAAGCACTAAGGCGAAAAAGTGAATAGACCACTAAAACGAGTTCGGGTACCATCGACCGAACGGGTCGCAAAGCAGGGCGGGTTTGCCCTCGAGTGCAGCGATCGCATGGCAGGTCAGGTAGCAGTGAACGGTAGTGCGGAAGGTTGGGCAAGGTGACACAACTCGCAAACTTGGTGAGGTGACACGACCCATGAGCCAGGCAGGTCTGCGCGACAACGTGGAGGTTGGGCGCAGGTGACACGACCCATGAGCTAGGTAGTCGACATGACCCTGGGCGAGTGCAACCCGACCTATGAGCTAGGGAATCAACATGAGAGTGTCAAGTGTGTGAGTTGAGGAGCATTGGGTGTGCGATTTAAGAATGTCGGGCATGACGAGTTGGGCGTTGGGGAGATACGATTCGGGCACGACGAGTTGGGCGCTGGGGAGATATGAGCTGGGCACGATGAGTTTGGCGTTAGGGAGATACGAGTCAGTTGTACAACATGACTTGGGTGAGGTTGCACCATAGGGTGGGCTGCTCTGAACGTTGAAGTGGTCCACACCAAACGGTGAGCTTGGGAAAGGCTGGACGGTGGTGTGGGCGAGCTTGAACGAAGGCTTGGGCAGGCCTAAATGAAACTTGGGCAAGGCTGGACGGTGGTGTGGGCGAGCCTGAACGAAGGCTTGGCCAGGCCTGAATGAAACTTGGGCAAGGCTGAAAAAATCTGACTTGGGAAGTGCAGTTTGGAAGTTCTACCAAGGTAATTATGTGGTTTCCTTGAAATTCTAATGTTGTATATGAAATTGTAACTTATACTGTTATATTATATTTTAGGCAAGCTCTAACCAGGGAGTTTCCCCTACCTTGAAGAATATTGGACTTGTGCATTATTATATGAATGAAGTTAAAGATGAATGCTTCCGTTGTGTAAATGAATGATGAATTCTTAGTGAAGTGAAAAATATTCTAAGTATTGAATGTTAGGCGTAGTTCGTACTTGAAAGTATTTTTGAAAAGAAATCGGGTAGCGGTGCCACACCTACCTATGTGTGGTTCAAAGATAATTGCCAGGATAGGGGCATGACAATTTGAGTGTCAGGCCAACCAGTGAAGATCAGTAACCTAAGACTGTTCCAATTCCTTAGTATATAAAAATCATACAATCGACCCGTGTAGGTCATTCGATGCTCTAAAGACTAATCGATTAATCAAAGATGAGAAAATTATAAGCTCTGAAAAAATAAAAATAAAATATATCTACATGTGGACTAAGAGTCGAATAAGGGCAAGAAAATACATGACTACATTCACCTTCACAAAATTATGTAACTAAAGCATCACACAAAACAATGAGAGGATCATAAATATGAATAAAAAATTATATATGTGTAATGCAACTACAAATAATACTTAGAGAAAAAACCCAAGATAAGGTGCTTATAAACAAATACCCTCAAATGAGAAGTCGTGTAATAGCCATTGCAATACTAAAATAATTCTTGCCTATAATTTATTTACATATAGATGGAACTGTTAAACTCCTAGGGTTCGAGATGAAACTTTTGTTGGAAATATATTCTCTACTAAGAGGGGGGGTGAATCAGTAGTGTGAGCACTTATAAAATTTTCTCTAATTACCTAATCTTTAATATGCATAAACTGAAACACATAACTAGAGATTAGTGCATCACAAGTAAACATGCAACTATAAAATCAATCAACATATAAACACAAACTTTTCTGGTGGAAAACCCATCCAGGGCAAAAACCACCCTGGTGTTGTTATGCTTCTCAATTCTATTATTAATAGCTAAACATATTATACGTAGATAAGCTCACTCCAACGAGCCTTGAAGAATTGTTTCTTTCACAGTATTCTGGTTCTTTCAGATTGGAACATGTTTCTCTCTTGGATCTTCGGACTACCATCTATTGAAGGCCACCACGATCAGTGGATCCTTGCCCCACTCCAATGGGACTATCAAAATCCTATTGGATGGAGAAAAGTCTTTTTTCTAATGAATCCACCAAGTCACTGTCTACTCGAAACCTCCATGCGAGCCTCCTTTCATCTATTTTCAAACTGGACTCTGGAAACTTTCTCAACATGAGCACTAGAGTAACATAACATCAAAGCATAAATAAATTTTTAGCAACAACTTCCATGCTAAAAATACTTATGAAATACCATGTAGTCAGTGTACCAAAAAACGGCTCAATACAATGTCATGGACAATGTACAAAAAATGGCTCAATATAATGCCAAAAACTTCAATCGTATACCATGCAGCAAGAATGTCAGTGTACCAATAAACGACTCAATATAATGCCATACTATGCTCCCATTCCAAGTGAGAGGCTGCGTTCAAAAAAATATTCAGGGTAGAATTGTTGTTGCAAAAACACATACTCGCCCTATTCATTTATATGTCAAACTCATAAATCTACATAAAGAAAAACGCTGGATGCAATGCATCAGGTTCTTCTTGTTAAACACTATGCTCAATACCTGACGCCATGCCGCTGGCAGATGGCAGTCGACTATGCTGAGACTCTGTGTCTAAAAGAAACATTCGAGGCCCTCTTAAAGGGAAACTATGAGGAAATGGTGTGCTTGTGCAAGCAAGTTGTCAAGCAACGCGAAGGCCAAAACAATTATGGAGCTCTCATGCTTCTAGGCAAGGCCCTCTTCTGCAGGAACCAATATGATCACGCTCAAACTGCGTATCGCTACTCACTATTGCGTAGTAGACCTTACTGTCTGTTGGAATATACCTAGGCCTTCAGAACCTTATCAGGCCAACGTTAACAACGGAGCAGCGTTCAAAACAGTTCAATGCATGGCATTTAGCAAAAAACAGTTAAACGCATGGCATTTCAACAGATGGTTCTGGAGGGGATAGAGGGTGGCAGTAACTGTGGAGGGGACAGAGAGTGCAGTAGACAATGAACAGAGAGCAATAGGTAGTGGACAGAGAGCAGTAGGCAAAAGGGAGTTACAACTATTTTTGGAGCTGGCTTTGATACCATGTCAGACTAGGCAGTAACTCCTCAATGAAAATTGATTCGTATATCTTATTCCTTCAGGTAGGTCTTCATTATATACATGAGGGAGAGACTGTTCACTTCATCTCCTGATGACTGTTCATATTACTTATTTATTTATTTACATTATATTCACACAATCTTGATGATTAGGTGTCAACATTATCTAATCTTTAATATGCATAAACTGAAACACATAACTAGAGATTAGTGAATCACAAGTAAACATGCAACTATAAAATCAATCAACATATAAACACAGGTTTTTCTGGTGGAAAGCCCATCAGGGGAAAAAACCACCCTGGTGTCGTTATGCTTCTCAATTCTATTATTAATAGTTGAACAAATTATACATAGATAAGCTCACTCCAATGAGCCTTGAAGAATTGTTTCTTTCACAGTATTCTGGTCCTTTTAGCTAGGAACATGTTTCTCTCTTGGATCTTCGGACTACCATCTGCTGAAAGCCACCATGATCAGTCGATCCTCGCCCCAGTCCAATGGGACTATCCAAATCCTATTGGATGGAGAAAAGTCTTATTTCTACTTAATCCACCAAGTCACTGTCTACTCGAAACCTCCATGCGAGCCTCCTTTCATCTATTTTCAAATTGGACACTAGAAATTTTTTCAACATGAGCACTACAGTAACATAACATCAAAGCACAAATAAATTTGCTGCAACAACTTCCATTAAAAAATCCATACAAAAATCTCCAACACAATGAGAAAAGCAGTCTCCTCAATTGATGCATCAATCTAACATCCACACCACACACACTACATAATGCTATGTTGAAATGTGTTTCAGCTCTCTATTGTTGTCACTGCAAGCCAACTCAGAAAATATGCATATTATGAGGCACATGCAGTTTGCAAACTCTTTTCCACACTCACACACTCACAACTCATCTCAACCAAAATCAATCATCTCACAATCAGCTATCTCCAATATATATATGAACTCAAGTGCTGAACTCAATAATTACTCAGAATTACTGAGCTGAACAATCATGTTCACATGCTTCATTCAGACTGGATTCAGCTCATTGGTCCAATCAATCCACTATCTCCACTTTCCTTTCGATATTTTCAATGTTAATTTCTTTCTGGTAGCAAATCGAAATTGGAATTGCAATTGGGGCAATCTGGAAAATGGCCATAACAAAAAATCTACAAAAATTGCCTTTGAAGAACCTTTCATTTCTCTCAATCTAGACCAAATTTTGAAAAACTTCTCATTCGAAAACTAATTTGTTCTGTTCTATACAAAACCCATGTCTCATAATTTTTGAGATCCATCCTCACTTACCCAGAAAATTGTCCACAAAACAATCACTTCTTTATCTAGCGAATTTTTGAGTTGGCATGTTTGAACAACAAAAAATCTACGCAAATTTCCTTTGAAGAACCTTTTTGTTCTCTCAATTTAGACCGAGTTTTGAAAAACTTTTTATATAAAAAATAATTTGGTCCGTTCTGCACAAAACCCATATCTCATAAATTTCAGAATCATCTTCATTTTTCCAGAGAATCAAATCCAAAACTATCACTGATATACAAACACCATACTCAACAATTGTGCCTAAAGCTGAAGTAAAACACATTTTCTTTAGTCCAGAACCTCTCCCATCTGATCCATCATCTTCCTCTACTCATGTACATTCCTCCAAGCCTCCACAATAGGTCTGCAAATAATGAATAGGAAAGGAACAAGTCTAAGACACGCTATACCTATTCTGCCAACTTTAGGACCAAGACCAACACCTCCAGCTCCTCAAGCAACGACCTCAATTGAAATAAAAAACAATTGAATTTATGAAACCTACTTTATGTCAGATCTATACCTTATTCTTCTCAATTCTAATGGATTATAAATTCAACTTATTGCATTATCAAATAATTCATAAATATATTTAACTATATAATGTTACCTCATTCTCCTTCCTCGGGCATAAGAAACTATACAACCTAATACCTGCTTCACCAAATTTTATTTGGTGCAAAATTATTTTCAAAAAAATTATGTTAAAACACCTTCACATGGGGTGAAATCTGCATAAAAAATTCCTGTGTTAAGATAAATTCCCCACATAGCATAGAAATATCCACAAATAATCCTAACAATGTTTTAATAGTAGTTTAGCGAACCTGCATTACTAACGAGCAGTGACTCAAAACCCTATAATTATGTTCACAACTTTCACCTATAAATACTTAGGCATGGAAGAATTCCTCAATTGATCAATCAATTATAAATAATACATAATATCATTATTAACCCTCTCGAAAAAAATTTGATATATAAAGACCAATATTTCCAGAGAAACCGTCTTGATTAACCCTTGTTTATGAAAGAAGATTTATTTTAAGGTCAATGCTTTACAACATGAGACTTTAACTAAGGATTGATGGGAATTTTAATGACCAACATAATTTTTTCAAACATAATAGGTAGAGATCCAAGCCATACCTCCTCTTGCAATCGAGTGACATCCAGGGTGTTGAAGATCTTTATAAGGGAGTGAGTATGAAGTTATATAGCAAGCACTCGTGGTCCACTTCGGAGCAAAGAAAGGAAGATGGAGAGAATTCATGTGCAGGTTAAGGTGCGAACGTAATGCACGTGCCAAGAGAGTTGCATGGTGAAAGACGCACACGCCGTGCTGTTCCAAAGGAAGCATACGGGTCAGAATTGATCCGAAGGTAACGCGTCAGAATTGACCTACAAGGTAATGGAGAGAGACAGTGGACGCGGACTCGGAATCGAAGTCCAATCTTCTCGAACGTTCTGTTGCTGTCGCAATACATACATTAAATACGACATTTTGTTAGTTACCTTTTCAATTCCATTTCAGTGGATAGTGTCGTCCAGTCGTAACCTGCAAATAGTGCGCGTCACATGCAATAAAAGCTTTCCACATGGATGAGATCACTTTATATGTGTTTATTTCGGCTGTCAGGTGTATTTCTTCTTTTGTTTATATGGATTGGAAGATTATGGAAACAAAAAAAACCTTCGCATATGGATTGGCATATTATGGAGTTGTCGGGATTTTTTTGGATATTTTCGTGATGGAATTCGGTGGAAGAAATTGGAGTTGTCTATAATGTGATTTTTTGGAGATTTTGGTGACAGAATCCGGCTGAAGAAATTGAGGTTAAATCTTGATTTGTTGCAGTTAAAATGGTTTTTTAACCGCATATTTGGATTCAGCACCCTGAAAAACCCCTGGGACGCTTTGATTGTGCAGAAACTAGTTATCAACCTTACGATTCCAATAAATTGCTGCCAGATTTTGACCGGGAAAACTCACCGGAAAAGCTTTCAAAAAGTCTCATTATAGACAACTGTTAAGAAATTGAGGTTAAATCTTGATTTTTTGCAGTTAAAAAATCATTTTAATTGCATATTTGGATTCACCACCCTGAAAAATCAATGGGACGCTTTGATTGTGCAGAAACTAACTATCAAACTTGCGATTCCAATAAATTGCTGTCGGATTTTGACCTGAAAAACCCACGGAAAAAATTTTCAAAAAATCGCATTATAGACAACTTCTGAAAATTATATGTGTTTATTTTCGTTAATTAAATAATGTGCATTTGAGTAAATTAAATGAGATAAAGGTTTAGATGTACATAATTGAATTTAAGGTTGTATATACCGTATAATTACATATGATTTATAATGCATATAATTACTTACACTACTGCTAATTACATATGATTTATGATGCATCACTTCCTATTACCATGGACCAAAACTTTCTCTCACAGTTTATTATCATGGATCACAACTTTCGCAGACCGTTTACTAATTTAAGGTTGACTAAATTATATACACTCATTTCACCAAAGCTGACCGTTTTCTAATTTACGATTGACTAAATTATATACGCTCATTTCACAAAAGATGACCGTTTACTCAATTACATACGATTAAATTATATACACACATTATACCGTTTACTGCTTTACCGTTAACCAAATTATATACACACATTTCTCCGAGTTGACGGTTTACTCATTTATGGTTAATCAAATTACATATACGCTACATCAAAGTTTTATGAGAGTTTTTTTTAATGCATATATTAATTTATTATTCCTAATGAGGTCACAATGATATCCTCAAAATATTAATTCATTATTCTCTTAATGTAATCAAAATATTAATTTATTGTTTCCTTATTCACTAATGAAAATCGAATAATGTAACCAAAGTGTTTTGACTTAATGAAAATCGAATAATTATTAAGTGTATGTAACACCACGTACGTATCCGCCCAGTCAGCCTCGTCCCAACTATGTTTCCAGCTACTTATGTGTAAGTTTATTAATTACGGAGTGAGGTAAAGTGGCCTACGATATATATCTATAATAATAATAATAATAGAAATGTTTTTTTAAATAATTAAGAATAATTTTTAAGGAGTGTTTAGAGTGGGAATCTTTGATATGATGTTAGTTCACACGAAAGGGGTTGTTGTTTCCATTATATTTAGTGTATTGTATGTTTTTTTGTCACTTTATCAATTCATTTGAATATTGCAAGAGGCACAGACAGGTACAAGAGGACTCAATACCTTTATCAATTCTTTTGAATATTGCAAGCGGCATAGGTAAGTACAAGAGGACTCAATACCATAACTCTATTAGATTGGTAGAGTTGAGTTGAAGATAAAATTGAGAGTATAGACTGCAAGTTGACCATTCTAGCGAGGAGATCAAATAACGTCTCCTTCTCCCAACTCAATACCAGAAATCTATTAGATTGGTAGTTGAATTGAAGAAAAAATTGAGAGAGTAGACTACAACTTGACCATTCTAGCCACGAGATCAACCAATGTCTCCTTCTCCCAAAGTATGCTTAGCTAAGTCAGAATAATTGTTATCACTCTCTAGCTTTTTAACATAATGCAAAATTCCTTAAAAAAATAAATTTAAGAATGATATTTTATAATGAACATTTTTTTAATTAAAAAATATTAATTAAATTTATATTAAATGGGAGGAATTTTCTTTTATGAAAAAATTAATTTAGGAAATTTTAAAATCTGCTTTTGATTTACTCCATAAGTTGATTTTTCCCTACCTATATTCACTTTTATCATCTTGTTATGAGGTTCACCACTTGTAATACCATTACTGAGAAGTAAATATTTAATTTACTTTACTGTAGTAGTTTCGTAAATTGTGGATTCTGTTAAATCCTAGTGGAAAATTTAAATGTTTAAATTTTATTTAAAAACTTGGTTATGACCAGCCATGCAATTTAATGGGAAAAGAAACTAAATGAATTTTTTTCACTCACAAGAGAGTTGGAAGAAAATTACTCCTCTCCCTCTCCCAAAAGATAAATAATCTCAGTTGGGACAAGGAAGCCAAAGAGGGTGAGAGGAGAGAAAAACCTAAGAAAATATTGAAGACTTGGTACTTGGTTGGAGGAGCCCCAAGTGAGGAGAATGAAGTGAACCTGCAACATGATGTTGTTGAAGGAAGGCATGATGCTACCTGTAGGGTATTCTTCAGCTAGTTGGAGCCAATGGAATCCCTGAGACAAACTTCTGAGTCTATGAGTTCTTGGATGTACCTATATAGTCTTGTTGTCTTTGAACAAACCTTGTTAGGTCTCTATCAACAACTGGCTCAAGAGAGAGAATTGATGTAATTGTTGTTCTCATTGGTTGGGAACAGTGATCTTTCTTCCTTGTGGATTCTCTGGCATCCTACACCTAAATAAATAAGTATTTCATTTTTTCTTTTATTTTTTCATAACCTATATTTCTTCTGTAATTACTGTGGAATGAGTAAATTTTGTAAGGTTAATAAATGAAAATTACATGATTGGATAATAGAAGAAAATGGTAATTCTTTTTTGTAATATAGTACTATCGATTTCTCTACAAAGATTTTGTGATGAATCACAGTAATGTATGGGTGTAACACAGTAGTATGATTTTCGTATAAAGAAGTTTGTAATTTACATAATGATTATGAAAGGTTTTGATAGATATGACACAAGGTGTTATGTGATATACGCTGAATAATTTAGAGTAATTGTATATGGACAAACATTAGGTTAGTTCCATCCATTGTTTGAAGCAATCCTTGTTCTTGTAAATACATATATACTTATCTGGTTCAGAAGGGTAACTACAGGTCTTAGAGGCAGACCAAGTCCCACTAAAACACTAGTAATAATAACACTAATGCAAATGGGTAGGACTCAACTAGAAATTTCGTAAAAGTGCTCTATATGCTAAACATAAATATGAAATAATGAATAGATATTATTATGTTGTAATTAACAAATAAATTAAGAAAGGTTGACAAACTTTTCTGATATAATTATATATATTATAGACCAAATTAGTTTTCCTAGGCCAATTGGTGAGTACCAACTGTCGAAAAATAGTTCTAAGTCCATCCTTACAACTCTAAGAAGCGAGACAACCTGATATAAGCCATTATGAATCTTGAAAATTCATAGATACTAATAAATATTATTGAATAATTATACTACAATGTAGGTTTTGCACACAATAGAGAATGCACAGACAACTAGAATCTTCCCTTGGCATGGAAAGAAAATATATAGCCATGTGTTTGTTACAAACATACAAACAATCATCACGATATACAATGATAGATAAGCGAATGAATAATAGCATAACTAGTGTTTAGTAAGCCATAAGAAGGTTGTAGAAACAACTACCAATACAAGAAAGATATATCCACCATGGCAAATATTAGATTAACAACCCATGAATAGTTAAAATGAATTTACAGTGTGCATAATGGAACAATGAAGTAAGTAAATAAATAAATATCAGATCAAACTGTAAGCTCTTCTTTTTAGAATAAAACTAGTAAAAATAACATTAAAGAATCTAGACACATCTCTTTTACTAAGATACTATTAAATGTAATAATCATTAGAGCACTGGTGTTCCATTGTAGGGTAGCATTGAAATTTATTTAAGGGATCCTATGCACAAAATTGAAAGAATAAAAGTTGAATAATCACTTTTGTACTTTAAAGAGCTTACAACCGGTTTAGTCCCGACCCAACTAGTGAAGATCAGTAACCTAAGACCATTCCAATTCCTTAGTATATTAAAATCATACTATTGACCCATGTAGGTCATTCGATACTCTAAACAATAATCGATTAATAAAATATGAGCAAATTATAACCTATGAAAAAATAAAATAAAATATATCTACATGTGGACTAAGAGTCGAATAAGGGTAAGAAAGTGCACGACTACATTCTACATTCACCTTCACAAAATTATGTAGCTAAAGCATCATACAAAACAATGACATGATCATAAATATGAATAGACAATTATATATGTGTAATGTAATTGCAAATAATACTGAAAAAACTGAGATAAGTTTTCTATAAACAAATACCCTCAAATGAGAAGTCGTGTAATAGCTATTGCAATACTAAAATAGTTATTTTACTATAATTTATTTACATATAGATGGAACTGTTAAGCTCCTAGGGTTCGGGATGAAACTTTTTTGGAAATATATTCATTATCGAGAGGGGGTGAATTAGTAGTGTGAGCACTTGTACAATTTTCTCCAATTATTTAATCTTTAACATGCATAAACTGAAACACATAATTAGATATTAGTGCATAAGTAAACATGCAACTATAAAATCGATCAACATATAAACACAAGTGTTTCTTGTGGAAAATCCATCCCGGGAAAAAACCACCATGTTGTTGTTGTGCTACTCAATTCTATTATTAATAATTGAACAAATTATACATGGATAAGCTCACTCCAATGATCCTTGAAGACTTTTTTCTTTTACAGTGTTCTGGTCCTTTCAAACGGGAACTTGTTTCTCTCTTGGATATTCAAACTACCATCCATTGAAGGCCACCACGATCAATTGATCCTTGCCCCACTCCAATGGGACTATCCAACTCCTATTAGATGGATAAAATTCTTCCTTCTACTGAATCCACCAAATCATTGTCTACTTGAAACCTCCATGTCTTCGCTACCTCCATGCGATCCTTCTTTCATCTATTTTCAAACTAGACTCTGAAATCTTGCTCAACATGAGCACTGCAACAACTTAACATCAAAGCACAAATAAATTTGCAGTAAAAAATTCCATAGAAAATACATACAAAAAACTCCAACACAATAAGCAAGGCAATCTCCTCAATTACTACATCAATCTAACATCAACATATCACACACTACATAATATTATGGCTAAAATGTGTTTCAACTCTTTGCTGCTGTCAGTGCAAGCTAACTCAGAATATATGCATACTATGAGGCACATGCAGTTTTCAGACTCTTTTCCACACTCACACACTCACAACTCATCTCAACCAAAATCAATCATCTCACAATGAACTCTCTCAAATATATATATGAACTCAAGTGCTTAACTCAATAATTACTCAGAACTATTGAGCTCAAAAATCATGTTCACATGCTTGGTTCAGACTGGATTTGGCTCATTGGCCCAATTAATCCACTATCTCCACTTGCCTTTCGATATTTTCAATGTTAATTTCTTTCTGGTAGCAAATTGAATTTGGAATTGCAATTGGGCCAATTTTGAAAATGGCCACAACAGAAAATCTACAAAAATTATCTTCGAAGAACCTTTTGTTTCTCTCAATATAGACCGAATTTTGAAAAAATTCTCATTAGAAAAGTAATTGGTCTGTTATGTACAAAACCCATGTCTCATAATTTTGAGATCCATCCTCATTCACCTAGAAAATCGTCCGCAAAATGGTCACTTCTTTATCTAGCAAATTTTTTAGTTGGCATGTTTGAACAACAGAAAATATGTTAAATATTTCTTCGAAGAACCTTTCCTTTCTCTCAATTTAGACCGAATTTTGAAAAACTTATCATAAGAAAACTAATTTGGTCCATTTTGCACAAAACCAATGTCTTAGAAATTTTAGATTCATCTTCATTTGCTGAGAAAATCAAATCCAAAACTATCACTTCTATCCAAACACCATACTCAACAACTGTGCCTAAAGCTGAAGTAAAACATTTGTTCTTGATTCTAGAACCTATGCCACCTGATCCATTATATTCCCTTACTATACACTCCTCCAAGCCTCCACAATAGGTCTACTACTAATGAATATGAAAGGAACAAGTCTAAGACATGATATACCTATTTTTCCCACTTTAGGACCAAGACCAACACCTCCAGCCCCTCAAGCAACAACCTCAATTAAAATAAAAAAACATTGAATTTATGAAACCTAAATTATGACATGCTTTGAACCTTGTTCTTCTCAATGCCGATGTATTATAAATTCAACTTATTGCATTATCAAATAATGCATAATTATATTTAACTATATAATGTTACCTCATTCTCCTTCCTTAGGCATAAGAAACTATAAAACCTAATACCCGCTTCACCAAATTTTATTTGCTACAAGATTAGTTTTGAGAAAATTATGTTCAAACACCTTCACATGGGTTGAAATGTATAAGAAAAATTCTTCTCTTAAGAGAAATGCCCGACAGAGCATAAAAATAACCACGAATAATCCTAACAGTGTTTTAGTAGTAGTTTAGCCAACCTGCATTACTAACCAGAAATGGCTCAAAACCCTATAATTATATTCACAACTTTCACCTATAAGTACTTAAGCATGGAGCAATTCCTCAATTGATCAATCAATTAGAATAATACGTAATATCATTATTAACCCTCTCAACAAAAAGTTGATATCTAAAGGCTAATATTTCCAGAAAGGCCATCATGATTACCCTTGTCTACGAAAGAAGCTTTAATTTAATGTCAACGCTTCAAAGCATGAGACTTTAACTAAGGATTGATGGGAATTTTAATGAACAACATAATTGTTTCAAACATAATAGGTAGATATGCAAGCCCAATCGAGTGGAATCTAGGGTGTTGAAGATCCTTATAAGGTTCCCCTTTGTACTAGCAGTCATAAGGAGGCTTCCATTAAGAGTGAGTGCAAAGTAGGTGATGTGAGAGACATGGATAGTTATGAATCTGGTCCTCTTGAGATCATAGTGCTCAATGCTCATCTGCCCACAGTGCAAGCCTGAGCAGGCCAACAAGAAGCTATTGGGAGCATGAGAAATAGCACACAAACACTTAGGGTTTTCCATCATCTCAATATGATGCAACAACTTCAAATCCATGAATTTGTACAAAAAAAATGTTATGCTCCAAAACCACCACAATCTGATACTGTCTTAGTTTCATGGCTTGAAGCTCAGACTTGAAGGATAATTCCCTAATATAGTGGCTGTAATGATCATTCGAGATCGTGACCTTATTGGGTAGGTACTAGGGATTTGAAACCCCTTCCATGAGGCCCAAAATACTACATTGGAATAACATCTCGACAACACCAATACTGCCATTGTTGAAGTCCCTTATAAAGGTTTCTCTGAACGGATCACAATTGTAAACCTGGAAACCCTGCTCTCTGCCATAGGCAAAATAATTGAAGTCCAACCTAGAAACGCTACTCTATGCCACAGGAAAAACATTCGAAGTCTTGGTTTAACGATGCGTAGAGAAATGAGGATCTTTCACTCGCAATCTCTAGGGAAGACAATGAATTTGGATTTGGATCGAGAGATGGGTAGAGCATAGGGGCAATCCTCTTGCTAGGTGGTGAAAAAGTCATTTTTCATTGGCATTCACTAATGAATCGAGAAATCACCTTCCATACAAAAGGAAAAGAAAATAACATAACCAAACCAAAGCTTCAAAATACTAACATCTTTCATTTTAAAGAAAGGTGGTAATTCAAGCTTTATTTTTTAAATTAATATCATTGTACAATTGTGTTGTTTGTTCAAGGTAATTTCAAACATCAAATGTGATAATTCGGCATACATTATGCAAAAGTCCTTCCAAGATATTTTATTTTTTTGTCTTTCCTTAGTTTCACTTGCATGAGGGAATGCAATTTCTTGTAGCTTTTGGCCATAAAAAGAATACGATTGTCATTGTTGGCCCATATGGAAGGTTATATGGTGAATCTATAATGGCTTTGTATGTTATTGCTAGTGTTTATTATTGTTTGGAAGGAATTTTTGTAGCATTACTGATATTTAACAAAATTATGATTTGGCATGATAAAACTAATGAAAAAATACATTGTAATAAGGAAAAATTAGAAGTTCCTAACTATTTGAGCATTGTTATTTCATGTACACAACTTACATAGATGTGTGCTTTATCCTATAAACGCTGGTGAAATGGTGCAAAATGAGTATGCTAGATTTTTGAAATTAGATGAATCTAGTGACACTTGATGTTTATTGATTTGATCCTGTAAGTTAAGGTGAGATGTTTCAAAATAACTATGTGAGATTTTCTTTTATTAGATGTATCTAGTGCCTCCCACCTCCCCCCCAAAAAAAAAGGTTCACTTTCATGACTTTCCAAGGAGTTTTCAAAAATCGCCACTAAATCCTGAAAAGACTTTTAGAGATGATTTTGACAAGACTTTTGCAAGCCTTAACCACCCCTAAAGGTATTTTTTGTAGTAGTGTTTTCATTATTTTCCCATTACAAATAAGTTAACCAATATAAAATTGACATCAAATTGACATTCACAAGATTGATGAAGGGGGAAATAAGAGAATTTCACATTTAGAAGGGCACAAGTTTTAGAGATATATCAGGACAAAGATAAACAATCAAGATAGTCTACAAATTAGGTTTCTGAAAGGTACATAACTTAGCATTAGCATAAGGTGTGCCCCATGTCTCCTATATACTATGAAAAATAAGGAAAAATCATCACCTAATGAAGCAATCATAACATAAGTGGAAAATGTAGCTGAGCAAGATGCCCTAGAGGACATGGAACTTGATGATATTGATTTGTCACCCATGGAAGAGCCTTGGAACATATGAAAAGAGATCTAACGGAATTCCCATAATTTGGTTTTGTTGCAGTAGATCGATCAAAAAGTCTCAGGAGATAAAGATATCTGGGTTAATTACCATATAGAGTTACAGTATTGAGATTGTAGTAGAGTTGAACTACCTCTTTAAAATCAAGAGAAGAGGAGTAGTTCAAAAAAGGAGCTCATAAAACATTGGTTAAGGAGATTGTGACATTGATAAAGAATCTTTTGGTGGAAGAGGATTATGTGTCCTTTAGTTCTCCAACCATGGAAGTGTAAGCACCAATGCTTAGAAGTGACCTATAATGGATTGACTGATATTGAATAATCAAGGAAATAAGGCATTAGGGGAATTTTGACGTCTAAAATGGGCCTCCTAAGAAAAATGTACAACCAAAATAAACTTCATAAAAACCAATAGGATTCAAGATGATGATGTCAACCATGGGGGATAATTCACCATTTGTGGAGTAAAAAAGTAAAAATATTAAAAAATAATCAAAATAATAAAACTACTTTTTCAACATGTATTTTCAACTCGTTTGCCTAAGTTTTTACTCAAATTTCGAGTGGGAGTACTCATTGGACAAAAAATTTAATTCCTCATCCAAGGAGTACCCATATTTCATACTTTTGATGGACCCTACCACACCAAAAATAAGAAATACATGAAAAAACATGATTGCAATCATGTTTTTCATGTATTTCTCATTTTTCGTGGAGTAGGGTCCATTAAAAGTATGAAAGATTGGTACTCATTGGATGAGGAATCAAATTTTGCATCCAATGAGTGTTTTCGCTCAAAATTTGAGCAAACCCACAGGGAGATAACTTGAAAATACGAGTTGAAAAAATAGTTTTATTTTTTTTATTTTTTTCCTCTAAATTTTGATGAGTCATCTAATCTTATTTTATTATTTTTCCTATTATTTTATAATTTCCTTAGGAGGCTCATTTTAGACCTCAAAACTCCCCTGATGGTGCCATGGAGGAAACACATGCATTGAAGAGGGAAAAACAATATTTTAATCAAAATTCAATAATTAAGAAGTGGTGGATGAAAATAATGAAGGGGATTCACCATAATACTATGGTAATGAAAATGAGTATTAGTGAGGATGGAAACATATAGGCACAAGTAAAAGAGTTCAAAAGGTTTCAAAGGTGTCAAGAGAATACCAAAATTTTGTTCAAATAAGGGGATTTAATAATTGGAAAGAGCTTACAGAGAAGAATAGGTGGGGAGAATATGTCTAGAAATTTGGAAGAGAAAAGAGAAGAGATGACACAAAGAGGTGTGCATGTTCATCTAGATGGATCTTGATTGTCTAAAAGGTAGCCTCAGTTTGTAAGGTATTGATTAGCCTATGGAGAGAGATATGATCATAAAGGAAGAAAAGGAAGAAACACTTGGTAATGTGTTCTAATTGTTTAAGGTATATGAAGGACAAGTAGTAGACATGATATAGCCTAAGAAAAGTGGATCCAATCCAAACAACCCACCTTATGAATTTTAAAAACTTAGAGGTAATCCCAACCTTTTATTCTTCTTTTGACTTGAAACCACCTTTCCTTAGTAGTTTGGGATATGGTAGTAGTGAAAAAAAATGAAGGTGGGAATACAATTAGAAGTGGCATATGTTATGTTTGAATTTTAGTTCAAGTGGGGGAGTATGACTAATGATTCAAACAAGTCCGTAAGGTTTTATCTTGGTGAAAACTCCAACCAATGATATGGTTATAGTAGTTCCAATAACTTTATGAAGGGTGATGGTGATGGAAAACAACATTAGTTCTTATGCGGATTCATCTAGAGGGTGAAAAGGATTGTAGTGCTAGTTTCTAAGTTGATAACGTTCTTAACCATATTATGGGGGAAGCTTCTCTAATGGTGCATGAAGTTCATATAGATTTATCCCTAGGGTGTAGGTAAGGCCTTGGATGAATTAAAGGTGGGATTTATAGCTAAGTTCTAGAGGTTAACATTGAACAAAAAAAATTCACTAAGCTAAAGGAGATTAAGAAAATGGTTGGAGAAAATTCCCAGGAGTATGATGAAAAATTACAAAACTTGATCAACAAACTCTCCTATACTATCCATGAAACTAAACACAAAGAATGATCCATTCAAATTTTGTTGCTCTTTAATAGTGTACCATTAATGCAATAGTCATGGGTGACAGAGAGGGATGCCTTATCTTAGGCCATCGGGATAGTATCTTGTATGGTGAACATCCATTTTACTAAAAATTGTCATGCTTGGTAGGATCTAAGAGAGAATTATGTAAGGAGTTCCTTCTAGGTAAATGACATTGGTATTACTATTGCTAAAGGGGGTGGCCTATGAAGATACATTGGTAGATATTGATACAAGAGCGTCATTTCAACAATTTATTTCAAAATTTTCATTTGTCCTCGAGAATGTCTTAGAGATTTCTAGAAGAGGAATTTGGTTTCCTTATTTCCCTATAATTTTGTATAATTTCTAATTACATCTTTAGGATATGAAATTTTAGCAAGTTTAGGTAGAAGTTAGGGTGTTGTTTTATTTTTAGGGGATTTGAATTTATCTAGAGTGTCTTGGATCTGATTGTCTCATAATGCATAAATAAATCTCTTGATCATGAGAATGTAACAATGGTAATGGTTAGAAAATAAATTTGTAGTTTCATTGAATGGGCACAACTCCTAGCTCACGTTCCTATAAATTCTTGTGTGATTGCATGTGAACTGAATTTTACTATTTGGTCATCTAGTTCTATTGAGTTATACTATGGATGGGTGAGATAATTTTGATATGTTTTATTTACTAGAGTTTTTTTTTCTAACTCTAGTTCTCAATCTCTTTTAGTATCATAGTCAATAGTTGATGAATTTATAGTTAATAATTGATGTGCATATTCTTAATTTCATGGTGATTGGTGATTGATTGCAGGTAATTTGTTTTTAGATATGCTTTAAACATTGAATAAGGACAACACATATAGACAATGCATGGTGAAAACTTGGGATTAGAATGTTTTGGGGTTGTAGCATTACAAGAAAAGGAAATCACATCAAGACTGAAGAAGTTTCAATATAACCAAAGCATTGTGGCATGTAACCATTCAAGAAAAGGGTTATTCATAACCTACTATGTGTTTTGGAAGAAATGGAATTAAGATTCTAGTATAACATGAAGAAATGATGGAGCACTGGGGATCATAGCCTTACATTTACAAATCTCATCAGAAATCAAAGATTATATGGGGGATGCATTCAACGTGAGAACAAACGATCGATTAGAGAATGTTTATTTATGAGTTTTATGAATAGGTTCATTATGAATATGAATAGGTTCATGTTTATTTATGAGGTTTATGAGTGTTTTCAGCAGAGATCTTATATCTCTTGCTCCAACAACAAGATTTTTCTTGTCTGTTGCAGCAAAAATGGAAATCCCTAATGGAGATTGTTGTCTTCACAACTACTCCATTTCTACTGGTGTCTTGGGCATAAAGTTGGACTCTTTTCCACTAGAGCTATTAGATTCCATTTCATTGAGCTACAATGATAGGTGAGAGATATTCATAGCTCACTAAAGTTGTATCAAGAGGCTTTTATTCTATTTTCTATAGGATTGGACTCTTTTAATTTGTAACTTAGCGAAATGGAAAATTTGTGGAGACAAGATCCATTCTTATTCTTTCACTGGGCCATGTAAAATAAATGCAGAAAATAGCCTCAACCCCTTTGGGGAAGGAATGTTGATAACAACAAATAACATGAATAGACAAATAATCCAATGAACTAAGTCGACAGGGGTCTCCCTTTGTAAAAAAACATCCTTAGGCTTGTTAGAGTTAGTATGAATCTTTACTGGAGGTTGAGTGGCCAACCACATCCAATAGAAAGGTACCAACCCCTACAATAGAAATGATGTCTCCAAATAAGGTGGATTCAATACCAATAATATCATCTTCTGAATCTATTACAATATGGTTTGCAAAGTATGTTTCCTTACATGTGTGAAAGAAACAATCCATCCGATTAGATAAAGGAAGTGTTTTTGAAGACCTCAAGCAACCCCCATTAAGGAGACAAGAAGGGTTTGAAACCATAAAATACAAGTTTATCTATGAACTCTAGTTCTGCAACCCTTAGGAGAAATGCTATGAGTCAATAGTCTAACAAATCAATTAAATAACCCAGGAAATTTTGTTTCCATACATGTGTGGAAGAAATAATTCATCTGGTTAGCAAAAGGAAGTATTTTTGAAGACCTCAAGAAAACTCCTTGATGGAGACAAGAGAGGTTCGAAACTATAAAATACAAGTTGATCTATGAACCCTAGTTTTGCATCCCTTAGGAGAAATGCTACTAGTCAATAGTATGACATATCGATTAACCAGACAATTTTCTTGCCAAGTAATCTTCCAGATCAAATATCACAAACAAGCCCCTCTGGAGGCGCTAAAGAAGAGATCTAATTTCTTCTTAATAAATTTTTATATGGAAATTGTGAATTATGTTGTTTGAAGACTATTTAAGTAGCCTCCATTGCAACAATAGTTTCTCCTATAAGATTTGATCCAAGATTATTGGTGTCAATATTGTAGGATTCTCTTAGTCTTGTAATATCATCTAGCCTTTTCCAAGAGTAATGGTTTGAGTTACCATCAACAACCTAAGAAAAAATCTAGGACTGGAGATTCTTGAAAAAAATAATATATTGTTGGACCATTGAGAGCTTTGACCAGAGAAGTAAATACATGATCTGACGGTTTAAGAAGGGGCTTATGATGTTTAACATAGCATGTTAGTAGGGAAGGGATATCGCTCTCTCTTTTTCTTGAGAATCGTAGCAACTACTATAGTAGGGCACACTACAGTCAGGAAATAAATGGTATGGATCGACCCAACTATATGGAAGGAAATAACCAAAAGTAGTTAAATGAAAGGGGTGTTAGATCATACCCCCACCCATTAGAGGTAAACTGCAGGAAAAGCCTCGATCTAGCTCATATTATTCCTATGCTAGGCTGCAAGTGGATCTTCAAGAACAAGTATAAGGCAGATGGCTCACTTGACAAGCATAAATCCAGGCTTGTGGAAAAATGTTTTGTAGAGAAATAAGGGGTTGATTATGAGGATACTTTTTCTCCCACATCAAAATGGGCTTCCATCCAGACACTCTTTGCCTTGGAATCTCAAAATGGTTAGAAAGTCCATGAAATAGATGTAAAAATTGCTTTCTTAAACGAATATTTAAAAGATAATTTTTTATGTCCTAACCAGAAGGATTTGTTGTGAAGGGCCAAGAACACAAAGTATGCAAGATTGTAAAATCCTTGTATGGCCTCAAGAAAGCACCGTGAGCCTAGTGCGAGAAGTTGACTGAGCATCTTCTCAAACTTAATTTCAAAATTTATGATCTTGATAATGCAACTTTGTTTGTCAAGAATTTCGGCAAAATAGTTGTGAATCTTGCGGTATATGTAGATGATATTTTTATGGCAAGGAACAATGAGATTTACATTGCATCCATAAAGAAAGAACTAAGGGAAGGTTTTGAAATGAAAATTTTTGGCTATGTTCACTACTATCTTGATATTGAAGAAACACAACATCTGAATTTTATATTCTTCTCTCAGAAGAAGTACATTGGAGATCTATTGTACATATTTGGCATGGCTGAGTGAAATAGTTTAACTACTCCAATGGACTAGAATTTAAAGAGCACATCCATTGAAGGAAAATAATTTGAGGATGCAATAAAGTATAAACATCTCGTAGGAAGTCTCAACTACCTGACTAATAGTAGACCAAACATTTCATTTGTTGTTGTAATCCTTTCCAAATTTATACAAAATCCTTGTGAGGGTCATTGGTCTACTGCAAAAAGAGTTCTAAAGTACTTGAAGGGAACTCAAGACTTTGGACTCAAGTATACATAGGTGGGCGACTTAAGCTTGATTTGACACTCTGATTCAGACTTTGATGGAGATAAATAAACCAAAGTATCTACTTTAGGTTATATTATTTGTCTTGTATCAGTAGATGTCTCCTGGAGGTCACACAAATAGTTAGTTCTGAAAAATTCCACAAATAAGGAAGAATATGTGGTAGCATATGAAGCAACAAAGGAAATTGTGTGGCTCAAGAAAATTCTGGAAGATCTGCAGGAGAAATAAGTACATTCAACTCCTCTTTTGATTGAGAACAATTTTGCAATAAAGTTGGCCAAGAACCAAAAGTTACATGATTGAACAAAGCACATCCATACAAATACCATATGATTTGACATCATGTTGAGGCGAAAATAATCCACCTACGACATTGTTCCATAAATGAGCAGATTGCAGACATCTTTACCAAAGCACTTGGAAGGGAAAAGTTTGAAGGATTTAGAATGATGGTTGGACCTACCAACATCCCTTCAGATTAAGGGGGAAAATGTTGACACCTAATCTCTGGGATTAGGAAAACTTATGTAAATATTGTAAATAGAAAAAAAAGGAAGTTAGAAGATGAAGAGACATTGGGAGATGAAACCCAATAGTGTCATTGTCCTTGGATATATTCATATTCTCTCTTAATGCAAAGCACAATTTGATTCGAACTTACAAGCCTGGCTTGACAGGAAAGACAATTAAAATAATCATATTAGGTACATGAAACCAGTAAACATATTATGGAAAGATAACAAGTACAATCCTTAGACATTTGTTTTCCTTTTTATGGCATTCAAAGCATCAAGGGGCTCACAAAATATGATTGAACAAGTTTAGTTTGAAGACAAGGGTAATGCGTAGCACATGGGATGAACAGATCATGGTAGCATGCAACATGTAGAGAGGCATCCATTAGAATGAGTTGAATCAGCTAGAGTAGGCATGGTCGGAAAGTGCACGAGCCAAGTGAGCACAAAGGAGAAAAAATGACTATTGATATGGGTTGGGCAAAACTATCATTTGAGAAAAGCATGTAATATAGAACACTAACCCATTTGAAATGGAAGGATGCAACCTTCTTCAATTTGGAATGATTACCTATAAATGAAACTATTGAGTCTCAAAATTACTCTCTCCTTAGCAACTCTTCTCATTCATTTTCTTTGTTTTTCCATGAGAAAGATGCATTCTCATCACTAATGATCAATATATAGTGTCTTAAGGAGGACATTTAGTGATTTAGATATTAAGATTTTATGTTTTGTTGTTTGAATAAATTTTTGTATATTAGCTACGGAACACAGCCTATTCTGCAGTTAATCGGTTGTTCTGAAGCTACCTTCATGCTTTAACAGGTTCTAGGTGTCAGAAGGAGAAACTAACTAGATGACCAACTTGGAAATCATCGTAACATGGACCCTGTCCTATTCACCTAGCCCAGGTCGACAAGGAAGTTGGTATAAGACTATGATTAATGGAAAAGTCAAACGTAGAGATCGAAGGTAATAGGACTTTGTTTCGTGGTTAACTAACATGTTTCAAAGTGATGGGAAGCGTTATCCGAAACAAATACCTGAACCTATGGACTCGAACAACCACCTGTGCAACCAAATCCAACAGCCACCATCTTGGATTTATGTCTCCAGCAGCCAAGGAAGAAATTATGTGTACCTATCTTCTACGTGTTTTGACTGTAGCGTATTTTTCTCCACATATAGTTGTATGGTTTTCTTATAAATACCTCTGTAAAGAACCAAGGATGTTAGTAGATATAGTGATAGTTTTATTATGTAATCAAAGTTTTAAACTCTGTAATTTCTGGACATTTTTTGTCCCTATTTTGAATATGAAGATCACATGTTTTATGAAAGCCTGAAGGAGTTTTCTTGGAGTTGATTGAGCTAGCGTAGCCTACTCAGTTGCAAAGGGCCCCTGCACTAAAGAAGGTTTCATTTCATTTTATTTCTCTTCTTCTTACTAACTATAAATTCATCATTTCCTTTCACAATGTTTATAACCATTTTCTTGCTAACCATGTTTATAATGAAATTTTCATCATTTTCTTATTAATGGTGTTCATAATTTAGGGTAGCTTCCATTTGCTTGATCTCTTTTAGTTTTTATCAGTAATTAGAAGGTGAAACCCAGTAATGTAATCTGGTTTACTTCATTCATTGTTTTACTAGTCTTTAAATTCTAGTTAGATTGATCATTGTCATTTACTGTCTTCTATTTTTAGTTTACTAACTCATGGTGTTAATGAATGTTTATGAAAAAACCCTTCAAGTTGAAAATTCATCCTAAACTAAGTGGTTGAGCATTTCATTTATGCAATGAGATTTTGTTGCATCTCTGTATTTGTTTTCTCTTAGATGAATGAAGTACAAAATTCCTCAAATGTCATCCCAAGGAGACTTTCTCCCGAAATTGAGAGGCAGAGCAACTAAGTATTTCATCTAATTTTATTTTTGTAATTAGTTAGACATCAGTTTCCAATTTCACTCTCAGTTTTAATTCATGATTTGGAAGTAATGGTAAAACAGGAATAGAAACTTTATTTTCATTTCCTGCTTAAGCTTTGCTTCCAAGTCTTTCTAAGCTCTGTTTTCATTCTTTTTTTTAAGCTTTGTTTTCCATTTTCACATTTTGAACAATCTTTACGAAAGTTTGACTTAACTTTTTGATAATTACATTGTAAATCATTAGGAATTAAAATACCAAAAACCCCAAAACAAGATAAAACACAAAAACAATGAAGTAAGAAGGGTTATCTAGCACAAATAGTGCACTACACTTCATCAATTTACGATACCCAGATTGATAATTTATGTAGAGTAATTTAGGACACTAGATTGACCAAAATTTTGGCGTCATTTCCGGGGAAGTGTAACTAGGTAGCCTTATCTGTTACATTTCAAAAAAAAAATGACATGGATAAAGAAAGAGACTCTAGGGGTAGATCTATAGCTAGGGGCAAAAGTTCAATTCCTATAACACCACTTACTCCACCACGAACAAGAAAAGACACATCTCAATCCCAAACTCATACTGCCAGCCATAGGACTCCTAGAATTCCAAGGGCATAAATCCAATCAAAAGAATCTCCTACTTCATCTACCAAGACAGTGCTAGGGGAGAAAATTTATGAATCTCCAACAACAAGAATAGCCTTCTTCACCTCCACAGGGGAACACATTGTAATTGAGGAATTAGGAATACCTGGTGAGGAAGAAGAAGTATAAACTCTCTCCCATATTCCATTAATAGAAGAACTAGAGGAGGAGGAAGTAACCTTGTAGGTTGAGCCCTACACTGACTCTGAAGAAATTATAATGGCAGAAGAAGAACAAGATAGAGAATTCTCACTGTTTGGAGGAGGGGGTAGAGGGAGAGGTAGAGGAACTAATGGAGAAGGTAGAGGAAATAATGGGGGAGGCAGAGGAAATAAGGAAATAGATAATTCTTTTGGATTCCCTATAGTGGATGAGGAAACAAATGCCACAATGAAAAACATCTCACCTTCTGTCCTCCCAAACTTTTATGGGTTGAAAAGTGACGATCCTGAAACATTTTTGTTTGAGTTTGAAGTCCTGTGCAAAACTTATGACTACCTTGAAGACTCTCAAAAACTTAAATTGTTTCCTTCAACACTGAAGGGAGTTTGTTTGAAATGGTTCATGGGGTTAGTCACTCAGTCCATTAGAACATGGAATGACATGAAAAAAACGTTTTTGGATAGGTACTTGGATTATTGCATGCCTACCAATCACAAAGATGAAGTATTCAAAATGATGCAAAGAGAGGATGAAAACTTAGAAGATTTGATTGAGAGATTCAACTATAATTTGAAACGAATAAAGATGAACAATTTATATCAAGAAATCTTGAAAGTTCTTTTATTAAAAGCCATCAGAGATGAATGGATAGATATCCTTAACATGATGGGGAAGGGAGATATCTCTAAACTCCCGTTAAATGATATAGGAGAATTGTGTGTTCATCTCTCAAGGGGGAAATCTAAAATAGGGAAAGGGTCAAGAGATCCTTCTCTTGTTAGAGTAAAAAAATCTGCAATGGGATCTATAAGTAGGGAAGAAATTGGTAATATGCTTGATGAATTTAAAACTGACATTCTAGGGAGCCTTAGTGAGCAATTAGACACCCTTAAACTACAAAACAAGCAAAAAACAAAGGTTGATGCTTCAGCCATTTTTGGTCCAAAATGCAGAAAAAAAAAATGCTCCAAGGGAATGCCCTTTAGATGCAAAAATTGTACAAAATTGTATGATTTTCTCAGAAAGTCATGAGACCAAGGGTTGTCCTTCAATCCCATGTCTTAAGGCTCTCTTTCAAGAGGAAATAGTCCCAAATTTTGTAGAACCTCTTTGTTTTGTTACTAGAAGACCTTGGCAGGGGCCACAAAATCAAGGATTTAACAATCAAATGTATCTTCAACCCCCACCAAATTGGAATTCTTGGCAGCAACCTTGGCCTCAACCTCAATCTCAGTCTCAATCTCAATCGTGGGCACAAGGAGTACAAAATCCTTATGGGAGAGTTTATCAATATTACCAATATCCTCAATCATATCAAAATTATCCTCCCCCACACATTTCACAACAAAATTAGCATCTACAACTTCAAAATCAGAACCCTCAACTCTCATTTCCATTTCCACAGCAACCTCCACAAAAAAACCAAAATCCTCAACTCTTACTACCATTTCAGCAGAAACCAAATCAACTATCTGCCCAACCATTGCCAAACCCCAACAATAAAAACCCTCAGAATGCCTACATGGTAGAAGGACAATAATTTCTAGCTTACATGATTACCCCTCTAGATCTTAATGATGTTCATCTAAGATCTAGAAGGATATTAGAAAAGGAAAGACCTTCTGTAGTTATTTAGGAACATGGTAGTTCTGAGGAAGATTTTATAAAGGTCAATAAAAGTTTTGAGGGAACATCTCCCCAAAACCAAAACATTGAAAAAGAAAAACAAAAAGAATTAGTGAACACAGCTCCTATCATTGAGCAGCCACCATCTACTTCTACACCTGCTTTTCTTGAAAGACTACAAATTGGTCGAGTGGTAGAAAAATAGATCTTGTTGCCCAACTACAATTTCCTAGATGAATTGAAGAATGTTTGTATCAAAATTACTTTGCTACAAGCCATTAGAGAAATTCCAATTCTAGCCAAAACAATAAAGGAGTTGAGCATAAAAAAACTAGGAAGAAAAGAAAAAGAAACAAAAATAATCCACGTAGTGGGAAAAATAGTAGACATAATGATGGGAAAAATTTACATACAAAAATATGTGGATCTAGGAAGTCGAATTGTGAAAACACATATCAATGGAGTTGAAATTCCAAATACATTGATTGACTTAGGGGTAGCAATAAACATCATGAATAAACAAACTATGGAGCAACTTAAAATTCCTAATTTTCTTTACACACCTACCTTAATGCAACTAGAAGATAGATCAGCAATCAAACCAGATGGTGTGCTAGAAGATATTTCAATATCCCTAGATTCTTGGGAATATCCTGTTGAGTTCATGATCTTAACCCCCAAGAACAATCTAGGAGGACATCCACTCATATTAGGAAGACCTTGGTTGGCCATAGTTGATGCTTTTATTAGCTGTAGATCTGGTGACATGTAAATTTCTAATGGTAATTCAACAAAGAAATTTATTCTATATCCTATAGCAAAAGCAATCACAGAAATAGATGACAAAGAATGGATTGATAATGACGATGATATTCAACCTCTCTTTACTATTTCGGAAATTAGTGAAGATAGTCAAATTTGGAATACATTGGAAAATTTTGAATCATCTTCAGAATATGACCATGAGAAATTTCAAGAAAAATTTAATGTTGAATATTTTTCATATAGGTAGATGTCTCTCTATTCTATGGAAGAGTTTGGTAACTCTACAATTAAATTTTTTCCACGTAGGATAGTTAACATAAACAAAAACTTAGAGAAACTACAATAAGAAGAGCTAATCAAAACATTACAAAAACATTCTACTGCATTTGCATGGAAATACATCGACATGAAAGGCATTGATCCTAAGACTTGTATCCATCACATCTATATTGAGGACAATTGTAGACCTATCAAACAACCTCAGAGAAGGATGAATCCAAACCTTAGAGAGATTATGAAAGAAGAGCTCCAAAAATTACTGAATGTCAACTTCATTTACCCAATTTCAGATAGCCAATGGGTTTCTCCTTCGGTAATTGTGCCTAAAAAGAATGGTAAATGGACGGTGTGCACTGATTACCGAGAATTGAATAAAGCAACCCTTAAAGATCATTTTCCTTTGCCTTTTATAGGTCAAGTGTTAGATACATTAGCAGGTAAGAAGTATTTCTCATTCTTGGATGGTTTTAGTGGTTATAATCAAATTCAGGTAGCACCTGAAGATTAGGGTAAGATCACATTTACTTGTCCATGGGGAACTTATGCCCACCGAGTACTTTGTTTTGGGTTATGCAATGCACATGCAACATTCCAAAGAGCAGTACTAGGAATTTTTTCTGATCTGATACATGATTGTGTAGAGGTATATCTGGATGATTTTAAGTCAATGGAAACACATTTGAAGAAACCTTGGAAAATTTGGAAAAAGTTCTTAAAAAATGTAAGGAAACAAATCTTTCACCAAGCCATTAAAAATGTTTTATGATGTTTACAGACGGTATTGTTTTAGGACATCACATTTTAGGAGATGGGATTAAAGTTGACAAATCTAAAGTTGAAGTCATCTCTAAATTATCAATTCCAAATTTCCAAAAGGATGTTAGAAGTTTTCTGTGATTTACAGGACATTATAGAAGATTTATAGAAAACTTCACTAAAATAGCATCCCCACTCTTGAAATTTCTTACCAAAGATTGTGAATTCAATTGGAATTCTGATTGCGAGTTGGCATTTGAAACCTTGAAAGAAAAAAATTATGAAGCACCCATTTTAAGAGGTCTGTTACACTGAATTTTGTCACCTTGACTATCTGCAGTTTATGTGGCCTCATCAATAGCCACATTGTCCTCTTTGTCAAGCCCCATACCTCTGCTCTTCATGTCAAAACTTCAAAGAGAGAGAAAGTCACTTGAAAACATGTTTATCTCTGGGTACGCAGGTTCTCTCTACCTTGCCTGCGTGTACGCACTCCAAATACATTAGACCTGCGTAGTAATACGCTCTGTATACTAAAGCTAGGGTGCGTACCCCTGTAAAGGTCAAAAGGCGCAAGTTTCATCTTTAAAAAGTTACTTGTGGTCACTTCTAGAGCCTTCTAGAAGAGTTCTTGACGTGTATTGAGCGCCTCCAGATGGTTCATGCCCCCCTATGATAGAGGAGCTTATCCCATCAAGAGAGGAGCTACCCCATCCAAAAGAGGGAGTATCCCATTGATGTTGGAACTGAATAACCTCCTCTAGAATACTATAAATACAGGCATTGGGCCAAAGGAGGGGAGGTTGAAAGCTGAACATTCTAAAGGGTAAATGCTGCTGGATTAGGACTTCCATTGTTGACTTGTGAGGAGAGATCACTATCCTTCCTTGTTGCCATATTGGGAGTGGGTGAGCTTGTCAAAGTAGAGGAAATCTCTTGTTGGACCCTGGGAGGAGCTTGCACAACACCAAGGCTCAGGTTGTAATGGTTCCTTTTTTGTTTCCTTAATACAAATAAGTCCATTCTTCTCAATGATTTGTTGTTAATGAATTATTTCATGTACTCCTTGGTCTATGTGATGAATATGCTTTGTTTTATGATGAATATTCAGATGTTATGTAATCGTTTGCTTTGTAAGTGTATGCAGGTCTGAAAGTGAAGGAGGAGCTCATCTGGATCAGCAAGGCTGGACTGCTACAACAAGCGTTGGACCTAAGGTAAGATCGAAAACATTTGAATTCTCATAGAATGATGTGTATTTAGAGAAGGATAGATCTTGTTTGGTTTGTTTGTCACTAGAGAGTCTTAGACTCCTAGGGAGGTTAGATTTGTCCGCAAATATAAATCTTTCCACATGACACCCCCATGCACTCATAGGTATGTCCCATGTTGGTGCCATAAAGATGATATCTCGTATCAATGTAATCTAGCCTCAAATGTAACACAAACACTGCATATAAATGTTTAGAAAAATAAACTACGACATGGTCATGGTTGATAAAATTTCCCCATGATCCAATGGATCTATCATACATGAAAGGGGTTGTATGAACATTACTAAAATATTTTAGTGGGATTGGAATTTTATGTCTAGCAGGGTGATCATGAGGGTTGCCAAAAAACTCCCCATGAACATCAATGTCCTTGGTCGACTCTTTAAGCACCTCCCAAGAATCTCGGCCTCTAAATTCATGCGTCCTAAACCTATGTATGAACTTTAATATGTGGTTATGTGGACCCGACCTCTGGTATGTCACGACCAACCTAGTCATGCTATCCAATAGCAAAGACAATGTAAGGAAAGCCAATGAATTGGTAGGGATATTCTTTATCTCTATTGGGATTCGTGTATTGTTGTTCATAATATCACTTAATGTTATCTAATTTTTTTCTTCATCTCATGGAGGGATCAATGTTGTAGTCTGATCGTCAGCTTCAACCTTTTGATGACCTGTAAATCATAAAAATAATTTAATACATATATACTTAACAAACTAGAAACATAATAACATATACACTGAATTCAAACACAACATTGGAAGACAGTTTAAAAATTAAAGACATAAACACATAAAGTTTAAAGAGGATTCAAAACTGTAGATGTACCTAGAATGGGTGAAGATGGTCCACTCGTTTTACAAGCATGGTCATCAATAGAGACAAAAAACATTTTCTCTCACACTCTGACTAACGTGGGAGGTAGGATTTACTAGGGGAACATGAACTCTTGGAGGGCTACGTGATCTATCATGAGACCGACCATGTTTAAAAACCCCTCACACTATGATGGCATGTAGTTGAGGAACATATATGGGCTGCCTTAGCATATTACATATAATACATATAAACTAAGCCAATATTTTGTTTGGACAAAAAAACCATTTCTAAACTCAAGAAAAATAATATAGCATCGAGTCCTAAACATTAGAGTCCATTTTTTGATAACTTATCATCCAAAGTACATTGAATTCCATGTGAACACAATCGAAAGAAGTGATCAAATCTACCCTCACACTTTCTCTTGTTTCTAAATAATGAATTTCATTCATAGCGCAACTATATGTAAATATATCTCTAAAAAATTAAAATAAACCTATTTAAAAACCTAATAAAATATCATGCCAACCAAGTACTACAATACATTTTAAGTTCTTAATGTTTTACTTTGACACATGACATGTGTTAGGTACAAGTAGGTGAAGAGAATGTCTCATGTACAACACACTACATAATGAAACAATATGGTACAAATTAGAAGAGAGTCTACATGCTTTTATTCACTAGAAAAAAATAACTTTTATGATGGATTTAATTTATCTATCAATGACGCATTGTTGAAAAATAAACTTTATATATAATGTCAAATAAATTCATGTTATGATAAATAGTTATAGAAGTATATGTAATGTTATAATATATAAATTACAATAGTTAATATATACATAGTTTATTTTGTATAATTATATAGTTTTTAATGAGTTATATAATATATAATATATATATATAGTATATATAATATATATATATAAATATATATATAATATTATATATAATATATATATATATTATGTATGTTACGTTAAATAATTAAAAAAAGTGTTGACTAATTTTATGTTATGTTTAATAGTTCTTAAAATATGAAAATTATGATATATATTTTATATATAGAACTATAATGTATATTTTTGTGATGTTATAGTTTATACATAGTTATATTTATAATTATATAGTTTTTAATGACTTCTTTTTGATTTTTAACTTTAAAGATTTAAGAATTTTATTTTTAAAACTAGACTTGTGGCTATAATTTATTATAAAAAACTAATCCTAAAATATAAATTATTAAATTTATAAAAATAATAAAATAAATAAATTTTCTTATTTCATTAATATATGTTCACTATGATCAACCATATTTGTGAGGCCCCTATCCTTGCGGTAGTCTTTCAACCGCACATAGGCACGTGCAACACCGCTACATGATTTATTTTCACCAACACTCTTAAGTACCGACTACACCCAACATTCAACACTTAGAATATTTTTTAACCTTTGCTAAGAATTCATACTTTTAGCACATCGGAAATGCATTAATCATCATCATTTATAAACATATGCATAATGGATACAATCTTCTTTAATGGGAGGGGCAACTCCCTCATTGGAGTTTTGCCAAATAATGATAATAATAATATTTTACAAGTAAATATACAAGTAAAACCTTTGTGAGGGAACCTCGAGTTTCACCTCTACAATTATGTCGAAACCCAACAATTTGGCTTGCACCATTCAGTAATGCCCAACTGCCATTCACAAGCACCCATCGGTGTCATTTAGGGTTTCCCACAACTCATTAGGAAGAGGTTCCCACACGAGTCACCCTCCACACTCATTCATGTCAATTCTGCAATTGTACCTCACTCGCAAGTCTCACACACCATCACACTTTTGTGACTCGTCCACAACTCCTGGAGCTCATCGCACTTCCATGTCTCAACCCATAGCTCTCAACATTCACGCACTCAAGACTTGTAATTCTGCTTTTTTCAACCATCAATAACTCACCAGTTCAGGTAGAGTCACCCCTCCATGCAGTGACTCCCTCCGCAGTCCGCCCATCGGGAAAACATTCCATACCATGCAATGACACCCTCATTGGTTCACCCACTAAGCAAACATGCCCCACCTATGACCTACCACCCAGAACTTGGTTCTGCTTTCTTCCTTGGCTCAACACTATGGTCCAAAGCCCAATTTCACCTTTCCCTTCTCCATTTGCCCTTCCTTAGCTCATCCAACCTTCGCTAGTACTCGCCTTCGATGTTTGAACTTGTTGAATGATGCCTCCTTCCTCAAGTACATTCTCTTAACTCATACACTTTCCTCAAGTATGAATGTGGGTCGGCATGCCCAAGATGACCTCTCAATTTTTCCATCACACACCATCTTCACGTCAGCTCGCCCCCATACAATGGCTCGTCAAGACCACCTACCCAACCATGCATTGTATAAGCTCACCATCACAATGTTCCATACTTAGAAAAATTTGTCTTATTTCTTGGCTCATTGCATGCAAAATCATCTAATTGTTGCATATCATCACAACCGACTCGTCCGCTAACTGACTTTTTGCCCACCGACTCGTTGCATGCCAGCTCATCACATTTAACCAAGGGCACATCTCGCCAACTTCTCACACGTCACATGCATGACTCATCGGCATGGCATACTCCCCCACTCTAAATGATTGCCGTCCCTGAGAAAACCATCATACAAACATCACAAAGTGTCACTAGCTCCAACATTCAAAATGTCCATGGTGCCCATCTCTTCTTTACCATCGCACAAACCATAAAGGTCCATGTCTCCATGAATAGGAAAGTCTCCTCAATCCATGACCATCAATGACATCTGTTACAATCTCCACATGTTTCCCCATCGTGGAGGGTTGGTCCCTCCAACTCAAGCTACATAATATCATTGTAACTTATGGTGTTGATCCTCATCATGTATCATCATCATGTAAACTACTACCATGATACTCCATCCCAATTCTAACATACCTTCGTACACTGATATACCCCATGACTCGAACTAGATGGGTAGCTAATTCAATTGTCGCGCTCGAACCATGAAAATGCAACTCCTTATGCCACCATTGGTTGTTTCTGACAACATCCTATCACAACATCACCTTGATCAAGAATCCATCCCATATCCATCAAAATGTAAATAAGACATGTTCAGGTGCATGAAATAGCCTCCATCACATCTGTAACATGTTGCCCATGAAGTTGGTGTTAATAAGTTGCATGTCAATCTATCACATCTATCCCAACATCACCATCCATATATGTGTAAGATCCATCTCCTCAAAATGAGGAGATCCTCTCATCAAACCCATTGTGAATGTGCCTAATCCAAGTTCACGAAGCAACCTCCATCACATGTGTAATATTCCATACCTCAAGTTTGCCAAAGAAACAACTACAGACCTACCTCATCATCCATGTGTTGGCCATGGTCAAAAACCAATTAGCCACCATGTATCAAAAGTGGTCAAGTCTCAGCTCAACCCATGCCCAAGTGTTGCCACCAAAGCATCATCATGATCACAACTCCATCAACTCCAAAGTGTCTAATCTTGATCATCCTCATCAAGTCACTCTCCCAAACACACCCATAAATTTTCTCAAAGGTATGCACCCCATACTGCATCAAATTTAGATACACCACTGATCTCATCTCTGAAATGCTTTAGATCCTCCAAGCCCACTATAATATGAAGTCTCTAATGGCTGAAACAATCTCAAGTCATCATCAACTCCTACGAATCATTTCCATCCAACATTTCGGAAAGCATACATTTCTTGGCCTGAAACGTCCCTGCAAGATGCCTCAGCTCTCCATGTAGTAGGAATGCTCTCATAGAATTTTCATAAATCCAACCAATATATGGCGTTGTTGTAAAAGATTCCACAACATCTCCCTTGGCTCATAAGTAAAATGTCTCCATGTGACATGAGCAAATCCATCTACACAACATCATTGCTTTGGCACTCTTCATTAGATGTTCATAAGTGACATCTCTACAAGTGCACCTACATAATGTCCCCTGCGTAGTGTCTGCCATGATCCATCTATCCAACTTGATGTCCATGACTCAAGCTGCCCATGTTGTCCAACAAAGGAGACCCATCACATCATTGGTCATCTCATCTAAGTCCTCAATCAGGTCTAGTGCCCTTGGGCACTCAAACCATATATATCATCAAGTCATACCACATCATGTCACATAAGTTCCTTCCATCATAATGCCCTGACTAAAGGGTCCACAAAGACCGCCTCTTGGTCTCAAACATGAGGAAGTCCTCCCAAGTATCATAAAAACTTTAATTGTGTGTCCTTTCTCCAATTTGTCCATGAGTCATGGCAGACACCTAGCTAGTTCTCCATATGGCTAAAGCATGACCCATCATCCACAATTATCATCATGTTCTTCCCGTGTCACAAGCATTTTCATCCCTTTCCATGAGGTTGCAAATTCCTCCAACAAGTTCTGCAACAGTCAATCGTCCTTGATTCTCAACACAAGGTATCATCTTAGGCATCCATGATAAGATTTTCCATTGCATCGATAAATTGTTTTTTCCCTTCACTGCATATGGCCCATACTCCAAACGCTCTAATGGAAGAACAGTAAAAGTAGTACTTACTTCATAATGAGGCTCCTCCATGTGAGTGTCCTCATCCATTATTGTCTGCAAAATGTACAATCCTAGTCCAACTTGAGCAATTGGAATTTCCTCAAGTTCTTCCTCCATCATCGTCACATCTACAACATTTCCATACATCATGACTTACTCTTCTTCATCATTGCAATCTGCAGCTACAGCCTGCTCCATTGCCCAACCAAGTTGAAGAAGTTTGTTTTCAACCATTTTCTCCAAGACTTCAAGTTCATCTCGAATCCCTCGGTTATCTTCTTTCATTAGCTTCAACATGTATAAGGTAACAAAGAGGCTCCCTTGGATTTTTTCCCAACTTGCCATGCCTCGTCGTTCAACATGAACTAAGCACAATGATTCACCCATCCTAAACCTATCACAAAGTGTAGTAGCAACACTTCAATTCACAAACCTTGATTCTCTGAATCAAGCACTAATGTTTTTCACGCAGTGAAGTGGGATCAACTTCAACTTTTTCACTAAATCAGGCCTCTAATACTGTCCTCCATGCCCCTATCTTGGCGGTAGTCTTTCAACCACACATAGGTAGGTGGAACCTTTACCAGATTTATTTTCACAAATACTTTCAAATATAGACTCCGCCTAACATTAAAAACTTGGAATATTTTTTAACTTTTACTAAGCATTCATCTTTTTAACACAATGGAAATACATTCATCATCATCAATTAGAAACATATGGAGAGAGGATAAAATATTCTTTAATGGGAGGGTTAACTCCCTGGCTAGAGTCTACCCAAATAATGATAATAATAATCTTTTACAAGTAAATATACAAGTACAAACTTTGCGAGGGAACACCAAGTTTCACCTCTAAAATTCTATCAAAACCAAAAAATTATGTCTGCACTATTCAAGAGTGCCCAACTATCATTCAGGAGCACCCACCCCTATTGGGTTGGGTCACCCGTAGCTCGCCATGTGGAGGTACCCACCCGGGTCACCCTTTGCGCCCATTCGTGTTAGTTCTACGATCATGACTCACCCACAGCTCTCGCAGCTTGTCACACTTCCATTACTCTTCCGCAATTCTTGCAGCTCATCCCACTTTTGTTTCTTTACCCATAGCTCTCAACGTTCACCACATTGTAGACTCGCACTTCTGTTTTTGTAAACTTTGCACAACTCACCAATTCTAGCAGGGTCGCCCTTTCTCTCATTGATACCATCCACATTTGCTTACCGGGGAGATGTGCCCCACCATACCATGATGCCCTCAATGGTTCGCCCGCCAGGCAAACATCCCCCTCCTATGACTTGCCACCCAAAACGTGGTTTTACTTTCTTCCACAGCTCAACGCTATGGTCCAAAGACCACAGCATCATCATCGTTGCAACTCCATCAACTCCAAAGTGTCTAATCTCGATCATCCCCATCAAGTCACTCTCCCAAACACACGCATAAATGTGCTCAAACATATGAACATGATACTACATCAAACTCAAATAGACCACTGATCTGAGCTCCTCAATGCATCAGATCCTCCAAGTCCACTATAATATGAAGTTTCTAATGGGTGCAACAATCTCAAGTTATCATGAACTCCTATGAATCATCTCCATCTAACATCTCGGTAAACATACACGTCCTAGCCTCAAAGGTCCCTTCAATATGCCTCAACTCTCCATGTAGTAGGAATGCTCTCATAGACTGCTCACAAATCCAACCAGTCTATGCCATTGTTGTACAATAGTGCACAACATCTCCATCAGCTCATAAGTAAAATGTCTCCATGTCACATCAACAAATCTATCTGCATAACATCATTGTTTTGGCACTCCTTATTAGATGTTCATAATTGACATCTCTACAAGTGCACCTGCATAATGTCCCTGCATAGTGTCTCTCATGCTCCATCTATCCAACTCAATTCCATGACTCAAGCTACCCATGTTGTCCAGCTAAGTAGACCCATCACGAGATTAGTCATCTCATGAAAGTCCTTAATCAGGTCTAGTTCCCTCGGTCACTCAAACCATATATATCATCAAGTGATATCACAACATGTCAAATAAGTCCCTTCCATCATAGCTCCCACACTAAAGGGTCCACCAAGACTCCCTCTTGGTCCCGACCATGAAGAATTCCACCCAAGTATCATCAAAACTTCAAGTGTGTGCCCTTTCTCCAATCTGTCCATGATTCATGCCACGAACTTATCCAATTATCCATATGGCTAAAGCATGACCCATCCTTCATAATGATTATCATGTTCCTCCATTGTCACGAGCATTTTCATGCCCTTCCATGAGGTCACAAATTGCTCCAATAAATTCTCCAATAGTCAATGGTCCTTGCTTCTCCACACAAGGTATCATCATAGGCATCCATGATAAGATTGTCCATTGCATCGGAAAACTATTTTTTCCCTTCACTGCATATGGCCCATACTCCAAAATCACCAATGGAACACAAGTAAAAGTAGTTCTTACTTCATCATGAGGCTCCTCCATGTGAGTGTCCTCACTCTTCAATATCTACAAAATGTACGATCTTGGTCCAACTTGAGCTACTGGAATTGCCTCAAGTTCTTCCTTCATCATCATGACATTGGGAACATCTTCATACATGAGGACTTCCTCTTATTCATCATCAAAATCTACAACTACATCTTGCCGCATTTCCCAACCAAGTTGAAGACATTCGTTTTCAACATTTTTCTCCAAGAATAAAAGTTCAAATCAAATCTATGGGTTCTCTTCTTTGATCAGCTTCAACCTATATAAGGTATGTAAGAGCTTCCCTTGGAATTTTTCCCAACTTGCCATGTAATGTCTTTTAGCTTGGCCTAAGCACAATGCTTCACCCCTGCTAAACCTGTCACGAAGTGTAGTAGTAACACTTCAATCTACAAACCTCGATTCTCTTAATCAAGCTCTGATCTTTGTCACGAAGCATAATGGGATCAACTTCAAATCATTGTCCAAATCAGGCCTTTGATACCATCTATCATGATCCTATCATGGCGGTAGTCCTTCAACTGCACAAAGGCAGGTGCAACACCGCTACCCAATTTCTTTTCAACAATACTGTCAAATACAGACTATGCCTAACATTCAACGCTTAGAATATTTTTCAAATTTTAATAAGCATTCATCCTTTTAACACAGTCTAAATACATTCATAACGATCATTTATAAACATATGCACAACGGATACAATATTGTTTAATGGGAGGGACAACTCCTTGGTTAGAGTCTGGCCAAATAATGATAATAATAATATTTTACATGTAAATATACAAGTACAACGTTTATGAGGGAACCCTAGGTTTCACCTCTACAATTCTGTCAAAACCCAACAATTCAGCATGCACCATTCAACAGTGCCCAACTATCATATAGGAGCCCCTAGCACTACCGAGTCGGGTCGCCCGCAGATCATCGGGCGAAGGTGCACACCCGGGTCGCCCTCCACACTCATTCATGTCAGTGTTGTGATCATACGTCTCTCGTAGCTCTCGCAGCTCATTGCAATTTTGTGACTTGTCTGCAACTCTTGCAACTCATCAAACTTCCATGTCGCGACCCATAGCTCTCGGCGTTCACCACAATACAGACCTACACTTGTATTTTTTTCAACCTTTTGCAACTAGTGAGTTGGGGCAAGGTCACTTGTCCATGCATTAATGTCTTTCATAGTTTTCTTGTCAGGTAGGCATGCCCCAACATGTAGTGATCCCCTTAGCAGTTCGCTTATAGGGCAGACTTGCCTTGCCTGCAACCTGCCACTCAAAACTCAGTTCTACTTTCTTCCTTGGCTCGATGCTATGGTTGAGAGCCTGCCTGCACCTTTCCCTTCTTCATTTTCCCTTCCTTACATCTTCCACCTTTCGTTAGAGCTCGCCTTGGATTTTTGAACTTGTTGAATGATGCCTCGTTCATTAAGTGCAACCTCCTAGCTTGATCAAAAAATGGGGCACTTAGGATTCTTCTCTAGCTTACAAGAACCTATCCCACTCCCAAAGCTTTAAATATTCCCAAGTCTTATTGATTAGCAAATGTGCAATTAATAAGGGCTTAATATTAAGGTGTATGTTGGTATTTGTTTTAAACTGTTCAGGTGTTGTAAATTAATGTGTTCATACTGATATATAAAAACATATAACAGTAAAGAATGCAACAATAAAACAAACACATAAGACAACAATTTAATGTGGATTTCACCCAAAACTCTTGGGCTACATCTCCTTAAGCTTTAGTGAACTTTACTAGGCTCTTTGGGATTATGGTAGGTCCTTTTACAAGCTCTTGGCTCAACTCCATTGTTTTACACATGAACAATGGGTTTAAAACACCATCTCTCCCTCGCTCTTAAGCTCTTAGTTTTCTAGCTCTCAGCTCTCGCTCTCGCTCTTAGCTCTAGCTCTTGGCTTTGGCTCTTGGCTCTCGCTCTCGCTCTAGCTCTTTGGCTCTGGATTCTTTGACTCTTTGCAATTTATAGCTCTCTCGCCTTTCACTTGAACTCCAAGTGGCTCCATTGGTTGCTTTGCGCTTCAACTTTTTATTTCTGTGTTGCTTGTTTTCGTTCCCTTTTCTCAATTGAGTTCTCTCTCTCTCAATTGCCCTAGCATCCTTATTTGGATTAGTTTTTTCTTCTCCTGTCTCAGTGCTGCTTATTATCGTCTTTTTGTCTCATTCTGTGGCTTTTAGCCAACCAACGTTGTTTGTTAATTTTCCTTCTCAGGCTCTTTGGCTTCTAGCCTCTGTCTGTTCGAATCCCTCTTCTGAGCATTAGCAATCACTGTATAACATCTTTAGGGGAGGTGGCCACCTATTCCACAATGGAAAGGACATTTAGGCCTTTGAAATCCCCTATAATAGCATTCTCTATTTACACAGAGAAAAACACTAAAAGACAGGAAGAATCATCAATTTGTCGTTTTTTTGGACTTCAAATATTATGAATTCCAGCTTATCTTTTATCAGGTACGCGTTTTAAATCACCATGGCAAGTCACATAGGTGAATTCCATGGTTTTCTTTCATATTTTTAAACATTAAACATTGCAAAAGCCCATTGAAGGACCTTATGACGGACTTGACGTATTATATATTTACATTCATAAACCTGTCGAGTCTAGATATGTATCGCAAGTCGCAATATAGTTTGGACCCGGGGTGAGCCATATGGCGTGGCCTATGTTGATGCGATCCACGATACTGATATCGGTGATCGTGACATCGCTTAGCCTGGCGTCCCGCCTTTGCCTCGTGGCATCACCGACTGTGATCTACCATCACAACATCGCTCAATGCGGGGGTCCCACCTTTGCCTCGTGTCATGGCCACTACTAATGCCGATCAACTAATTTTGGTGATTAGCATATCACAATATCTCATTGCCTATGACCTTTGCCTTGGGTATACAGTGTCTGCCTATGATCTGATCTACCAATCTGATCATTGGAGGTTGTTGTTTGGTGGTGCCTTCCACCCGACCTTAAGTTCTCCTATTTTTCTTCATGTGATGCAATTTTCCCTTATAATAGTCTTTTGCCATTTTTAAAGGAATTTTTCCTCTTTTCCCAAAGAACAAGGCATATTTCTACAATAACTTTGGCATCCTAAGTTTATTTTTTCCCATTCGAGTTGCAAAAGATTCAAAATGAGACAACCTCTACAATTGGGCTAGTTCCAGGAACTTCCTTGGACATTCATTTTTCTTCTATGAGGAACACCTTGGCTTAGGAATCTATCCAAAATCCATTTTGGATCATGCCTTCCCACTAAAAGAACTTTTGGTCTCCAAAAGACTCATATACTGACCTGAACAGTAAATGACAGTGAATAACCCTCTTTGTTCAGCCTCCCTACACTTTCCTTGCATAATTCCTCTGAACCAAATTTTCTGACCACTGTCCTTCTTGGATGGGTTGGTCCTCCTGGGAATAACTCTCTTCCTCCTTGCCTTCGTGCAAAACTTCTACTGAAATGGTCACAGAATGTAGTTTGAATTTCCATGCCCTGATCATTGATCCAAGGTAGCTTAAATAAATGTGAAGTTCATCTGCTCCACAAAACAATCATTGGTACCTATTTGAAAGGTTGCCAACAACTACTCTTAACAACAGCAGGCATACAGAAAACTATTGGACGGACTAAACTCCTACTTCAACAAAAGAAACAGATTTCACATCTTGTGAACACCTCCATGTCTTGTATCTACATACAAATTATGGACTAGAAAACAAGCCCACAAAACATGCCTTTAAAAACAAATGATTGTTCAAGTCAAGCATGTAGAAAAAGACCATTAGGAATGTTTTCAAAAGATAAAACATTTCATCACTATCTCCATCTTGGAGGCCAAATTAACTTCTTTCAAGTCAACATATATCCATGTTTAAAGCAATCAATCCTTCAAGTTAATTTCACATACATGTTCAAAACATGGAAAACATGAGCATTCATGTGTTCATGCACATCATGCTTGTGCATGTATTTCATCCTTCAACTTTCACTTAAGCACATTGTACTTTTGAAGCTGAAATTAAATATAATGTTGCAGTAACAAAGTGAGTCTCCCACTCAATCTTTTCCACTCGCCATCTTAGTAGAAACACGCAACTTGTATCTCATCAACAAAGAAATGCAAATAGATGCACCAATGGACATGCAATCCTTAATTGGAAAATAACTCTAACCATTTCTTACCAATCCAGTTCAAAGGTTTTTCATTTGTCTGCACATCAGCATCAACATGTGAATAATTTTGAAACACATTATTTATGGAAACTTCCTTTTCATTTCTACCATCTTAACTTTCCACTTTCTTCATCTTTGGTGGAAGCATTGTTGGATTCAGAGTCCAACACCTCTCAAGAAGATGCCCTTGCATATGGAAGTAAGTGCAACACGTGCATTCTCTTGACAACATGATTTTCCTTGTCCAATGGACCTTTGGTTTTTTTCTTCTTTTCATTCAAAAGTTTCATGTATGTGGCCATTATATTCCAACATCTACAAACATGATGGTTATCTAAACCACAAAAGGAACATGCAATTATTCTCCCATGCTTGTGTGGAAATTTACCATGCTTTACAAAATCAAAAGGGATGTGTTTAGAACTAGATTTATACTTGCCTCTTTCACCTTAATTCCCTTCAAGAGGAGGTAAAGAGAATGAAGAAGTGGCTCCCTTTGGAACACCATCAATCTCTTCAAGGTTGTTAGAGTTTCCACAACTCTCTCGTTCAAGTGTGTGTTTCTATACACCTACATCCTGCAAGTGATGTTTCAAGCTATTTCGTTCCTCCTGAACAGAATCTTCACACTATGTATTGCAACCCCTCCTTGGAGCTATTTCAATGGCCTTCATGGCAGCTTTGGAACTCTCTCCATAAGACTACCCATAGCCAAGACCCAAATACTTAGGCCTTTCCTCAGCCATTACTAGTTCAACAATACATTGTGCATGCTTTCCCAAACCCTTTCCTTCATAGCCCATCTTGGAAATTAGCTTGGAACCCATGCCTATAGTATGTTTTTCAAAAGAACCAATATAAGCATTATCAAAGGATTTTGAAGACAAACGGGAATGGTTTAACTCTTCTTCAAATTGATTTACTAAGGCTTCTTGGGCAACAAAGAGTTGTGTCTCTAACTCATGCATCCATTTCAAGTTCATATTTGCAATATGAAGTTGTCTCTCCATTTCATGCAATTTGTAAGAAAGCAACTACTTCTCTTCCTTCATGGAATTCAATTGCTCTCTAAGTATGCTGCTCTTCCTTCCATCCTCATACATTTGTCTCACCATATCCATCATGGTTGACAATTCTTGCTTCATATCTTCATCAAAGAGTATTGTGATGAAAAAAGAAGAATTCGAGGACTCACTAGTAGAAGTTGTCATTATAACAATGAACAAAAGAACTTCAAACAAGATTACTAAAGTGTTTTATGAAGCAACCTTTTGCAACAAACCTTTTGTGCTTCAAGGATTGCTTTGAGGTCCTTTGGAATAGAAGAATTCCTTTAGCCCTTCTTCCTTCTTGTCCTTCCTGGACTAAGCTATAAACAGCTTTCCCTTCACCTCTACAAATTCAGAAAATAGTTAGTCTGTAACCAGCATACATCAATCAGACAATCAACAACCAATCCTTGACTGCCCAAAAGCCTTTCACACAAGCAATATTTGTTGTGTCAATCAAGAATTCTGATATAACCTCCTTTGAAGGTGGGTTTTAATCAAACTTAAGCTCTGATACCACATGATCAGAAAATGGGGCACTTAGGCTTCTTGTCCAACTTACAAGAACCTCTCCCACTCCCAAAGCTTTAAATATTCCCGAGTATTATTTATTAACCAATGCAGAATTAATAAGTGCTTAATATTAAGGTGTATGGTGGTATTTGTTTTAAACTGTTAAGTTGCTATAAATTAATGTGTTGAAACTAATATATAAATGCATATAACAGTAAATAATGCAGTAGCAAAACAAACACATAAGACATCAATTTAAGTTGGAGTTCACCCAGAACTCTTGGGCTACATCTCCTTGAGCTCTAGTGAACTTGACTAGGCTCTCTAGGATTATGGTATGTCATTTTACAATCTCTTTGATCAACTCCACTGTTTTACACAAGAACAATGGGTTGAGAACACCATCTCTTCCTAGCTATTGAAGCTCTCAGCTTTCTCACTCTCGCTCTTGGCTCTGCCTCTTTTCTCTGGCTGTGGCTCTTCAACTGTGGCTTCTTTGCCTCTCTGTAATTTACAGCTCTCTAGCCTTTCACTTGAACTCCAAGTGACTCCCTTGGCTACTTTGTGCTTCATCTTTTGCTTTCTGTGTTGCTTTTTTTTGTTCCCTCTCCTGAGTTGAGCTCTCTCTCTCTCACAATTGCCCTAGCTTTCTGCTTTGGCTTAGATTTTTTTTGCTCTTGTCTCAGTGCTGCTTATTATCTTCCTTTTCTATCATTCTGTGGATTTTAGCCAATCGGCGTTGTCTGTTCATTTTCTGTCTCGGGCTCTCTAGCTTCTTGTCTCTGTCGCTTGAATCCATGTTCTAAGTGTTAGCAATCACTTCATAATTTCTTTAGGGGAGGTGGCCACCTGTTTCGCAACAGAAATGACCTTCAGACCTTTAAAATCCTCGAGAATAGATTTCTCTATTAACACAGAGAAAAACGCTAAAATGTAGTAAAAATCATCAATCTACTTTTCTTTGGACTTCAAATATTATGAACTTCACCTTATCTTTTATCTGGTCCACCTTTTAAATTGCCATCGCAAGTCCCATAGGCAGGTTCCGTGGTTTTCTTTTGTACCTTTAAAAATACATTAAACATTGCAAAATCTCGTCGAAGGACCTTATGGCAGACTTGACATATTATATATTTGCATTCATAAACCTGTCGGGTCCGGATATGTATCGCAAGTCACAATATCATGTGGACCCACGGTAAGCCATATGGTGTGGCCTATGCCGACATGATCTACTGATGCCGATATCAGCAATCGTGATATCGCTTGGCCCTGGGTCACACCTTTGCCTCATGGCATTGCTAATTTCGATCCACTAATATCGGTGATTGCAACATCACTCAGCACAGGGGTCCCACCTTTGCCTCATGTCATGGCCACCGCCAATGTTGATCGACCGATTTAGTTAATCGGCATATTTTAATATCGCATCACCCGAGACCTTTGCCTTGGGTATACACTGCCTGCCTTTGATATGACCCATCGATCTGATCATTAGAGGTCGTTCATCAAGGATGCCTTCTGCAAGACCTTAAGTCCTCCTATTTCCCTCATGCGATGTGATTTTCCCTTATAAGGGTATTTTTCCCATTTTCAAATAATTTTTGCCTCTTTTCCCAAACAACAAGTCATCTTCTTTTTGTTCTAACTTTTGCATCCTATGTCTAATTTTTCCCATTCGAGTTGGAGAAGATTCAGAATGAGATGATCTCTGGAATGGTGCTAGTTCTAGGAACTTCCTTGGACTTTCATTTTTCCTCTGTGAGGAACACCTTTACTTATGAATCTATCAAAATTCATTTTGGGTTAGAACTTATACACTTTCCTCAAGTATGAAGGTGGGTTAGCCTCCCCACGTCGACCTCTCAATTTTTTCGTCACACCCCATCTTCATGTTAACTCGCCCCCATATAATAGTTGATCAGGTCCACCTACCCAAACATGCATTGTATAAGCTTGTCATCACAATGTTCCATACTTAGCCAAATTTTGTCCTCTCTTAGCTCATTGCACTCCAACATGTCGCATTGTCCCATATCGTCGCAACTGACTCACCTACTCATTGACTTGTCACCGACCGACTTGTCGCACCAGCTCGTCGCCCACCAACTCATTGCCTACCAACTCGTCGCATGCTTGATCATCACGTTTCACCAAGCGAGGGTCACCCCAAATCGTCGTACGTCACACACATGACTCATGGGTGTGACAATATTCATCATGTCAATCTTAATCTTATAATTTACTTATTTGTTTGGTTACAGTTTTGTTGTTTTCTATTTTGGAGTTTTTTGGGGTATATTTTTGGTCAAATTTGCTAGAAATTTAAAGTGCGTTTTAAATAACAAAAAAAAAAAAAAAAATTGAAAAATTATTTCACAAAATCCTAAAAAAAGGTTAAAACCTAAAATAATTAGGAAAAAAAATATGTTTACCATTCAAGTTAGGAAATATGCATTTAATACACAAACATTGCAAGTAAGAAATATATATATATATATATATAAATATATAATATATATATATATATATATATATATATAATATATATATATATATATATATGGTTTCAAAGTGTTTTCTAGGTTGTTTTGAAGGTTTTGAAGATTTTTCTTTCTGAGTTTTGTGGTTTTCTAAGTTTCTTTTAAGGGTCTTTTTGTGGTTTTCGTATTTTTAGTATGATTTCATGGTTTCGTTGTTTTTTTGTAATTAATTTTTTGCATTTTTCAAAAAAAATAAAATAATAAAGACAAAGGGATTCATGGTTTGGTTAATTTTTTTAATTGATTTGTTACATTTTGCAAAAAAAATTAAATAAGAGAGACAAGGGTGGTTGGAGAGATTCATTTGAATGTTGCATTTCTTGATCAATCTCAATAATCTCGATCGAGCTATTCTCAAACTCTTTGTCGAGGTCCTACAGTTTGTGCAAATGGCCCACGTAGACTGCGAGAGCACTATATATTTAAAAAGAAGGGCTCAATCGAGCCTTAATGATTTATCAAGCCCTAAATCTCAATGAGGAACTATGGCTCAATATAGTGTTATAGATTGATCAAGGGTTAGTTATTATCCCTCAATCATGCTTCTATTTTAGCACCAAATGGGCTGGCTTGAGCACTCAAAAAAGGCTCGATGAACTGCTTAAATGGCTCGATCGAGCCATTGTTTTTTCCACCCAAATGCACCATCTTTTGCCAAAAAATGTAACCTAACTTGATGCTTTCACCCATGGCCAAAATTTCCCCTACCAAAGGATTAACATTTCGAATAAACTAGGGGTTGAAGAAAATGTCACCTTGGGGGCACAATGTATAGTGGAAAAATTGAAGCTTACACCAAGTTATTCAAATAATTCCATGATGTTTTCACCTCGTCTTATTATGAGATCCCCAAAGTTGATCCCAACATTGTAGAGCATCATATTGAGACATGGCGCGGTGTCATTATACTGTGGGAAAAGAAAAAGCCTATCCATCCTTCCAAGTGCAATGTTATTAAAGCCGAAATCGATAAGCTCAAGGAAGCTATATTCATTTATCCTATTAAGTACACCACATGGGTGTCCAACCCTATTCCCATTCTAAATAAGAAAGGCATGATTAATGTTTGTATGGACTTTCATGATCTAAATAGAGCTCATCCCAAATATAATTTCCCCACACCTTTCATTGACAAAATAATTGACGAGTGTGCAGTAAATGAGATCCTTTCCTTTACGAATGAATTGTTGAGGTACAAAAAATATGTATTCGCTTTTCCGATCAACTTAAAACAACTTTTACTAGTTCGTGGGGAACATTTCCTTATAGGGTCATGCCTTTGAGTTTAAAAATTGAGCTACTTTTCAGTGTGCCATGCCCTATTGTTTTGACCACATGGCTCACATTATCCATTTGTATCTCAATGATATCATTGCTCATTCCAAATTCGAGTTGCAACACCTTAATGATTTGTGTACAACCTTCCTTTGACGTTGCAAGTATAACATTCACCTCAATCCCATTACGTGTTTATTTTTTGTTCCTTTCAAACAATTCTTGGGCTTGATTGTGTCCAAAGAAGGTATCGACCTTGACCCTCTCAAAGTTCAAGATATTCTTGAACATCCTCCTCCTTGCACTCTTCACTAACTCAAGAGCCTCCAAGGCTAAGCTAACTCTCTTTGTCATTTTTTACTCACCACGCCACCATTGTTCATGGGTTTCTTTGAATCCTTCGATATAACATTCCATTTGTTTAGGATGATCAAGCTCAATAGTATTTTGATGCCCTCAAATGTGCCCTCACTTCTTCTCCCTTGATCAGCCCACCTAACTTTCAGAGGGACTTCATCTTCTATGTTTCGTCTTCCACCTATTTGGTTGTTGGGGTCTTAATAAAGGAATCTAGAACTCGAAATGACACTTCATCTATTATGTGAGTAATAAATTTAATGAACGTTGTGTGCCCTTTTCTCATGAAGAAAGTTTTACCCTGACTATTATGTTCTCTCCTCATAAACATTTTAATCATATCCTTACATGTAACACAAAGGTAGTCACTAATTCAAACCCCATGGCCTTCTTATTGATTTGGTAGATCACGAATGGGAAGTATGCATAGTGTATTATCATCCTTCGCGAGTTTGATTTGGAATTTGACACGCCTAAGATTAAGAAAAGTTTAGACCTTGCTAAATTTATCTTCGATTTTCCTACTTGTGCACATGATTTTCCAGTAAATGACGACCTTCTAAATGAACACTTGTTCGCAATAACCTATGATGATCCTTGGTATGGAAACATCGTCACCTATTTGAGAACCCATCAATTTGCACCCCATCTCACTCGTGATGACCGATGACACATTCAATATCAAGCCCCTTGTTACCTCCTCATTGGTGATGATCTTTATTGTTAAGGTGCTCACACTATCCTTCATCATCGTCTCACCCATGCTAAATATGAGAAAGTGCTCAATACCTATCACAGCAGTGCTTGTTGTGTTCATCTATCTAGAATGGCCACTGCCTAGAAAATCATGTGTGCAAGATACCTTTGGCCTTCTCTCTTTATCGAATGTACTGAGGTAGTTAAACACTATCCCAATTTTCAATTTTTGCCCCAAAGTCTTGAGATCCACTTGCTCCCCTCTATCGTGTGAGTCCTGTCTACAAATTGGTGATCACTTTTATGGACTATCAAACCCGATTTTCTAATAACCATAAGTATATTATCATGGTCGTAAAATATTTCACCAAATGGTTTGAAGCCATGCCCACATTCATTAACACTAAAACTAATGCAACACTCTTCTTCTTTAACCATTTTATCGCTCAGTTTGGGGTTTTGAAACAATTGATTTCCGACCAAGGCTGACACTTTGAAGATGAGATTTAGTGTGAGCTATCCTCACTATTGGGTTTTGAAAACAAATATTCATTATGCTATTCTCCCCAAGGAAATGGACAAGTTGATGCTTTCAATAAGATACTCAAAACTATGCTTCAAAAGATGGTGAATAAACACAAGACCAACTAGCATATGATGTTATTCCATGTGTTGTTGTCTTATAGCACTTCTATCAAAACTCTCAGTGACTTCACTCCTTTGCATCTTGTTTATGGACAAGAGGAAATATTATGAGTCAAGTGTGATTCCCCTCCCTCTACTTTGTTGTCAAACTCCTTTTAGAAACCTAACCTTTAGAACAAAGACTCATCATGCTAGAGCATGCCAATGAAGATAATCATGCTGTTTTGTGAACCATTAAAGTAGTTAAAAATTGCACCAAAGCTCAATATGACCGTAACGTCCACCTTGGTACCATTAATGAAGGCGGCCTTGTTCTTGTTTATTTCCAAGATTATGATGTCCTTAGGCATGGGATGTTTGAACCATTATGCCATGGTCCTTAGATGATATGTTATTGCTTAGGAAAAGGGGCATGCCTTTTATAGGGTCGAAAAGGTGAGATTCTCCCTAACCCTCACAATGCACTCTACGTGAAGAAATTCTACCCATAACATTTCCCATTGAAATGCTTCTTACTAGTTTTTTCTTTCTAGATTTAGGTAGCTTGCATCTCCCATCATCTCATTCATTGTCTTCTTGCACCTTTTAGATGGATCCCTTATCCACACCATATATCTGTTACGATGATGGTGTGAGTTTCTTCTCCACTAATCTAGCCTCGATAGCTTGGGCCATTTTAACCCTTTGCATTTGTTAGTCCACTCAAAAAGGTCTCCATCAGATATGCCACCATTAATCACACAGAATTTAATCTAGTGATAAGTTTGTTAGAAAATGTCCTTAATAGTCACATCCTTGAGATTCATCTTTGTCTCTATTCCTTGTTATTGGTCATGCAATTGAATGATGTTTATCATGTGCATAATATTATTCTATTTAGGAAATATCTACAAGTTATGTTTTTGGCATTTGAATTTGAATCCATTTCATTCAATCATTTTCATAGAGCACAAAATAACTATGTAGATACCATTGCAAACAACATTCTAGATTGACATTTATCACATGAGTATACAAAAAGGCATCCATAAAATAAACAAATGGTGAACGACATTATCAAAAATATGCATAACCATATTATGTATCATAATATCCAACATATAGTGTTTGGAGTACACTACTCTAAATACATTTGACATGCTACATAAAAAAAAAAGAGCGCACCTATGCACCTATGCCTAATCACTATCCTCTGGTGGGTAGCGTGCAAATGGGGTCTCTCCCTAACCTCGTAAGTATCTAAAAATCTCAGAGGCCATAGTTGTATGTCACTCAAAGGGCTAAGAGGCCATAGTTGTGCATCACTCAAAGGGAAGAATCGTACACACATATTTGTATTGATATTCTAGCTCATGCCACCCATGCTGTGTCACACGTCAATTGTAAGTGGAACCTACAACGAAAATATCTAGTAATGCATCACTATTTGGCTTGTGTTGTGATGTCGGTCCCCTATCTCTAGACCTATCTCTAGACCCACATAAGCTCATCCCACATATCTTGGCACTTTCAGGTAATATCAAAGACATTAAAGAGAGTTGTGGAAATATGTTAGAATCCATCCCTTGGCATTGTCTTTTAAATGAGGAGAATGTTAGAAGGTTGAGGCAATTTCTCACCAATTTGAATAAGAAAATGATTAAATTGAAAAAGGTTTAAATCACAAAGGTTGTTAGTTTGTATAGGATATTTTTAGTCTCATCGATGTTAAAATATCATCCATTCATTCATCCATATATGCAGTATATAATTTTTTTAATATTCTTTTAAATATTACTCTAAAATATTAATAAAAAATAAATATGAAAAAAACATAATATAATTTATATATGGTATGTGAGGATTAGAGGACACTATAAATGATTCATTCATCCATATATGTAATATATAATTTTTGAATATTCTTTTAAATATTACTCTAAAATATTAATTGAAAAAAGTGATATTAAAATCATTAATATAGCTCCCCAAAAATAATATAATTTTTTATGTGATTTCGACCTGAAGACATTGGTTAATTCATTATGGATGAGAGAAGCATGAATAGGGAAACATTAATATAGTTTATATATGGTATGTGAGGATTCACAAGATACTATAAATGATATTAACTAATATTGATTGACATATGAGTAGTCTAATGTATAGAGTAAATGACCATTTTCACTTGAATTTTTTTCATTTTATAACCAAAATAATTTTTTAAAAATTTTAATTTAAGTTGTTTAATGTATATAAGTATAAGACTCTAGATTTTAGATGTGCTTAACCCTTTTATTTATTCAAAAAAGAATTGTGTTTAGTGCCACTTTAGGTGAAAAAAATCAAGCATTTAAACTAGTTTTTTGAGTGTATATATGGATTGAGCACCATGAAAAGTGTAAGGCACTTGGATTGTGCACCTATTAGGGCACTTAGATTGTGAGCCAAAAAAAAACCCACAGGAAAAGCTTCCAAAAAAATCTCACTAAAAGCAAATCCATTCAAAAATGTATTTTAAACAATAAAAATTACAATCTTGCTTAAAATTGTATCCCCAAATTAAAGTGAAAAATTTTATTTTTTATATAATTAAACTAAGCAAACATCCATGATTTGACAACTACCTTAATTTCATAAGTAAAAAAATTAAAAAGCTTAAAAACTCCTAATTTAAGTCATTCTTAGTAAAATAGCCTAATTTTTTTTGTTAAGTTAATTAAATATATTTGTTAATATATAAATATTTATATTAAAAAAATATAAATAATAATTATTTTGTAAACTAAAAGATTATTTTTAATATTATATTCTCTTTCCGTACAAAGTTTCTTTTCACATTAGAAGTAACGACTCAAAGCTGTTTAATTTGTTAGTTGATTTTAAGATGATCGAGTCATGTATTTATCTTCACACCTTTCATTGGAAAATTTACAATTAGTGGGGTTGTATTCACATTGGTTCGATTCATATCAAAAGGTCTGTATTTTATTACCTATTGCTATATAAAATCCAAGGTCTGTATTGCCTATTGCTATATAAAATCCAATAGCATTTCTGTTTCAAGTGAGGGTTTTGAGATGGATGAGTTTTGGGATCACGGTTTATTTTCCTCAATGGAAGACACATCTTTCATTGGAAAATTAGTGAGGTTGTGTTCACATTGGTTCGGTTCATATCAAAAATTTCCTCAATGGAAGACACACCTTTCATTGGAAAATTAGTGAGGTTGTGTTCACATTGGTTCGCTTCATATCAAAAGCTATGTATTTTAGTGCATATTGCTATATAAAAGCCAATAGCATTTGTGTTTCAAGTGAGAGCTTTGTGATCGACGAGTTTTGGGATCACGGTTTATTTTCCTCAATGGAAGATACACCTTTCATTGGAAAATTAGTGAGGTTATGTTCACATTGGTTTGATTTATATCAAAAGGTCTGTATTTTATTGCCTATTGGTATATAAAAGCCAATAGCATTTGTGTTTCAAGTGAGTTTGGTGATGGATGAGTTTTGGGATCACTGTACCCTGCAAAGGTGCAAATTGTTTGGACTTGTTTGAACAGCCAAATAAGCAAGTCTTGCCTAAGCCAGATATGGTCTCTTATGCAGCAGGCTACTCTCAATTGATAACAATCTTCAGTTCATGACAGGGACACTTTCTCCAGAGTCCATTTGGTGTATCTGGGTGGAGCAGGACTGTCTAGTTTCACCAGATGGACCTTTATCCCAAATTCATCTTGTCGTTGGGTATGCACAGCCCTGCGAGCATGTGGATCAGAGACAATGCGGATCACAACGCTACCAGCAGGTACTCTTCACTTTTTTAAGGTTTTAGGGTTTTTGTTTTTAGGTTTGTTGTCTTTTGCTTTAACTTGTAATTTGCAAACATGCACTGTTATATGGACTGTTATATTGCAGCATTGACGGTGCAGAAAACTGATCATGTATTTCTCTTTAAAACCTTTTCAGCTCCAAAATGTTTTAGCATTGTCTACTAATTATAGTGTGTCCTCTGGCAGGATCCCAAAAAGGACTATTTCCAAAAATCCACAAGTTTTGCACAATCTTGTCCCAAATGCTAATAAGGTATTTCTCAATGGAAGTTATAGATATATAAAAGTATGTGAGCATATCACATTTATTTTGTAATTGAACTATTTTGAGATTCCCTGGCCAGAACAGTTAAGCAAAGTATGTCGGCATATCACATTTATTGTAATTGAATTGCTAGGCTATTTTCATGAATCTTTGTCCATGGAAGTTCTAGATATATAAAAGTATGTGAGCGGATCACATTTATTTTGTAATTGAACTGATAGAATATTTTTATGAATTCTTATTAATTGGAGTTCTATACCTATAAAAGTATGTGAGCATTATTACATTTATTGCAATTTAGTTGATAGGGTATTTTCTATACCTATAAAGGTATGTGAGCATTATTACATTTATTGCAATTTAGCTGATAGGCTATTTTAGCTAAGCATTATCAATTGAAGAAGTTTAGCGGTAAAGAATAATTATTTGTACTATTAAGTTTATGTATTGTTATAAGTTGATAGGCTGTTTTTTCTTGAATTTTATCCATTGAAGAAGTTTTAGATATATAGAATAACTATTTGCATTATTATGTTTAAGTGTGGTTATAAGTTGAAGTTGACACTAACAGTTTCTTTAGTTTATATTAATTGTTATTTTTTTATTAATAAATTTAGTTGTGTTAGTGTTATCTTATTTAGAACATATAAAAAAATATTAATCATAATTTGAAAATGAAGTTGAGGATAATAAATTTAAAATGGTTTTAGTAAAAAGATGTAAAATTTGAAGATATTAACCATAGTGTAGGTGAGACCAAGAGTAATTCACATCTAAACAATTTATTTGAATTAAGAAGATACCCATTAATGGTTGAATATTAATAACTCTTTATAAACTAATTTTAATATAAGATTATGAATGAATTTAGTAGAAATGTTTAAAAAGTATAATATTACATAAATGGATGTAGGGCTTAATTTGACTAGTCATTACTTATTATTAGTATAACTTAGCTAGAGACTTTAGCAATAATTTGGGTTGTTTCTTAATATTGTATTAGTATTTGTAACTTTAATCAAACTTTTTGGAAAATGCCTTATATTTCAATTTTTTTATATCAAAAACAAAAATTCTAATTTTTGAAAATCTTGTTTCCAATTTTCTATTGACTAACTAAACTAACTTTAAAATCATTTTAAAAATAAATAAATAAAATAATTTTACAAATGGCAATTTCATATGTGGTCCACACTTTTGTGGTCTACTCCTTTATACATGATTTCATTTCCATTTTAAATTTTATTTTTATGATTAGGAATAGGTATGCTTTATAGATGATTAAAAATGAAGTGATTTCATATGAATTGTAAAATTGTTGTGTTTGGAAGAATGATCCATTCCATGTCACTTTTTATTTACTAGAAAAAACAAGTTTATCTCTTTATATCCATATGTCCTACTGTGAAGTTGAAAAATTGGAAAATACTTATACATATCATCTCTATATCCACTCTCAAGTTGAAAAGTTGGAAAATACTCTATATCCATATGCCCTACTGCTAAGTTGAAAAGTTGGAAACTACTTATACATAGCCTCTGTCCTAAGAAGTTATAGTTTGGAGGCTAGAGATGGAAAATGAGGAGTAAGAGGAATTCTAAGTTATAACTAGGAGGCTAGACATGGAAATTTAGCTAGTAAAAGAAATCTTTAAGAAACACAAAGTTAGTAAATCTAGCTATTCTACATGTCACACATGTTATAGAGATGCATTGATTGCTACTTGCGATTGAAATTATTTACAAATAGCACTAAAAAGAAGGATAGGTGATATAGAGTTTGGTGAAGAGGGCCAAGTGGTTAACAAAAAATATGAAGAATATGCTCTTTTCAAAGGTATTAGCAAGAATTATTAGAGCAAGTACACGATTTGTTGAAGAGAATCAATTCTAAAGAGACTGTTCATTGGGAGGAACTTAAATACTAAAAAATTACCAGGGAAATGGATAATGGAGTGATGATTGTTGGAACAAGAACACAAGTTACAAAAGGATGGAAAAGTGAAGCAATGTTTTTTTGTTGCAAGTCCTAGGAGTAATATGATCTACAATTTTTTATAGTAACACCATTAATTTATCTACTATCAAGCAAGATATCAAGTATTTAATATAGATTAATTGTTTTATAACTATTCAATTGATGTTGATTTAAGTCAAGTCACTAATACAAACATGGTGGAATGGCATAAGAAAACTATAGAAGTGGTTGCTAAGAAGGCTAATAAAAGTCTTTTACTAGTAAACAAAGGCTAGAGACTCTCTTAAGTGGAGTTGAAGTATAGTTGAATAATTCTAAGGGGGTTTTGAAAATAAAATAAAATCTAATAATATTAATGACTTAGAAAATACTATAGCTAGTTTATGAAGGTTTCCTAAGGATGAAACTATTATGAAATAATTATTGGAATAAAAGGACAAGGAAATCAGATATATGAAACCAATTTTAAAATCTTCTCATTAAGAACTTACATATTTAGTTGGAACACATAAGAATAAAAAATATGAAGGAAAAGAAGTGCTTGTAAAGAATCATGAATATAAAAGAAGCATTAGCTAAAAATTTAGAGAAGCAAGTTTCTAAGTGTTGGAAAATGTTACTAGTGTTAGTCTTCATAATTATAATTATATTAATGTCATTATGTATATATTATGTTACATTAAAAAGAAGAAGAAAAAAATATTATTTTAAGCAATAGAATTTTTGGTCATCTAGATTAAGCATACATTTCATCCTCCTAGGGTTTTTCAAAGCCAAATGGACATTTTTATTAAGTCAAGAGAGTCCTTGGCAATTGTATCACTCTATTGGGGAAGATGTAACATGTAAAATATATTAATTAGAGTCTAGAAATTAAAATAAGACTCAAAGAACAAGTTGGCCCTACCATTAACAAGTCTAATTAGTAGAGGCTATTCTACCACAAGAGAAGCATATATATCAAAGGGACTTCTACTTAATTGACACACACCTCTTAAATTTCAATCTCAAGCAAGATTTGTCTAGAAAGGGAAGAAGTTGCATAAGTGAAGTAGAGCACTAAATATTGTAATTGAAGAAGTTCAAGGAAGGTTCCACTCTAATTGACCTTGAAGGATTTGACTAGCTTGAGGAAGGATTTATGGTAAGGTTGACTTGGTTGTTGGAGGAGTTCTTGGCTTTCGTGTTTGTGTCTTCTCATCTCATTTGAACTTATTTGATAAGAATATAAATATTATTTTTGGGTTTTCAGCTTACAGAAGGTTTTTTCCTTGGCTTGGAGAATACTTCTTATGCCCATGGTATTTATTGTTTTTTCTCTTTATAATTTTAAAATTCATGAAAAATATATAATAAATAAGATCACTAGATTTCATAAGAAACTATTAAGGTTAAGGAGAATTGGTTTTAATATATTCCCTAGTAGATTCTAGAGCATGGCATCTCACCTAAGGTGAAGGAAGAGAAGGAAGCTTGAAGATCATCTTGCTCACATAATAAGGGTTTCCTTGTCAAGGGGAATCATTTTTGGACATAAGGAAATAAGAAGAAGACATATTCACCTAGAAGGAAGGTTAATACATAGGAATTTTATCAAAGATCTAGTAACCTAAAAAGGATATATCTCCCATTGAAGGAAGGAAGGATAAGCTCTTGTTGAAAGCTTTCTAGTGCATCATATTCATCCACTCTTTGAAGTTGTTTGAAGAAATTTTTGTTGAAGGCATCCTATAATTCATCATACTAAGGCATCTATGAAGTCTCCTTGAAGGTCTTGAAAGAATCAATATTTTTAGAAACATCACCAAGAAGGATTCCTAGTTAACATGTAAAGTATCATATTGTATTCCGTGTCTCAACCTACAGATCATACAAATAAATTATGCAAGGAAAGAAGAAAGATTGTAGGATCATCAAACTTCCTAGCATGAAAGAAGAGGATTGACTTGGAACTAACAAGAAATGAAGTCATGGAATATGTTCTATGTGAAGTTATTTTACCAAACAAAGAGAAGATTCAAGAATTGTAAAAATACAAGATGGAATAAGTGAGGTCATACATGATCATTTTGGAATACATTGAGGATCATATTGTTCCCTTTGTTGTTGATTTGAATACATCTAAGGATATGTATGATAACTTAGTCAATTTGTACTCTATAATTACATGAGGTCAAAATATATCCTTGAGGAATCAACTATATTGAATATAGAATTAAAAGGATGAAGATATGGCCATTTATCTTATGAATATATCACAAATAAAAGGCTAGTTGCAAGGGCTTGGGGAAGTTTTTCTCGATTCAAAAATGACTACTTATGTACTAAATGCTCTACCATCTAATTGAAGAAGTTTTCAAACTAGTCTCCACTCAAAGAAAGATACTACTCATTCTAATGAGTTATGGGTTTAATGTATCTTGGAATAATCAAGGATAAAGGAAAAGGATGAAATAGAATCAAATGAAAAGTCTCAAGACTTTCTTACAATATCAAGGTAGAAGAAGAAAATGATGTTTGGAAAGACCATAGGAAATCTAGATATGTCAAAGATTCAATGCTTTGAATGTAATGAGTATGGGTAGCTTAAGAGGGATTGTCTAAACAAGAAGAACAATGAAAGATAGCATAGAAGTGAATATCACATAGTTTAAGAAAAGGAGAACATTTGAAGAAGTGGAAAGGAGAAGATCCCAAGGATCTTTACTATTAGCAGAAGATCCACTTAGATCAGGCTCTTTATAAAAAATTTCTTCCTTTCATTATGTATAAAGCAAAGTAGCATGCATTATTGCATTCTCTAGCACATTCTTGATTTTTGTAAAGCATGGCATTATAGAAAGAAGCATATGATAGTAGAGGAATTAGAGTCTTAGTGATCAATTTAAGAATCATCTAGTTTAAAAATAATGAAAATATTGGGACCATATTTCATATTACATTTCATCCAAGTATTTTCTAACATATTGTAAAAGGTACTCATTTTGAAAAGAGGGATTATCAAGCTCCTATAAGAACCATCATTCTGGAACTTTATTGGAAGGAGAATTATGACATGATTGGTATATATTCCATCTAGTTTGGAAACAATACCCTTTAAGGATGACGTAATGTAGATGGTCAATTTGCAGTATGAAAGGCATAAGGAAAGAATTATTTCTTGGGAACATAAACCTATATTAGATAAGTATATGAAGCAAACCCATTCAAGAAATTATGGTTATATGATTATATGGAAGCAAAGGTATGCATAATTTAAGTAATTGTTCTCTAAGGTAGGATTCATTATCTACAAGAATGTTGTAGAAAGAGTTGGTTATAAAAGTATGCTTGATAAGCCTTTCAAGTGGTTACATGAGGCTTGAAAGAAAATCTACATGCTCTCGATCAAGACTCTCTCATAATATAGCATGGAATAAACATAATGATATTGACCAAAATTTGGTATGGTCTTCATAAACAAAGTAAAAGAGTTGAAAATGAAAACTCCAAGGAAGAAGAAGGTATAGCTTGTTGTTTTGTTTGTTCTATGAACACATTGAGTACAAAGCATGGAGAATGATCCTTGGTAAAATATGAAGATATACCAAGTGAAAGGATGTTGATCTCAGAGCTAAGAAGTATGCAAATATGGAATCATAAAGAGGTAATTATGATATTAATGTTTTGGTACTAGTTATCTAGTTAGCATATTATTTTTCTACCTAGAAGAATATTGCAGAAATGCATAGTGATAGTTGAAGTAAGCTCAACTATTGGTGTTGAACTTGATTCAAATAAAATATTTATTGAGTGAAGGGTTTAAACTATGTATTCAATATGTTTTACACCATCATATTGGAATTGAAAGGTAGAAGTACAAGAGGATAACCTAATTTTCATGTTTCAATAACAAAGAAGATCACTTTCATGTTTAGAGGGAGCTATGATAAGCTCAATATAATGACTTCATTGATGATAACTAGAGGAAAGTGATGTGTAAGGTTGATGGCTTGAAGATTGTCCCAAGATTAAATAAATAAGATTCTCCATAATATCCATGAAGGTAGAAGCTCCACATAATGAAGAAAGAAGGATCCATGCAAATACTTCTTAAGAATATGCATAAGGAATTGGTAGATAATACACTTATAAAGACAAGCTAAAGAGCTTGTGGTGATTAATCTTCAATTTAAAGGAAGTGAAAGAATCTACTCTATAAGTTAGAGGGAGCAGGAAGTATCCTTGTGTAATTAAAAGGGAGCAAGAATTGATTCCCTAATCAAGAGGGAGTAGGGTTCGCCTCTATGGGTGATAGGGAGTGATGTTAGACATCATATTCTATTATTCATGTGTCATGCACTAGGCTAGAACTAATAGTTGTAAGTGTAAGTGAATGATAAGGAGAGAGAATGGAAAATGGAGGATTGGATAAGAAACTAAGTCTAGTACTCCTTGAGGAGAAAGAATCCAAGATATGAAGTATTATTGTTGAGCTACACTCCTTGAGGATTAGACAAATATCCACCATAAGTGGTAGAAGAGGAACAATATTCTTTGAGGATTGAGAATCCAAGATAAGAATATTCCTAAAGAGACATAAATAGTGAAAATATAAATTGGGTATGTACCTTGAAGAGGTAGTGTTGTACCTTGTAAATCCTCCCAACATTATTATTTGATATGAGAAGACCTTATCAAGTTAAGGACTTACTATCTTGAGAATGCTTCTCATGATTTTGATGCTTAAATATGGCTTACCAATATAGCTCTTCTTTTGAGAACTCTTTAGTTTGAGAATATCCTTGTACTAGTTATACAATTATGAATACCTCCCTAGTTAAGAGAGAGTGTTGGACAATGTAACTAGTTTCATTCTTCATATTAGTCATTGTACACATGTCATCATGTATACCTTATGTTACAAGAAAAATAAGCAATATAAATATTATTTTAAGCATGGGTTTTGTTAATCATCTAGGTCAAGAATGCATTTCATGCTCCTAAGGTTGGTCAAAGTCAAAATAATAGTTTTCTTCAGTCAAGAAACTCCTTGTCATTTGTATAAGACTCTATTGGGAAATTTGTAGCATGTAAAAGATATTAATTATGGGCCTAAAATAAGCCTCCAAGCACAAGTCGGCCCTACCACATGGGGGCTTCACTCAATGAACCTATATCATGTGTGTTTGTGGCATACTAAACAATACCCCAAATTTGACTACATATTGGAAAATACATCTAAAAGTCACATTATTTAACTCGCTACCAATAGGAACCCAATACACCTTCCAAATTTAGAAACCCTTATTTTCAATAGATATTGTAGGTATCCATTTTTTCTTTAACATTTTTTATACCCTTTATATTTTTTCATTAATTTTGAACTCCATTTTTTGTACATTCCAATATAAACACCCTTTAACCTCAATATGTTATTTCGTTTTTTCCTCAATATATACCCCCAATATGAATGAACCTAGTAGGATATTGCTCTCCCAGTGAAGCCCGTGTGCTCTAATAGTGACAAGTCACATTCGACCACAAGTATATATATAAGCTTCTGCAATTTTGATATCAAGCAAGAAGAGGAAGAAAATAAGAGCGATCAAGGCTAGAAGACAAGGAATAATACCCAATGAATGAAGGAGACCTAATATATATGTATTTATCCCGACATGTGCAAAGGATAGGGTTTCTTCACGCTGAGAATTGTAGGTGTGAGGTGCATGAGACCAAGAATTGGATATCTAAGTTGCATGGGGGTGAAAACTCTGATTTGACTTAGTTTGACTTTTATTGACATTGAATACCTTGATTTGCATCTCTTGGAAGGTTAAAACAAATAAGAAGCTAGCATTTGTGTTTTCTACAAAGGGGAAAATTTTTTGACCTAAACTATATGACTCAATATTTTAATTGAAGAAATTGAATGAAGGTTTGACTCTTGTTGACCTTGAAGGATTTGACAAGCCTGAGGAAGGGTTGTTTGAAGGGATGAGTTGGTACTTAGAGGTGGTCGTCACTTTGGTTTTTGGGTCTTGGTTTTCTCGTTTTAACTAATTCTATAAGAAGACAAAATATTATTTCTTGGTTTTCCCCTTTGAGGCATTTTTCCATGGCTTCGAACCTACTTCTTGTGTCCATTGTCTTTATTGTTTTTGCTCTAGATAATTGTTTGATTTAAAAACCTAATAAAGAAACATAGGAACATAAATAAACTTCACAAGGAATTATTAATAGTAAGGAGAATTGGTTTAAATATATTCCCTACTAGATTCTCCAACACTAAGTAGAATAAATAATTCAAGGAAAAGGAAAAAAGGTATTAGAGTAAACTAGACTAGTATAAATTGAATTTTTATTTTGGTTTTGAACAAGAGACATATTGTAATATTGATAAAAATATAAATAATTTATTTCAAGTAAAGGTTGTTGATTTGGAAGAAGAAATAAAGAATGAGGAACATGGAATGGAATAGGTTGTGTAGAGTTGGGTGAATGAAGTAAACATCAAAATGAGACCATTTAAGGAGTACAATGAATATTAAAGAAATACAGAAAAACAAATTGAGTGAGTGCAAACATATTTAAGATATAATATATTATGTGAAAAACTCTTACTCATGCAAAGAATAAAATATAAGAAATGATAAATGAAAGACTGAGTAGGATTAGACCGTATGTGAAGATTTTGCTTATCTATCAAATAGTTGTGATTGCTAATGCTTAGATAGACATGAAGAGCATGATTACTACAATGGAGTGAGACTAAAGGAGGTTGGGTAGATTATTAGTTGTTAAAATTCAATGAGAAAGTTATTATATAGTTTTAATGTCCTAGTGGAGATGATTGTGTTTTATTAGGTTTATGAGTTAAAGAAATTTAAAGAAAGGAATAAGTGGATGGATGAAATGAATGATGGAATCCTTAAAGCTAATACAATCATAAAGGAATTGAAAGCAGAAAGAGGATATATTCAAAGGTTCAAGATGCCATCATTTTGGACTAGTTCAAGTTGTCTTATATTAGATGAACAATTTCAATCTCGTGTCAAATAGGATTTTGAATGTCAAAAGCACCCTTTAACTAGTAGTGAAGTAGTACTTTCTAGTCAATTACTAGTAAATATATTTTAAAGGATTTCAATGTATTGTCTCTTTTATTTAGAAAATATCTAACTTCTCCTTATGATATCCATTCTAATATTAGCATCAATTATTTTAAAGTAAAGAAAAAATAGTGAGCACCCTACCTTAGTGGGACAAATTTATGAATCTCAAAACATATTTTACTTAATAGGTTGTTATTACTCGAGTGATATAAGGTTTTGAATTAGTTCAACCCTTTCAATGAGTAATCGAAGAGATCATAGAGGGAGAAGAAGAGGAAGCATTCCTAATATTCCAAAAGTCTAAGAAGAAAAAAAATTACGCTAGAGAAGGCTCTAGTGTTTTTACCTTAGCAAGAGGTAAAAACAAAGTTAATAAATGATATTCAAGTCATAAAAAGACATGTGAGAGTTATTGGTACTTTTGAGATTATGTAATGTAGTTTTTAAATTAAATGAGAGTTTTTAGATATTTCTTTATGGGGACTTGGATAAAGCTTTTGTTGGAGTAGAATCTTGTTCATGAGGAATGCTTAATTTTATTTTAGGAAAATATGATTAATGATGTTTGTTTCATACATTTTAATTGTTTTATTTCTTTTCATATTCACATTGGTCTAAAATTTGAGGGAGGATTTTTGAATGTTTTTTGAATTAAATTGGTAGACACTATTGTATGATTTCTTTGTAAGATTTGTATAAAATACAAATTATCCACATTACTAATATTTCAATAAGAATAAAGGGAAATCTAGATAAAATTAACTAAAAATATATGGCATAAGGAAAGTATAATTTTAATTTTTAAAAGTGAACCTCACAATTGTAACCACTAGTTTTATTTGTTCCATCAACATGTGCATTGCCTACTTGTTTTTCATGCACTCTTTAGATTGCCTACTTTCTTTTCATGCACTCTTTACATTTCCTACTTGCTTTCCATTCACTCTTTAGAAACCACGTTGCCAAGGCATGCTTGATTAATTTTCAACGGGATGATTACACAAATATCCTTTCATAATTCATCATTCTACAACTTGCTTCATGTTAAATAATGCTTCTCCAACTTATAGTGTGGTTATTCATTTATTTACATAAAGTGATGGGTTTCTTGTCTAAGTTGTGTCATGGCATAATGCACAATTCCTTCATGGTGTGTCTAAGAGTGAGAACAATGTAGAAAGTTCTAGCAACTTTGTGTCCACTACGAGAATAAGGTGTTGGAAGATAATATGTTTTTCAAATGCAAGGGGAAAGTAGGTAAGTATAATTTTGATTTTCAAAAGTGAACCTCACAATTTTAACCATTAGTTTTATTTGTTCCATCAACATGTTCATTGCCTACTTTTTTTTCATGCACTCTTTAGAAACCACTTTGCTAATGCATGTTTGATTAATTTTCATAGGGATGATTACACAAATATTTTGTTCATAATTCCTCATTCTGCAACTTGCTTCATGTTAAATAACTTTTCTCCACCTTATAATGTGGTTATTCATCTAGCTACATAACCTCAGGGGTTTCTTGTGGAAGTTGTGTCATGGCATACTGCACAATTCCTTCATGGTTTATGTGAGAGAGAGAAATGTAGAAAATTCTAGCAACTTTGTGCCAACTACCAGAAGAAGGTGTTGGAAGATAAGATTTTTTCAAATGCAAGGGGAAAAAAAGTAAGTATACCTAACACTTGTAACCATTAGTTCTATTTGTTCCATCAACATGTGCATTGCCTACCTACTTTTAATGCACTCTTTAGAAACACGTTGCCAATGCAAGTTTGATTAATTTTCAGGGGGATGATTACACAAATATTTTGTTCATAATTCCTCATTCTACAACTTGCTTCATGGTAAATTATTCTTCTCCAGGTTATACTATGGTTATTCATCTAATTACATAACCTAAGGGGTTTCTTTTCTAAGTTGTGTTATGGCATACTGCACAATTCCTTCATGGTGTGTGTGAGAGTGATAACAATGTGAAAGTTATAGCAACTTTGTGCCAACTATGAGAATAAGGTGTTGGAAGATAAGAATTTTTCGAATACAAGGGGAAAATAGTCAATTATAATTTTGATTTTTAAAAGTAAACCTCACAATTGTAGCAACTAGTTTTATTTGTTCCATAAACATGTGCATTGCCTACTTGTTTTTCATGCACACTTTAGGAACCACTTTGCCAATGCATGTTTGATTAATTTTTAGGGGGGGGTGATTACAAAAATATTTTGTTCATAATTCCTCATTATAAAACTTTCTTCATGTTAAATAATTCTTCTCCAAGTTATACTATGGTTATTCATCTAGTTAGATAACCTCAGGGGTTTCTTCTAGAAGTTGTGTCATGGCATACTACAGAATCCATTCATGGTGTGCCTGAGAGAGAACAATGTAGAAATTTCTAGCAATTTTTTGCCAACTATGAGAATAAAGTGTTGGAAGATAAGAATTTTTTAAATGTAAGGTGAAAATAGGGAAGTATACTTTGTTATTCATCTAGTTACATAACGTCAGGGGTTTCTTCTAGAAGTTGTGTCATGGCATACTACACAATTCCTTCATGGTGTGTGTGAGAATGAGAACAATATAGAAATTTATAACAAGTTTGTGCCAACTATGAGAATAAGGTGTTTGAAGATAAGAATTTTTCAAATGTAAGAGGAAAATAGGTAGTGTTTTGATCAAGTATGCATTGTCTCCTTACTTTTGAATACTAGTTATTAAAGCATTGACACAATACATGTTATAGCTATGTAGCAGTGAAGTCCCTAGCTTAAAAGGTTCATAAAATATACATTACAACTATATAAGAGTGAGGTCTCATGTTCAGAATGTGGATAATAAACTCCAAAGAAAATGATTTCATGTTAATGAGCTTATAAATATTTTTGTGTGCTAGTTGCTAGAGAAAGAGGTGCAAGGAGAAATAAAGTCCTGAGGTCAAAATGTCTTAGTATTTTAATGGTTTTGTTACATAATATAATTTTATCCATTTTATTATTTTTGAATTTAAAACTTGTAGACAAAAATCCTCTTTCATTTCCACTCCATTGATTCCCATCATAATCAAGGTTTCATTGTAAATTTCATATAGCTATGCACCCTTGTTCATAAGGTTATTTTAGCACAACCCCTTTCAAACCTAATATTTTTTAATTTTAAAACCTTTGTATAACTTGAAATGAATGGGTGAGAGATAATTTGTAAATTTGTGTAGGTTATTGTTACACTTGGCTAGACCTTATCCTTGCTCGAGGTGTTCCATTTTTTAAACTATATTTTTTAGTAAGTGGAAATATGTTTTATGCTTACTCTTTCTGTATTCTTTTGAAGATTGATATCATTGATTAATAGTGCATGTTTCATTTCAGGTTGTATTGTTGAAATACAAATGGTATAGATTGTGGAAACTAAAAACAAATCTAGATTAAGTGACACATTTGTAATCCTAGTATTTGCAAAAAGATAGTGCTATGGGTAAATATGAAGAATGCTTTATATAATGTTAGAATTAGTTGGCCAAGTTGTTTTCACCATCACCATTATCATAGATGTTCTTTGGAGTTATTTCAAACCTTGTTATATAAATTGTAGCATTAGCAATAATTTTTAGCTCATATTTTTCACTAAGTTTTATATGCACAAGAAATGTTAATGTTGTTTCGAAGTTGTTATTTGTGAAATATGCACAAAGTATTGGTATTTCCTTATTTTATTTGTCCACAAAAGTCCCATATATAATATAACACATCAAAATGGAGAGTGTTTCTTGTTAAATTGTTAGGGATATCTTCAATTGATATTGGTATAGACTAGATTTTTTTTTTCCCTTTGATAAGAATTGGAGAGAAATTAATACTTGAAAAGTAAAGAAATTTGATATCTAGGTAGCTAAACTTGGACAAAAATTATTTCTTTCCTTTTTGTCTTTTGTTATTTATGAGAAAAGTCAATAAAATATTGCTTATTGCAATCAACTAGTAATTATACAATGTATTTAATTATGAGTAAAATTACTTTTGTACAAATAATAAGTAAAAACCTCATCACAATATTCACCAAAAATAAATTATAGTAACTTTGATAGAATATAATCAGAAAATGGACACAATATTTTTGATCACTTACAAACTTTTAGAATGCTAGCTAAATTAATTTCCTCTAACTTTTGTTAGTGTATGCAGAAGGAAAAAGGTTATGCCCTAAATAAAATCATTGACTACGTTGAATTTTTAAAACAACATGTAAAGGTTTTCACTTTGACCTAAATTTTTTGCGAAACTGACACTTTGAAGCCTATGGTGATAGTTTTAGTTCTTAAAATTGTTTTGGAAGATTTGAGCACGAGAAAACTTAGTGGTGTAGGTGCAATTTCATCTCAATTGTTGAACGTTTCAGCTGAGGTACTCACGTAGGAATCAATTATTTTGAGAAATATCAACAATTGGCCCTATGTTTGACTTTCCCTTTATAGTTAGGTCTTCTACTTCTCTACTTTGATTTCTGTTGGTCACTTTAATTGTTTATTAATTAAACAATCAAGTGCCACATAAATTATCAACCCCAGAAAGTACGATTATTTCAAAGGCAACTATGTACTATATGTACTCAATCTTAATAGCACTAAAATTTGTTGTATAAATAAATCACACCTCGTTTAAATCTTCACTCTGTGTTACAACAACTAGACTCTATTGCAGATATCTAACAAGAGATGAATAATTGATCAGAAAGAATAAATCCGCAAAAGAAAACAATGGCTATTCTATAACAAAGGATCAGGACCCTATCCCCAGAGCGGGAATCTTCAGCACCTCCCTCTGTTTATCTAGTTCGCCAATTCACTCTGTAAACCTAATCACCAGTGAGACACTCATGAAATAACATCAATCGATTAAGAAAGAAACAGAGTTTCAGCAAAAGTAAAATAACATCCAAAAATAGTACTTGTTAACAAGGTATGAACAGAAAACACACTTAACACATGACAGAAAGATAATGGGTGAATCTTGTGATGAAGGTGGGCCCTGTCCTTTTCACAAGATTCCCCAGGAAACAAAAAATAAAATGAGATACTCAGAACAAAACTCTATTCATTCATCAATATACCATATTACAGAAAAGATTTAGTCTCATTCCTTCAACTATAACCTCCTCTTACAGTTTGTTCATTCCCCCCTTCTATTGTAGATGTCGCCTCTTTATATAGAGGAGACATCTATTACAAAAGATTTACATTATAGATTCTAGTTCAACCCATTATACAAAAATAGGGAAATCAATTGTCCCGTCAACAGAATGTTGTTACAGTAATTTAGATTATGAATGTTACATCCAATGTAACAACTTCCTCGGTGATCGATCAGGTTCCTTTGTTGTTGTCAAATCTAGTACGCAAATCTCAATTGTTTCAGCTTCGAGATTTGCATCTTGTTCTTTTTGTTTCAGCTTCGATATTCACGTGTTGTTCGTGTTGTTTCAACAACTGCAAAAGATAGCCCTGCTAGCTTTAGGCAGTTTCAGCAATGCGGGCTGCACATCATTCTTTAATTGTTTAGCAACTTAATCAACTTCAAAGATAAATTATGAATATAGCATGATTATAAGTTAAATAATTAAACATATAGTGATGAGAAGAGTCACTGCATACCTTTGGAATAATTGAGTCAAAACTCTAACAATGACTTTCAAATATGGGTTGAAAAGGGTGTTATTATAACAAAATGTATGGTCAGAGAGAGACAATATGGGGTCCTAACATCTCCCTCAACTGAAAGGATTGCATGTCCCCATTCAACTTCTACTCTGAGTCTGAGTCGGAATACTGGGATGTAAAGTGCAAATTGCTTATGTAGTAAGTATAGAAAGTGTTGTCAACCATGTCTCTGAACACTTGGACATTCTGAACTTTTTTCCATGCTGCAAGCTCCTCCTTTTTGGTCAACGTGAACTGAGCCTTGTATTGCTTTCCTGGTAGCCACAGGAGAGGGAAGTGAAAGTGATAACCAACCATTTCTCAGCACACTGTTGAATACATTTAGCATAGTTAGGTATTCATGAGATTGTTGCCTGAAGATTGAGGGGGTTAAAGGGATGGTACTCCCTTCTCTCCTTAGGACAATGTTCCCAAAATAGATTATTTGCTTGTATGGCCAAAGTTCCCTTAGTCTTGACATAGTGTTGGCAGTCCTCCCACTGCACATTTATTCATTGTGTCTATCCTTTTCTGCATTCTTTTCGGCTGCAGATGCTACCTAAGCTAACATGTACAGATTGACTTCCTTTTCATAAGCTTCACTTGCCATTATTAACTCATGCTTATAAGCCTCAATCTTAGATTTCAAAAACTCGTTTTCTTCCTGAAGGGAGGTTAAAGTAACCAGGCCTTTTTTAGCAGTTGCAGGTTCCACTGGATGGGAGGATTGTTGTTCGGTGGCAGCTTCATCATTTTCATTCTCAACAGGTGGTTCTTGTGTAACACTTGTTAAGTCAGTGGTTGGTTCTTGTGTAATAGCCACATCTAGGTTGTCTATATTTTGTTTCTCAACAGGTGGTTCTTGTGTATCACCTGTTAAGACAGTGGTTGATTCTTATGGAGCAGCCACATGCTGTACATCGTCTTGGGTGTCTTCTTTTGATAAATCAGCAGCTAGTTCTTGTGTAACAGCTGTGTCCTCTGAAAGAAATGATGTCACAAAATCCTGAACACTTTGCATTTCGGTAGCCGAGGGTGAGGGAGGTAAGGGTTCAGGGCTTGGTGGAGTACAAGGTTTTAGGATGATAGGTGGGGAATTTTGGGTGATGGCCTTAGTTGCTGCAGACATCCTTGTTCGTCGTTGAGGTAAGGAGGTAGGAAAACCAGTGGTTTTTCTCTTACGAACATTTTTCCTTAGGATAGGGGGATTATCAGTAACATTGGCTTCCTTAATTGGAGCCCTCGTTCTTCTCTTTAGAGGGGCTGCAACTTTTTCCTGTCTTTTCCTTTTGAGCTTAATAATGGGGGTTTTATCATCGAAATTATCACTAGGAATCTGGACGATGGGAGTGGATGATTCGGTTACATTACGGGGTGGGGTCTGTTGTGGATTTTCAGTGCCCAATTGGGGTGTTTCGGCTGCTGGTTGCTAAATTTCAACAGCTTGTTGGATATTTTCTACTGTCGGTTGAAGGATTTCAGTAGCTTTCTGGGGAGGGTTGTCAAGGGGAGGGGGATTGTGCAGGGCAAAGCCCCTATGGATTAGGAGTTGAACCAAGCGATGGTGTGTGAGGGAGAGGAGTGGGTGCCTTGCATTCACAGAATAGTGTGACATATTCTTTAAATAGCCAAGCAGATAGTATGGCATATTTAATAAATGACAATGTCTTAAATGATTCAATAACACAAAGTCATGCTAGTACACTACCTGATAATGTCCCTCACAGGTGAAGTAGTGCTTAATGAACTCTACAACCTGCGGCCATGGCAGTGGTAGTGAACAAAGTGCAACACCCCTGCCTTTAGGTTCGACCCGATCCCCTCGTAGAAGAAAATCTTGTTGTGCATTCAGAATGAGGTGTTTTCGACTAAACCAGCAAATTCCATTAGTTGGTAACCCTGAAACCTGTGCTATATCCTCCTCCGTTACTGGAATTCTCACTCCGTGAACAATAGAGTATCCTTCTTTCAAATTGCATGCGAATTCAAAAACTTGTTGAGAATCAAAATCCGGGAGCCTTCGGAAATAGTCCACCCATCTTGCTTGTAGAAAATTTTGGTATGCTTCCTGGTAAAGTTCCAATAGAGAAGTTGAGCCAAGTTCATGTCTAACAGGGTTTCCTCCCATATTTACTGGTTCAGTAAAATGCAGAGTACAGAACTGAGTTGCTGCAGCCGAAACAGAGTAAGAGGTTCCAAGTGAGGTTATGACACAATAAGACACAGACGGGGTGACGAGACATGGCTGTGAAAGAAAAATAAATGATGGTAATTAGCGTATCATGGAATTATTGCAATATTTTGGTATTCCCCCCCAACTGTGGCTAAAATGATAGGTTTGAATGTATGGTGATTTTGGCAATCATATCAATATCTTCTCATTAACTACAATTTAATATTTATACATAAACACACATTCCTTCACAATTTACCTTTTGTTGTTGTGCGGAAAATATAATCTCATCGTTAATAGATCACCGAAGGTCATGAAAAAGGGTTTATAAAGTATGAGGGTATTTATACAAAAGGTTTTCTATATTCATGAGAAGTGATAGTGAAGGAACAAAATTATCAGGATGAATAGTTGATTCCTTTAATGAAGAGTGATATGTATCCATCATTTTTGAGAGAAAGTAATGGTTCAATCTCGGGAAAAATTGGAAAATTGGTGCTTCTTAGGGAAAGATGGAAAAGTTTGGTGTTTCAGCAATGGGAAAATGGTGTTTTAGCAACGGGAATAAAAAATGGTGTTTCAGCAACGAGAAAATGGTGTTACAGCAACAGGAAAAATAGGAAGATGTTGCTGAAGGGTAGTGAGAGGGAATGGATTATGATTTGAAGTGAAATGGAAATGTTTCCCAAGCCGAAGCTTGATCCTTCTTGTATTGAAATTTTTCTTCTCAGCCAACCTCTGAATCTAAGATGTACAAAATAGTTAATTGTAACATGGCAGCCCTTGACAAGGATTATTAATTAAGAAATCTAATCTAAAAAAAATAAATATATAAATAGAAGAACAAAGTGCAATGAGGGATAGCAGACTCCCCCAGAGAGACATAATGTATATCTTTCATGGAAGTGGCTTTGAAATCCCCTTTAGAAATAGGTTGTTGATACAAACAGAGCCGATACCCATTCACTAACAATGGTGTTCTAGAATGATCAATTCCAAGGAGCCTGACTGTTCCATTTGGGAAAATGGTATCTACTTCATAAGGTCCTAGCCACCTTGTTCTTAATTTGCCTTGAAAATTTTCAAAACAGGAGTCATACAATAGAGCAAAATTACCTTTTTGGAACTGCTTATGCTTAATGGTTTTATCATGCCACCTGGTTCTTTGTTGTTGTATCATAGTTGTTTGATGGATGGAATCCAACCTCTTTTCATCCAATTCCTGAAGCTGTTGCAACCTAGCTTTCTGTGCATCAGCCAAGTCAAGGTTAACAGCTAAAGCAATTCTTAAGGTTTTAATTTCAAATTCCATAGGAAAAATAACACTTTTACCATAAACTAATTCATAAGGTGAAAAACATGTAGTGTTCCTCCAAGTAGTTATGTAAGCCCATAATGCTTCAGGCAGTCTTTGAAACCAATCCGTTCTATTCTCCTTTACCGTTTTTGTTAAAATGGATTCTATGAATTTATTCATACTTTCCACCTACCCATTTGTCTGGGGGTGATAAGGCGTAGTCATTTTATGATTAATATGATATTTCTGAAGTGTATATTTAAAGCCATGAGAGTTTAATAGATTCTTCATTAGCTCTAAGGAGTGCCTTAGCTTCCACCCATTTAGTCATATAATCTATGCAAACCAGTATATAAACTATTTGATTGGATGGAGGGTTGATGGGATCTATGAAATCTAGAGCCCATCTTTCAAAGGGTTCAAGTATTACCTGGGGGTTCAATGGCATTTCATCCCTGTGATTAGGGTGGCCCATTCTCTAATAGCTATCACAGGCCCTGACATACTTCTTTGCATCCTTGAAAAGTGACAGCCAATAATAACCCATTCTAAGAACCTTATGTGATGTTATTTTATTAGAAAAATGCCCTCCACAAGGGCCATCATGAAAAACCTTCAATATATCATAAACCTCATCTTCTCTAATGCATCTCTGAATTTCCTGATCAAGTCCTATGTGAAAAAGGCACCCACTTATCCAGCTACACCGAGCACTTTTTTGAATGATCTTTCTTTTCTCTCTGTGTGATAGGTGTGATGGTAGCTTCCCTGCAACTAAATAATTGGTAATGTATGCATACCAAGGTGAGTGAGAAGATACTGCAAATAAATATTCATCAGGAAAGAAATCATCTACTCGAGTGTTCTCATCAGTTTTTATCCGAGAAAGGAAATCAAAAACTACATTTTCTTTACCTGGTCGATCTACAATTGTAATATCAAATTCTTGTAGTAATAATAACCATCTGGTAACTCGAGCATTTGTGACCTATTTATTCATTAAATACTTAATGGCCGAGTGATTAGTATGAACAAAAGTAGTGTAACCGGTAATATAATGTTGAAACTTGTTAATATCATAAGTGACTGCTAAAAATTCCTTTTCGGTAACTGTGTAATTAAGTTCAGCAGGGGTCATATTTTTACTAATAAAATAGATAGCATAAGGAAGATTGTTTTCTTCTTGACCCAAGACAGCTCTAATTGCAGTATCTGAAGAATCAGAGGATATATGAAAGGGCAGTGCCCAATCAGGTCCTCTTAAAATAGGAGCTATAGACAACTAATGTTTAAGTTCATTAAATGCTTTTTGACAACCATCGGTCCACTTGAATTCAACATTTTTCATAAGTAACACAAACAAAGGAGAATATATTTTAGAAAAATCCTTGATAAATCTTCTATAATATCCAGCATGTCCTAAAAAACTTCTTACATCAGTTTGTGTTTTAGGGATAGGAAGAGTCTGAATTACTTGCACCTTAGCTGGATCAACTTGAATTCCTAGGAATGAGATGAAGTGTCCCAATACAATTCCTTGATTCATCATCATATGACATTTCTCAGTACTTAAGGCAAGATGGGCTTCTATACATCGTTTAAGTACTTTCTCAAGGTTTTGTAATGCATCTTCAAAAGTCACACCATAAGGAGTAAAGTCATCCATAAATATCTCTAAAGAGTCATTAAGCATATCAGAGAAAATTCCTATCGCTGCTCTTTCAAATGTTGTTGGAGCATTACATATCCAAAATGGAAGAACTCTATAGGCAAAAGTTCCCCATGGACTAGTAAAAGTGGTCTTGTCTTGGTCTTGGGGTGCAATCTTGATCTGGTTATATCCACTAAAACCATCTAAAAAGGAAAAGAATCTCTTTCCTGACAAACTATCTAGCACCTGATCAATAAATGGTAAGGGGAAATGATCTTTCTGAGTGGCTTTATTTAGAGCTCTATAATCCACACACGCTCTCCATTTCCCATTTTTCTTAGGTACAATCACTAATGGAGAAACCCATTCACTATCAGATATAGGTTATATAAATCCTGCATTAAGCAATTTTTGAATTTCTTCTTTAACAATTTCCCTTAAATTGGGATTCATTCGCCGCTGGGGTTGACAGTCTGGGTGAGATCCCTCTTTGATATAAATATGATGAGTACATAATTCAAGAGAGATTCCCTTCATATCTGTGCAGTCCCATGTGAATGCTTCCTTATTTTCACAAAGTAACTTCATTAACTGTTGTGTTTCAGCATCTGTTAAGTTAGGGTTTATATTCAATGTTTGGTGAGGCTCGATTTCTACTGTTATGCTCTTAGAGGAGATATCAATTGATGTTTGAGATAAATTTTCAGTTTTAAGGTTTTGCTGTGATTCAGGTTCCAAGATTGCAGTCAATTGATCATGTGTTTTAGAGTTAACCAAAGAAGGTTCGGAAATAAAATTACTAATTAATTCATCCTTGGTTGTGTCTTTCAAATTTAAGGCTTGTCCAATAGTCAAGATGGGTTCGGTATCATCATCCTCATAGTCTAACCATACAGAGTTATCATTGTTAATCATAGGTGTAGCATGAGGGTAAAGAGTGAACTATTTAGTTTCACATCCATTAGAAATTGTCATTCAGCCTCATCTATAGCTGATGAATGCATCTGTTGTAGCCAACCAAGGTCTCCCTAAAATCAATGGATGTCCCCCCAACTTTGTTTTAGTCTGTAATACAACAAAATCAGCTGGGTAGTTTCAAGATTCGACTAAAATTATCAGGTCTTCAATAACCCCTTCTGGTTTGATTGTGGAATGGTCAGCTTGTTGGGTTGTGTTATATTCTTTCCACATAGTTAACAGGGGGTTTGAGGGGTACCCGTAACCCCACTTTATGGGGTCTGGGGTAGCGCCCAGGAAAATTTTGGTTTTGGACCCTATGTTAGGTTGGGCGGACCCACCTATGGTTTTGTGCATGATTTTCGCACATGTTTTTTGGACGCGATGGTTTTTCGGTCCATGGTATTGGATCGATGGTTTTTTGGTCCATGGTATGGACGTGATGGTTTTTCCGGTCCATGGTATTGGATGCTTCGGCATTGTATAAATATCTATTGTAACATTGAAAGGAACATAATGAAAAATCAAGCTGGTAGTCTCAGTTTTGAGATCCAGTGGGAAATCTCTGTGTATATGTGTTTTATGTGTTATGCTCTCGCATTTTTATTTTCCTGTGATTTAGAATTCGTATGCAGGTAATTTCTGTACGGGGTTAAAACCTACACAGCTAGTTCTAGAATGGTTGGGGTCTCTCTAATTACATTCTTTAACTGTAATAATTGTGTAGTTTCAAGTGTCATAATGTTTATAGTAGCACCTAAATCTACCAGAACTCTGGAAACAAAAGTTTTTCCAACCTGCATTGTAACTGTAGGATGACTAGGGTCACCATATTTCACAGGAGGGGTTTTTCCTATCATTAAAGCAGCTAGATCACCCATCACATGAACTGTGAGGGGATCTTTAGCTTTTCTTCTAGGTTTCTTAATGCAAATGTCTCTAAGAGTTCTAGCATAAATTGGTACATCTCTAAGTGCTTGTAAGAGTGGAATTTTAACATACAGATTCTGCAATTCTCCTAGAAGGTTAAAAGAAGGTGGCTCAAGTGTCTTGGTAAGAGTTAGACGTTCAAGGAATGGCGGCTCTACTGTTTCAGTAGTTTTATTAGAGGGTGACTCAACTATTCCAGCATTCTTATTGGATGACTTATCTTTTCCTGTCTCCTCTTTATCAGATTCAGAAGAGGTAATGTCATCAATAATATGTTCAACTACTCTCCCAGTCTGCAAATGAATATCATTACATTGCATAGGAAAAATAGTTTGGTTCTAAATATCAATGACCTGTAGAGCTTTATTATTACTAGGGTTGGGGTTTGGTTGTACAGGAAGTTGGGGTCTCATTGTCTGGCTATTTGGTGGAGCATTTGATGGTAGAGAGAAAGGTTGCTGATACTGGGGGAATTGGTTTGGAAATGGGATTTGTTGGGCTGTCCAACTTGGGTTCCACTCATTAAAATAAGATTGTTGTGGAGACCAGGGGTTCCATATTGTAGGATCCACAAAGGGAGGGTTTGGTTGCTGCATGGGTGGGAAGTTCATTTGGTTGAAGGGTGGGTATTGCATTTGATTTAAGGGTGGGTAATTTTCTTGAAAAGGAGGATGATTATTCCAACAATTAAATGGCATATTAGAATTCGTACCTTGTCCTCGTGGTTGCCATTGCATCATCTGTGCCAGCAAGTAAACTGCTTTAGCTTCTTCTTTAGTTGGTTGCAGTGCTTCTTTTATTCCAGGTAAAGAAGGGCATTGTTGAGTCTCATGGTCCTTCTCGCAAATAATGCAAATTGGTACCTTGTCCAATGGGCATTCCCTTAGTGGGTGTTTTTCTCTGCATTTAGAGCAGAAAATAGCCAAAGCAGCTTCTGCCTCTGCCTGCTTATTTTTAACCTGCAAGGTATCAATTTGTGAAGCAAAAGAGCTTAACATTTCAGTTTTAAATTTTTCAAGAAAGTTACCTATTTCAACCCTTGTTTCTCCTCCACTAGCTGATTTTTGGAATCTTGAGTATGTATTATCTCTGCTTTTTGGTCTGTTTACTGCTCCTCCTGAAAATCTCTTATAGAGGTTAACAATCTCATCATACTATTCCTTAGATATATCCCTTTTTCCAAGCATATTCAACATGTCTAAACAGTCATCACATACCCCTTTCAACAGTATTGACTTAAGAATATCCTTACTCATATTAGGGTGATCAGATCTCTATAAATCATATTGTAACCTCTCCATGAAATCCTCTAGATTTTCGACCTCCTTCTGAACCATCTTAAATAATTCCTCCTTCCTTTCTCTTGTTCATAAATAGTCTTGGTATTTGGCGAGGAACTTTTCTTTCATGTGCTCCCATGTTGTGATCACATGTCCTCCAAGGCTCATGAACCACCTCAGTGCATTTCATTTTAATGTTTCTGGAAATAACTTTAACTTTTGAGGATTAGTAACGTAATCATAACTTCTACACAATATATCAAACTCAAACAGAAATTCATGAGGGTCTTCAAATGATAAACCATGGAAATTAGGTAGAGCTGAGAGTGGGATGTTCTTCGTAGGATTTTCCCCTCTAAGAAGATCTTCAATAGGGAATTCCAAGGTGGAAAGGGAATTTTCTCCTCTTCCTTCTCTTCGTCCCCCACCAAAGGGTCCTTCATTGTTTCCGTCCATTGGTTGTTCCCCTGTTTCACTTGCCTGGTCTTCAGCGCTTTCTGTTGGGCTCTCAATGTTCTGAACTGTTTCCTCAACTTCAATATCTTCTATTGGTTCTTCAATATCTTCCATTGACTCCTCAATTTGTTCTACTATCTCTTTGGCCCTTTTTGGTCCCAATACTTCCTCCGTTTCATAGTCTGTCTGGAGAGAGTGTTGAGTTTGTGGCCTCTAAGAGCTTATCTTCTAAGATGTTTTAGCTTTTAAAATAATGTCATCAATGAAAGTTTTCCTTCCTCCTCTGCCTTTGCCCCTGCCACCTGTAGGGTTAGTTTTCCTGCATCCTCTCATGCATCTTGTACATCTAAAAGAAAATCATTAATTCTCTTAAAATCTTCGGTCACCTTCCCCGGAAACGGTGCCAAAATGTTGGTCACTTTAATTGCGTATTAATTAAACAGTCGAGTGCCACATAAATTGTCAACCTGGGAAAGTCCGATTACTTCAAAGGCAACTACGTACTATATGTACTCAATCTTAATAGCACTAAAAGTTGTAGTATAAATAAATCACACCTCATTTAAATATTCACTATGTGTTATAGTAACTATACTCTATTGCAGATATCTAACAAGAGATGAATAATTAATCAGAAAAAATAAATCTGCAAAAGAAAACAATGGTTATTCTGTAACAAAGGATCAGGACCCTATCCCCAGAGCACAAACCTTCATCACCTGCCTTTGTTTATCTATTTCGCCAATTCACTCTGTAAACCTAATCATCGGTGAGGCACTCATGAAATAACATCAATCGATTAAGAAAGAAACAGAGTTTCAGCAAAAGTAAAATAACATCCAGAAACAATACTTGTTAACAAGGTATGAACAGAAAGCACACTTAACACATGACATAAAGATAATGGGTGAATCATGTGATGAATGTGGGCCCTGTCCTTCTCACAAGATTCCCTAGGAAACAGAAACTAAAATGAGATACTTAGAACAAAACTCTATTTATTCATCAATATACCATATTACATAAAATATTCAGTCTCGTTCCTTCAACTACAACCTCCTGTTACAGCTTGTTCATTCCCCCATTCTAATGTAGATGTCTCCTCTTTATATAGAGGAGACATCTATTACAAAAGATTTACATTATAGATTCTAGTTCAACCCATTATACAAAAATAGGGAAATCAGTTCCCTGTCAATAGAATGTTGTTACAGTAATTTAGATTATGTACGTTACATCTAATGTAATAGCTTCCTCAGTGATCGATCAGGTTCCTTTGTTGTTTTCAAATCTTGTACGCAAATCTCAACTGTTTTATCTTTGATATTTGCGTGGTGTTCTTGCTATTTCAGCTTCGATATTCACGTGCTATTCTTGCTATTTCAGCAACTACAAAAGGTAGTCCTGCCACCTTCAGGCAGTTTCAGCAATGCGGGCTGCACATCATTCTTTAATTGTTCAGCAAATTAATCAACTTCAAAGATCAATTATGAAGATAGCATGATTATATGTTAAATATTAAACATATGGCGATGAGAAGAGTCACTGCATACCTTTGGAATAATTGAGTCATAACACTAACAATGACTTTCAAATATGGGTTGAAAAGGGCGATATTATAACAAAATGTATGGTCAGAGAGAGTCAATATGGGGTCCTAACAATTTCCTTAGTATAATTCTCACAATAGATCTTTCCTTTATTTAACAGAGTCTCTCGGTGGTCTAATGGTCTATGTTATATTGTAATTGCAATGGGCAAGTGCTTAGGGCTCAGTTCATACATATGAAATGTTACGATGCAATATAGTCAAAGGTCACATCACCCATCATATATCACAGGTTTCCAATGCTCAAGGCCAATTACCTTTGTAATGGCATATTGTGATGTGATGTTTTGCAATGGCATATCTCACTATCCCATGAATGAGATTTCGATAACACACAAAGGATTTCTTGCGATGTGATGTTTCGATGATCGCACTTCGTAATGATTTAAGGCCTATGGTTCGATCACACATCACTATTTTATTGTGATGTGATATGGGTGATTAAACAGTTGGGATTTAAATGACTTCAATATTGTTGTTAGCACAAAGGCCTATGATTTTCGTTGAATTCAAAGTTCTATATCATAAAGCATAAAAACAGAGAAATATTCAACTTTATCCTAAATACAAAGAAAAAAAGGCCAAAATGAATTTCACATAGAATCGATATAAAATCACACATGCATCAATTTATAAATATTATCAATGTTACAAAGACTCCCCCTTCAGCTTGATTACAAGGATGACCTCTGTTCAATATGGAAGTCCTCTCTTTGTCACCCGACTCTCGCTTCCTCAATCCTTCTTCCTCTTTGCCAATCCTTCTACGTTACATTTTTCTTCTTTCTATCAATCCAATCCCACTCTAACTACTCAATCTATATATTTAAACATTCTAACAGTCAATCTCTATTTTCAAGCTCTATCACACACCTATGGTAACAACTTATCTTTGGATCTAAAATAAGACAATTTCTACTTATTAAAATAATGAAATACAACTCATTTCTTCAGAGATCCAACCCTCTCGTTAAAAACTTACTTTTGACCATTGAGGTGAGTGAAATTCAACTTGTTTAGCCACAACATGTGAACAGACTTTCGCATTGTTGGCTAACTCTAGATGCTCATGCATCAGACTCCTTAGGAAGAAAGAAATCATCTCTCAGACTTTTAGGTTTACTACACACTTCTGCAATTCGGCTCTTGTTAACGAGCTAGCATCCTCCACTAGTTGTCCTTTCCATTTAACTAAATATTGAAAATAATTTTATCCTCTAGTTCTTCCAGATACTCTTTTCTCCAAAAGAGCTTCCACTTCTTTCTTAACGGCCCTTGGCAGTTTTTCTTCCCATTTGAAGTTTTGAACTTCATCTTCTATAGTTTCCTCCTGTAGCTTTGTCTCTTTCCCTTTGCATGGATACAAATATGAAATATTGAAAATAGGTGATATTCCAATCCCTTCTGGTAATTCAATTTTATATGCATTAGTTGAAAACTTTCTTACAATTCTACATGGTCCTATATTTTTCATTTTCAGTTTATTTTAAGTCTTAGTAGGAAATCTTTCTTTTCTCAAATATAGTATCATTAAATCTCCCACTTGGAATTATTTCTCTCTTATTTTCATATCCATTCTCTGTTTGTATTTATCACTACTTTCTTGCAATCTGCCTTTGACATCTTCTTGTAGTCCTTGCATTTGTTTTACAAACTCTTCAGCTTTTTCACTTCTTGTCTCCTGTTTTCCCAAATTTATGAGCTCATACACACCTCTTGGATTCATTCCAAAAACAACCTAAAATGGATTCATTTCAGTACATCGGTTTAGAGCTTCATTATACATAAATTCAACCTGATCTACTGCTAAATCCCTCAGCTTAGGATTTTCATACAGTAAAATTCTCAATATGTTTCCTAAGCTCCTATTTACTACTTCAGTTTGTCCATCTGTTCGAGGGTGGTATACTGAACTGAAATGGAGGTTAGCTCCTAGTTTTTTCCAAAGTGTTCTCCAGAAATTCCCTACAAACTTTGTATCTCTATCAGACATAATACTTATACGTAATCCATGTAATCTTACAATTTCTGAAAAAATAGATTAGATATATGTGTTGTATCACTAGTCTTCCTATAAGCAATGAAATGTGCCATCTTGGAAAATCTATCTACCACAACATAAATGGAATCATTCCCTCTTTGAGTTTTTGGTAGTCCCAAAACAAAATTCATGCTAACTGCATCCCACAGACGGTCTGGTACTGGCAATGGCTGATACAATTCTATGTTTTGACTTCTCCCCTTAACATGTTGACATATCCTGTACTTCTCATCAAATATCTTAACATCAAATTGAATTTTTGGCCAATAATAAAAAGAATTCACTTGAGCAAAGTTTTTATCTTCTCCAAAGTGACTAGATAATCCTTCACTATGTTTCTCCTTTATTATGTTTTCCCTCATAGAACATTTGGGAATGCACAACTTGCTTCCTTTAAACAATAAGCCTCCTTGGATGAGATAATCTAACCATTGACTTTTGTTATGAACTATTGGATTTTTGAACTATTGTATATATATCTTTGAAATCTACATCATCTTTGTACATTTCAGACATTTCTTGAAATCTTACAACACCAACTTTGAATTCTTGCACAAGAAAACTTACCCTTCTCAACGCATCAACAACTATTTAACTTACCAATTGTGTGCTTTATCGTGAAAGTAAAGCTCTACAAAAATTCTACCAACTTGGCATGTTTTTGGTTCAATTTCAGTTGGTTATTTATGAACTGTAATGCGTGACTGTCTGAATACAAAATGAATTCCTTTGGCAGCAAATAATGTCTCCATTTTTTCAATGTTTGTACAATAGCGTAAAACTCTTTATCGTAAGAAGAATACTTCTTCTTCTCTTCATTCAATTTCTCACTATCATACATTATCGCTATTTGTTTCTGACTTAGAACTATGTCAACTGCAACTCCACTACCATCTGTTTCAACTTGAAATACTTTTTCTAAACCAGGCAAAGCTAAAATAAGTTCCTCTATGATTTTCCTCTTCAACAATTTAAAATTCTTGTTTTGTTGCTTCTGTCCACTTGAACGACTAATTGGTCTCCTTAATTGTTTCAAGAATTGGTGCACAAATCTGACTGAAACCTCTGATAAACTTCCTATAAAAACTTGCAGGACCATGGAAGCTTCTTACTGTTAGAGCCTAGATTTACGTCAAGCTAAAAAGGTAACCTTCTAGGTCCACATCAAACCATGCTCAGCCTCGTAGCTAGCCCTACGAGGATAGGAGAGGGCTCTCTCCGAGTCAATCTCAGCAAAATATAATCGATTGGGGATTGAGATGACTGAATTAACAACTAATCTTAGGCTAGGTATGAAGTGCAAGGATTGTTTTGAGTTTTTGCGGGTTTTGTGTTGGAAAAAGGGAAAGGAAAATTTGGGTCCGCGGATGGGGCATAGTTTTTGCAAAGTTTTGATTGGGGCAAGGAAGGAAATTGTTTTTATGCTTTAGATTGAATGAATGGATGGATTAGACTAGTGAGGAGCCAAGGAAGGCAAGAGAGTCTCAAGAGTCCTCCCCAAACAGATGAAAACATTGAAAATTAAACAAAATTTCAAGGCAGAGCACAATAGTCCAGTGAATTCTACCTTAATCACTCATTTGTTTAATTTCAGAACAAAAAAGAAGGGAAAATGATACACATAACCATCAATGAACTTACAAGTACATAGAGAAAAACACCATCAAAACACAGAGCTACATGGATCCCAACAAGTGCTGCAAAATCCTGGTCTTTCCTTAGCCAAAAATGCAGAGATAGAATGTACAATGATGTGCCAAGCAATCCCAAGTGTCCAACCCTTTAAATGATGGTACACTCAGTTGAATGGTGACATGGAACGTCATTTGGACAACTTTGACAAGGGCGAAAACAAACCCTAGACCTAATTCCTAGTGACCAAATTTTGCTTGAAGATTCACTGAAATGACAAAATTTGACATTGACACCTTAAAATCATTTTGTAATATCATGTTTTATCACTGGAGGAAGGCTGCAAAGACTAACACTAACATTGGCTCCAATGGGGATGGTAACTCCTTGGAGGTGCCAAGAACAGCAGATCTTTGGGAGAGCAGACAGTGCCTTCATCCATTGGGTAATGGAGTCAAAAACTCAAGATGAAATGCATGACTGAAAACTGATGACTTGATGACACAAATTGACTCTCACTCAACTAAAAACTGACTCAATACGTAACACAACTGACAAACTGGAAATGATGCTCAAAGTGGAGCTTATTCAATACAACCTACTCTAACAGTTTCATTCATCACCTGATCAAGTGAAATGAAACAACCAATGCAACTAAGTAAGTATTCCGGCTGTTGTTTGAATTCTACGCAAGTGCTTGCTTATGAACAACAAGAGAGAACTACTAAAAGGTAACTCCCATGAAGACATGTGAACAGATCCATTGAATACTATGGATTCTCTATCTGCCTCCAAAAACACTGCATAAGGATCTCAAAGTTCATGCACACTGGGACTTAGCTCATCCAATGGATTACTTCTCTTTTCCTCATACCATAAATGCAAACTTTGATCTGAGCTTTGTGACAAGACTCCTGCTAAAAATGACAAAGGAATCAACTATTGGATTAAGTTTGTATCCATACTTTTGTCAAGTTGACTGCTGATAAACTTGCGAATCATGAGTTGACTGGATGACTTCAAGAATACTGAGAAAGGATATTCATAAAGATATCTTTTGGTTTCCATTAACACATTACTGCTCTGGTCCAAGCTATCTTCATAGCTAGAGATTAAGATTTTTCTCACATCTGTGCTGTCTTTCTTTAGGGACAGCAGCAGGTTGTCAAAAGGATCCTGAATTTCGTGAATAACCAAACTCTGTTGCTGATTCCAAATAGAACAAAAGTCTCCTTTATCAATCTCCTCCTATGACTGCAAACCTTGGTATGGGCTATCCAATGAACAATCTGTTAAACAAGACAATGAAGGTGACCTTTGAATCAGATTATTATATACATTCTCTTATGTCACATGGTTAGCCAATGGGGAAGTACTTTTACAACAAACATCATCCAACACACGAGCAATAGTATCATCAAAAACTTGAAAAGACTACTGCAATGATCCATGAAAACTGTATGACATCCTACTGGATATTCATCTTTTTCTTTAGAGATATTGCAAATATTTTGCCTTATAAACTGAAATGCTTCAGAACAAAAGGGTACAAAATCCTCTTGCATCATTAAATCATGTATTTCAGCTGCCACACTTTCATCTGTAATCTGACCTTCATCCTCAACATTAAAGCTAAGAGATTGTTGATTTCCTACAAGCTGCTCATTTGAAGATTTACTATGCAATTTACCCTTCAAAAACTGAAATGATTCAAAACAGAAGGGTAGGGAGTTATCTTGCATCATTTGATCATACGTGCCAGGTTCCATGTCTTCATCTGCAACTTGACAATCAATGGCATTTGGGGGCTGCAAATCTGGATATGAGAAGTCTTGAACAAGGTTTTCATTGCTCTCAAGATGGTCCAGATCAAGACTTATCGACGATTGACTTCTTATTGCATGAATGTTGTCTCTGATGAACTTAAACGAAGCGAAAAAAAAAGGAAAAGACCCTTCACTTACTTCAAAATTTGCTGCACTTTCCTCATCACTGTCATAGCTGATATGCATTGGTTGATCACTGTACCCGAGCTGCTGAAAATGAACTTCCTCTTCCCACAAACTAGTTGTTGATTGGTCTGCAAGATTAGCTTCTCTTTGGAGAACATAATCATCATCATACTGATCAAATTGAGGCAAATCATCGGTATACAACACATCATCAAGCATACATGTCATATCAACAGATCTCTCTTCTCCAAGATGATCTAGAAAATAATCACTATGACAACTGGGATAAGAAACAAAATGTTTTGGATTAGTAACTTGTTCTTCTTCAATCAGCGAGCCATGGGCTTGAATATCATAATCATTCCTTGCGGTGATCTTTTGCATCATACCCTCCACTGCACTTACCAAAATGTCAAGCTTTACCTCTAGAGATGTTGATTCCTCCGTATCTATGTTTTTCGTCTCTTCTTCTTTCAACCTTGCCCTTCGGATCAACAGATGAGCCTCTACATTTAATTCACTATTCTGCATCTCGTGAAGTGTTGCAATATTCCTTTCTCTCAACTAAAACTCCATTTCTGGATCAAAGGCACCCAGATAGTGCAAGAGAGCAGATCTACGAGGAGGCCTTATATCAACTGGCATCAAATAATAAAATTGGTTAAATCTGGAAGAAAATTGTTGTATTGTCCCCCCTGGCAGTCTTTGTAGCTGGTTATACTCATCTATAATCAAGAAAGGGTTTTGTCTGATCACCCACCTATTGAGGAGAACTTTGACGAACTGCTGTAAATATGAGATGCTCGCATCATGAAAGGCTTTGAACCAACTCTTCACTTTTCCTTGCGAAGAAAGAGAAAAAAGCCTAATACTAAAAATTGCATCATCAACCTCAAAAAGATCTAGAAAAGTCTCAACATTCTGCACATGTTCCTCAGCATTGACATTCTTACATTCACCATCAAATCTCAGAAAATATAGGTAATAATTTGCAGGGAAACCATGGAGAATAGAAGGTAAAACAAGAGGTTTATACCTATCTGGGATTTTACAAGGTGTAGGATTATGTACAGAAGGTTTAGAATCAGTCTTGGTCTCTTTAAGCTCATCAATTTGAAGACGATCATCACAAGATTCAGAAGAAGGGTCCTGATCAAGCTCAAAGGCATGCAAATCTTTGGTATTTACAATCTTCAAAGGGAAGGAATCAAATGTAGGCCGAAATCAAATGTAGGCCGAGGATATCTTCTCAAATACAATATACTTTGCAAAGCCTTCTTGAAATTCTCGGGAAAAGAGAAGAAATAATTTACAACAAAGAACAAAATGTCTTGAATCAATTTCCAACTTGAATGCCTGATCTGTCCATATTGCCCTTTCATGTTTTTGCTGGTCGAGTTCATCCTCCAATGGAGTCTTTGGATCTAATCTTGAAAATGATTTGGAATCGCCAGGTGAATGATTTCATCCTTGCTATGTCTGATCGTTTTCCACCATCAACATTCAGATCTGAACTTGATACATGTACTGGGGTGATTGTTTAGAGCAGATGTTCAGTTTATAAAGTAGACTGGAGATTGACTGAAGCAACTTTCATCTACTTTCGCTAATGCAAAGAAAAAGCATTTCGAAGGCTACCTAGCTAACTTCACGCTCCATCTGTAGTCTACAAAGCCAAACAATGAAAATAAACTTTCTTCCCCAGCGGAGCCACCACTATGTTAGAGCATAGATTTACCTCGGGCTGAAAAGGTAAGCTTCTAGGTCCAAATCAAACCACGCTCAGCCTCATAGCTAGCCCTACAAGGACAGGAGAGGGATCTCTCCAGGTCAATCTCAGCAAAAGATAATCGATTGGGGCTTGAGATGACTGAATTAACAGCTAATTTTAGGCTAGGTATCAAGTGCAAGGATTTTTTTGAGTTTTTGGCGGTTTTGTGTTGGAAAAAGGGAAAGGCAAATTTGGGTCCGGGGATGAGGCACAATTTTTGCAGAGTTTTGATTGGGGCAAGGAAGGAAATTGTATTTATGCTTTATATTGAATTAATGGATTGATTAGACTGGTGAGGAGCTAAGGAGGGCAAGAGAGTCTCAGAGTCCTCCTCAAACAAATGAAAACATTGAAAATTAAACAAAATTTCAAGGCAGAGCACAACAGTCCAATGAATTCTACCTTAATCACTCATTTGTTTAATTTCATAAGAAAAAAGAAGGGAAAATGATACACATAACCATCAATGAACTTACAAGTACATAGAGAAAAACACCATCAAAACATGGAGCTAGATGAATCCCAACAAGTGATGCCAAACCCTAGTCTTTCCTTAGCCAAAAATGCAGAGATAAAATGTACAATGATGTGCCAAGAAATCCCAAGTGTCCAACCCTTTGAATGATGGTACACTCAATTGAATGGTGACATGGAATTTCATTTGAACAACTTTGACAAAGGTGAAAACAAACCCTAGACCTAATAACTAGTGACCAAATTTTGCTTGAAGATTCACTGAAATGACAAAATTTGACCTTGACACCTTAAAATCATTTTGTAAGAGCATGTTTGATCATTGGAGGAAGGTTGCAAAGACTGACACTAACACTTACCTCAAATATATTTCTCGAAATATGTCATTTCCAAATTGTTTGAACTTTGTTTGGATCCATTTTCATTCCTTCTTTAGAGACTACAAATCCCAAATAAATTAATTCTTCCTCCATGAAACTACATTTTTTTAGATTTATCAGTAGTTTCTCTTTCTACAGAGTTCTTAAAACCAATTTAAGATGCTCTAAATGTTCTTCCTTACTTTTACTAAAAACTAGAATATCATCAAGATAAACAATAACAAACTTGAATACATATTCCTTCAATACTTCTTTCATCAATCTCATGAACATGCCAGGTGCATTAGTGAGTCCAAAAGACATCATTAACCACTCATACAACCCACTGTTTGTTTTAAATGAAGTCTTCCATTCATCTCCTTCTTCAATTCTTATTTGATGATATCCACTCTTCAGATCAATTTTAGTAAAATACTTTGATCCACTCAAACAATCCATCAAATCATCCATGCATGGAAAAGGAAATCTATACCTGATTGTGATCTTGTTTATGGCTTTGGAATCTATACACATACACAATTCACCTCCTTTCTTCAGACTGAGTATTGTTGGTATAACACATGGACTAAGACTCTCTCTAATTAGTCCCTTATCCATCAGTTCTTGCACTTGTCTTCCATCTTATGCATTCTTTCGAGGAGTTAATTTGTAAGCTGCCTTATTTGGCAAATTCGCTCTTGGTATTAGAGTAATATGACGACTAATACTCCTCATTGGTGGCAATGTATTTGAAAACTCATCCAGAATAATATCAATGAAATCATTTAACATAATTTTCATTTCTTTAGGTAAATCATTGAAGTTTGTGGAAGTTAAAATTAACTTATGTCTCCTTATGAAAGAAAAATGCATTTCTTCACCTTTCCCAATCTCTTGCAATAGCTCCTTTATGCTCATCAGCATAACACTACTTCCGAGTAGTCCTTTGTCAGCATCATCCTTCAATGGTAGCAATATATGTTTATTTCTATCTTTCTCTAGAGTATAAGTGTTTATCCTCCCATCATGAATAACATTCCGATCAAACTGCCACAATCTCCCAACAATACATGGCATACATCCATTAGCATTACATCGCATAATGTTAGATCCTTATCAATACCAATCTGTATTTCAACCTTGCATTTTTCTTTCACAATAATTTGATGTCCTTTCTACAACAACGACACTTTGTAAGGAGTAGGGTGCACTTTCTTTGATAATACGAGCTTGTCCACCATCTCTGTAGAAGAAAGGTTATCTATGCTTGCACTATCAATTATTACATTTCAACACTTACCTTTGGATTTATAGGTAGTTCTAAATAATTTCTTCCTCTGTGTTGGTCCTTCAATCTCTTTCTCGGTCTAAAGAAATGTCCTTCTCAATAACAGGGATTCTCCTACTTCAGGGGGTTCTTCATTTCCCTTAATTTGAGGTGTTTCTAGATTTTCCTTAGCCACATTCACACTCCTCTAACTTACTGGTCTATTATGAGGAAAGTCTCACGACACATGTCCCCATTCTCCAAGAGTGTAACACTGAATATATCTTCCTCAACCTCTTCCTCTTGATGACAATATTCCTCTATTAAAATCCTCTCTCTATGGTGGTCTCCTACTTAAATTGTACTTCATGTTGATGTTGTTGTTCCCATGGTTTGGTAGTTCCTCTACCTCTTACCATGCTCCTTCGTCTATTCTGATTCTCTTTTCTCAACATCTTCTCCTCTTCCTTCAAACTCACTTAATAGGCATCCTCAATAGTCTTCAGACTTAACAAGCTGATCTCTTCTTGTATGTCATATCGTAAGCCATTGATATGTCTACCTACCTTCTCCATGTCATCTTCTGCATGTCCTACTCTAATACTTGATCTATAAAACTCTTATGTGTATTCTTTAACATACATTCCTTTTTGCCTTAAATCCTACAACTGTTTAAAAAGATTTAACTGATAATATTTAGGCATAAATTTGGCTTTCATCTTACTCACCATTTTGTCCCATTGCTTGATCTTGGACTTTCCTTTCCTCGTTCTAGATGTTTGTAGCTCGTCCCACCAAATAGCTGCATGACCCTTTAATCTGGTAACTACAAATTTCACCTTCTTCTTGTTGTGAGCTTCCTCTTCATAGTCAAAATATTTGTCTAATGACTTGATCCAATCCATTAGCTCTTCTGCATTCAGACTCACTTCATACGTAGGAATTTCCACCTTTGATTTTCCTCCTACTTTCACCAACATCTTAATAACTCTAGTAGTTTCATTTTCCTCCTCTTCTTCTTCAATAGAAGATTCTTCTTTAGCACTACCATCCCCTTCATTAGGTGTTCTTCTCTGAGCAGTCTCAATTGTTTCCATCCTCATACACAAACTTTGGATCTCCTCGAGCACAGCTACATTTGCTTCCGGTCTTCCTTGACCAATGTAGCTCCTCTCCTTGGTGGCATGTTTATTGTAATTAACGTTAATTTCTCTGTGATCTGATACCACAAATGACATAGGAATCAATTGTTCTAAGAAATATCAATAGTTGGCCTCATGTTTGACTTTCCCTTTATAATCACGCCTTTTTCTTCTCTGCTTTGATTTCCTTAATATAAGCCCGACAATACATATTTCCTTTATTTAAAGAGCTACTCAGTGGTACACCATAGATCACCTCACCTTTGATCCGACGGTCCATGTTATATCACAATCACAACGGGAAAGTGCTTATGGCTCAGTTCGTATATATGAAACATTGCAATGTGATATAGTCAATGGTTGCATCACCCACCGCATATCGTAGGTTTCCAATGCTCAAAGCCCATTCCCTTTATAATGAAATATTACGATGTGATGTATCGCAATCACATATCAATTGTATTGTCCCATGGCTACGTTTCTGATAACACACAAAGGATTTCTTGCGATGAGATATTTTGGCGATCACACTTCACAATTTCTTAAGGCCTACGGTCTAATCACACACTACGGTTTTATTGTGATGCAATATGTGTGATCCAACGGTTGGGATTTAAGTGGCTTCAACATTGTTATTAACACAAAGGCTTGCAATTTCCATTGAATTCAGAGCTCTATATGATAAAGCATAAAAACAAAGAAATATTCGACTCTGTCCTAAATACAAAGAAACAAAGGTGAAAATGAAATTTTACACAGAATCGATATTTAATCACACAGGCATCAATTTATAAATACTACCAATGTTACAGAGTCTCGTCCTTCATCTCCATTACAACAATTTAAAATACCTTTGTTCAATATGAAAGTCCTTGAGCTGTCACCCGACTCTCGCTTCCTCAATCCTTCTTTCTCTTTTCCAATCCTTCTACATTACATTTTTCTTCCTTTTATCAATCCAATCCCACTCTAACTACTCAATCTCTATCATTAAACATTCTAATAGTCAATCTCTATTTTCAAGCTCTATCACACACCTACGCTAACAACTTACCTATGGATCTAAAATAAGAAAATTTCTACTTATTACAATAATGAAATACAACTCATTTCTTGAGAGATCCAATCCTCTCGGTAAAAAATGACTTTTGACCACTCAAGTCAGTGAAATTCAACTTGTTTAGCCACAACATGTGAGAAAACTTTCACACTGCTCGCTAAGTCCAGATGCTCCTGCATCAGGTACACACTTAATTGTGTGTTTTCACTAGAATTAGAGAAAATAAATGTGTATCATTATTTGTTGATGCCGTCCTTTGTGGTTTTTATTAGGTATGTAACAGTAACACATCAATGGCTACAAGTCAAGCTAGTCCTTTATTATTACAAGATAGGATTTTTAGAATACTATTTTCAGTCATATGGACAAGGGTATGAACACATCCATGGAATATTTAAAAAAAAGGATTGTTTTTTATTCCAATTTCATGAGAGAAAGATATATCGAATTAAACTATAAATCCATAGATTGTACCAAGGGTTATGACTTATGTTAATGGACCAAGCTTAATCAAGTGCCCTTCTTGCCAAACTATTAGTAGCCATCGTCCTGTTGCTATAATGGGATCTGTTGGAATCCACCGTGATTTTCCTTCAAGGGGAAACAAAGTTATAAAGAAGAAAGGAAGAAAGAAATTATTTTAAATTCCATTAGGCTAAAGATAGCTTATGGGATAGATTGCTTCTTCATCTACTTGATATATTCAGCCCTTTTTTTATGAATCTTCAAAATAAATTCTCCCATCTTCTCGACAAACCCCTCACTAAATAGATTATGCCAAGAGTTAGCTACTAGCATACGTGCAAAACCTTCCCTGTTGTCTTTAAAGGCCTCACATTCTAAAATGAAATGTTTTTATGTTTCCACTTTTCTGGAAGAAAAGAAATGCATATTCTTTCCTCCCACAATTCCTTTAGCCTTTTCCAATGCCCAATTTCACAACTTTGTTGATGATAATTAGTCCTTAACTGAGCAATAATAATTTTGTCTCTCCAAGAGATATTTGCCTCTATGTATGCTTTTGGTTGATGACTATGAGTGGGATTAAGCACTTTAGTATAGTACTTTTCTTTCTTCCTAGCTCCTTATCCCAAGTACGCTTGTGGAAATTTTCCATAACAAAATATTTTATCTTTTTGTTGTTTATGGGAAACATGTTCAAGAAAATACCCCATTTACTAAGACATTTGTTATTTTTTGCATCCAAGTTTTCTTTCTCTTCCACAATATATCATTAAAACAACCTTAGGCCATCTACCCTCTTCCATTTTCTCAATTTTCTTTAATTACCTTATGACTCGTACAATAGCAATTGCTTGAAGAGGAGAGGTCCCTATTTCACTTAACAAGATAGAACAAGGAACTGCACTTTTAATATTAAATTTGTTTGTAATCAAACACTTCTGTATTTTCTCAATTTGTCTCCACTACATGTCACATATATTGTTGGCCCATAGTTCACAACCATAGAGAATCACCAGAATCACTAGAAGACCAAAATAAATTTGAGTGGTTTCCGAGTCCCATAACTCTACCTCCCTACACCCATTTTGAAAAGAATAAAATGTTTCCTAACTCCAAAAAGTTCTTTTCTTTCTACAACCATTTCAGCTTAGATTTTTGTTGAAGTCAATTCTGAGGTATTTGTAATCTACAACAAACTTAGATTTTTGTTGAAGTCAATTATGAGGTATTTGTAATCTACAACTTCTTTCACATTGTTTCCTTCAAAGTAGAACTTGTGTTGGTTATGTTTTATTTTCTTAGAGAAAACCACTACTTTCGTTTTGCTAATATTGACTTGCATCCCCACACTTCTACAAAAATGCTCAAGGGATAGTAAGTTCTCTTGAAAACCAAGAGCCAATTTAGCAATTAGAATAAGGTCATTTGCATAAAAAAGAAGCCTTATAACAAACTTGCCCAAATAGATACCATCAACCCCCTTGTGAATTTAACCACTCCTCAAGCTTGTCGATATATCAACCGAAAAGGGTAGGACAGAGTGGGAAACCTTGCTGGACTCTAATATCACTTCTAAAACTTTCAGAAATGCCTGTTGAAGTTCTAATTTTGACTTTCACCTCTTCATACAACCTATGCACAACTACTCTCAAATGTTTAGGAAACCCAAGTTCCTCCATTATGTTCCAAAGCTTATCCCTACGAACCGAGTTAAACTCTTTTATGAAATCAACAAATCAACAAAATACTTCTTCCTTTTTCTCCCAAAATTTTTCAGTGATGTGCCTTAATGTTATACAATGATCAACTGTGGAATGTTTAGGACTAAAACCTACTTTTCCTTTAGCATGCTTAGCTCTTTCTTCTATCCACTTGCTAATTTTGTTTTCTAGCATGCTTCCAAATAACTTTGCAAACAAAGGGTTTATCATGATGGTCCTATAATTGGAGGGATTTTTGATGTCATCACTTTTGAAAAGAGGTATTTCTAGACTAGTTGTCCAATCTATAGGGAGCCCTTGTCTTATGATGTTATTGAAGGTTTTTGTAATGTGAGATGCAAAAATATTTGAGCTCGACTTTAGATATTCTACTTGGAGTTCAGCTAAGTCTTTTTCTTTTTCAACAACCAACTTCTTGATACCTATCTCTACCTATTGTACCATGAAGAGTTTAGTATCAATGTTGACCAAGGGGGGATGGTCAACCTTGGGAACCTGCTCATAGAGTTTTCTAGCTTAGGATAATATCTAGCTTGTTGGATGTTTTAGAAAAGTGATAGAGAAAATATGCCAATAATATATTTGTAAGTATCGAAGCATTTTCTGTGTGTATTTGAACAATTATGTAGAAAGTACGTGAGCATGTCACATTAATAGTACTTGAATCAGTAGCTTATTTTCACTAATCCTTATCAATTGAAGTTCTAGTCATATAGAGAAGTCATTTGTACTATTACATTTATTTGTTGTTACAAGTTGAGGTTGAAAACAATCGAGAGGCCATCTACAATATTATAGTGTATTAAAAAATTGAAAGTCAGAAAAACAATAAATCCAATTTATTACATTGAAATGTTGTTTTTATTAATAAAATTATCAAACATTTTTTATAAAAGAAAATCATAATATACATATTACATTAAAATATATAAAATATATAAGTAACACCAATAAGTTAAGATCTAGTATACCTTATAAAATAGAATAATGATTGTGTAACTATATTTAAATTTATTTAATAAGCTCATAAAAACTTTAATACTCAACAATAAACTTACTGTGTAACAATATGTTTAACCATGGATATTCACATCTACTTTGACATGTATATTATTAACTTGTAAAAAGACTTTGTTACAATACCATGAGCCAATACCATCACTCATCAATACAATATACCCAAAAACCATGTCTTATTTCACAATCAAAATATCTTACAAATATTTAAGTTGAATTTAATTTTATAATTTGTTTTTATTAAATCTAAAGGGAAAAAAATATAATTATTTTTGAGATACATCTACACCTTTATCACATTATAATATATGAGATATAAATAGGAAATTAAGATTCATTTTACCATATAAATTAAAATAATAATTTTATAACAATATTTAAATTTCATTAATAAGGACATCAAAAGGGGATACTTTACCATGGATATTATTAAGAATTCTATACCATGGGCTAATACTATGGGTCATCAATACTGCATGCCCAAAAAATCATCTCTCATTTCACAATAAAATAATACTTATTTTAACCATGGATACTCACCCCAATTTACCACGGCATTTATTAATCATACCATACTTTGGGCCAATACAATGGCTCATCAATACAACATGCCCAAAAACCACCTCATTTCACAATTGAAACATTTTATAAATATTTTTTTAACTTAATTGTGCGAACTATGTATGGGGGTAGATCTCAAGCGTAAATGTTTAACATCTAATGTTTAAAATTTAACACATTTAATTAACTAATGTAATGTTCTCCCTAATTATGAATCCATCTAATTATAAGTAAAAAATAAATCTAACACAGGAAGTAAAGTGTACTTGGTTTCATGAGACATGTAAAGTGAAATTGTATTTGTAAGAAAGTATTTATGTGGCATTATTAACTTATAAATATAGACCAATACATAGAAGAGAATGATAGAGAGGAGGGAATAAAATCATAATACCATGGGTTAATACCATGGCTTATCAATACCATGGGCCATCTAGGCTTTTAATTATTTTGTTACAATACCATGGGGCAATACCATGGATTATCAATACTATATGCCCAAAAACCATAACTTGTTTCAAAATCAAAATATTTTACAAATAATTTAATTTTAATTTAATTTTATAACATTTTTTAATTAAATCAAAAAGAAAAAGGACATAATTATGTTTTATGTATATCTAAACCATCCATCCTCATGACTACTAAAATATTCCCATACAGATTAAACTGAGTTCTTAATAAATTAAAAATGAGAATAATTTTATATAAACACATGTGAAATTTATACAATATAAATAATATTATAAATAAGAGAGAGAGAGGGAGGGATATATATTATATATATATAATATATATATAATGTATATATAAAAATATATTATAGATATAGATAGAGATAGATAGATAGATAGATAGATAGATAGATAGAGTGTATTTTTATGGGCTGATATAGAGAGATAAATAAGGAGAGATAGAGGGAGATAGAGAAATATATGAAGGGGGAAGAAGGGAATAAGAGAGAGATAAAAGAGAGGGAGGAAGGAGAGAGAGAGAGAGAGAGAAGAGAGAGAGAGAGAGAGAGAGAGAGAGAGAGAGAGAATGAAATGTGTTTAAGATATTGAGATATAGAGATAAATAAGGAAAGATCGACAGAGGTATAGATATAGATGGCAAGGGGAGAGAGAGAGATAGGGGAGAGAGGGAGGGGGAGAGAGATAAGGATAGAGAGAGGGAGATAGACATAGAATGGAAGGTGGAGAGAGAGGGAAGAGGAAAGAGACACAGAGAGACAAATATAGACATAGAAGTTAGATCTAGAAAGTCATGAATATTTTTTTTCACTAAAATAGATGTATTGATTTTGGTGTAGTTGTTGATTTCTAATCCTTTGATCCATTCCACTAGATGCATTAATTTAAGTGTAGATGTCTATTTCTAATCCTATTTAATTCCTTACACTAGATCCATTGATTTTAGTTTAGATGTTGGTTTCTACTCCTATTTGATTTCTTGAACTTGATGCATTGGTTTCAATGTGTATATTGGTTTCTAATCCTATTTGATTGCTTGATCTTAATGCATTTATTTTAGTGTAGATGTCAATTTCTAATCATATTTTAATTTATTACACTAGATGCATTGATTTCAATGTAGATGTTTATTTCTACTCCTATTGGATTGTTTGCACTAGATGCATTGGCTTCAGTGTATATGTTGATTTCTAATCCTATTTGATCGTTTGCACTCAATACATTGATTTTGATGTTGATGACAATTTATAACCCTATTGAATACGTTATACTAGATGCATTGATTTTCGGTGTAGATGTTGATTTATACTCCTATTTGATTGCTTGCACTAGATGCGTTGGTTTCAGTGTAGATATTGATTTATAATCCTAATTGATTGTGTGCACTAAAAGTATTGATTTTATTGTGGATGTTGATTCCTAATACTGTTTGATCGTTTTCACTAGATGCATTGATTTTAGCATAGATGTTGATTTATTATTTGATGCAACTAGATGAATGATGTAAATTAATTTCAAAGTAATTAGATTAATAGGGTGCATTAACTTCAGAGTGACCACATCTCTTCCACCTCTATCTATATCTATATCTCACATTATCTCTCTTTCTTTACCTATCTTACTCACCCCCCAAAAATACAAACTCTCTCCCCATCTCTCTCTCTCTCTCTCTCTCTCTCTCCCCAAGTAATTAGATTAATAGGGTGCATTAACTTCAGTGTGACCACATCTCTTCCACCTCTATCTATATGTGTATTTCCCATTATCTCTCTTCCCTTACCTATCTTACTCACCCCAAAACATACACTCTCTCTCTCTCTCTCTCTCCATTTTCCCTTCCCTCTCTCTCTCTTCCTTTTCTCTCTCTCCCTAATACGCCCCTCTCCATATATATATCTCTTCCTCCCCCATGTCTTTGCCTCTCTCTTCTTCCCTCCCCCCCCCCCCCCCAATCTATATCTCTATCTCTGCTTGTCTCTCCTTCTCACCCCCAAAACATACACACTCTCTCTTAGTGTAAGCACATAAAAATTATTCATAACATGCATTGAATTATGTGTTAGAGTGTATGTTTTTGGGCTGATATAGAGGGATAAAGAAGGAGATACAAAGGGATATATAGATATAGATGGATCAGGTGAGAGAGAATAAAAGAGCGATAAAGAGAGGGATGGAGGAATAGAGATATATATGGAGAGAAAGAGAGAGAGTCTACGACATGTGTTTGGGGGGTTAAGATTGATAGACAAATAAGGAGAGGTGTAGGGAGGTATAGATATAGATGGTGGGGGGGGGAGAGGGAAGAAGAGAAAGATAGAAAAAGGGATGGAGAGGAAGAGAGAGAGAGGCAGAGGAGAGAGGGAGGGGGAGCGAGAGGGAGAAAAAGGAGAGATGAAGGGGGAGTGAGAGAAGGATAAAGGTAGGGAGACAGTCATAAAATTGAAGGTGGATAGAGAGAGAAGAAGAAAGAGACACACAGAAACAAATATAGACATAGATGTTGGACAAATATTGAGAGCGGGGGTGAATGAGTATTTAAAATTTCACAATAATAATTTTTCCTTTTCAAACTATATACATGAATTTAGAGAAACCAAACAAGATATGTGTGTGACTATTATGAATAGAACCAGTGTATTGATAATTAACTTGTAAAACATCTAATTCATTGTCTTTTGGACTTAAATCAGAGTGTGATGCATTTACTAAGTACTAAATAGATGCAATGAAAATAGAATAAATCAACGCACATAAGAAGGGCACACAGGAACACCAAGTTTTTTCAGGTGGAAACCTAATGTGGGAAAAAACCCACCAATGTTGTCATCTCATTCTTATTTCTAATATAAAGAAAAATATGTTTACAATATTGTACTCGCGCTGACTCATACCAGTACATAGGCACCCACTTGCAGAAAACTACAACCTTCTCTCATTCTCCATCTTCTACTGGAACTGAGTTACAATCCCCTATCTCTTATACTGCTTGAGATGTTTACCAGTACGAAGGCATCAGCCTACAAAATGATACAAGCTTCACTTGTTTCCGGCTACTACTGGAAGGGAGGTCCAACCCCTAGCTCTTGTACTAGCTAATATGTTTACCATTATGTAGGTGCCAACCTACAGAAGGCTACCACCTTCAATCTTTATATAGGGACCACGTTTCATAAATTTTCAGGGTCGATAATCCTACTATACATCAACACAATATGTAGGCCATGTTTCATAAAATTTTCATAGTGGTCCTATTATCAAAACTTAAGCTAAGTTCAAAACTCAAAACTATAACTCATTGCTGTAACACATTCATTCATCATTGATACATCTAAATCAATGAATCATTGAAACCCAATTATCATTGTCTAAATCAACCAATCATTGAAACTCCTAACACAACTAAATCAAATAATCACTGAAACCTCTAACACAACTAAATCACTCAATCATCAATTTATGATACAAATGAATCAACCATTCATTCAAAACCCAATCAACCGACACTTAATCAAAATTCAAGTAATCAACTAGAATAGTGAGATCACAGTAATCAGTATACAAATCTGAACTTAGAACACTGTAGCAACAACCTGAACCAACTACAACCTCAAAAACCATATATCAGAATGTATACGCTACTTCAATGAGGAAAACCTGTGTGTATACACTACTTTCTGTAACCCAACTTATGTATACCTCTAAATATATTGAATCATAAATCTTCTGAACCAAAAACTGTATCAACCAAAGACATTCTAAAGATCTATTTCCATATTATAGAGTTCGAAATAGATAGTAGCAAAGATCGTCATTCTTACTCAATCAACCAATCAACCAGATTCAATCTCCTTATACAATTATTTTAACTTCATATCTAATGAATACATCCTTGAAACAAAATAGTAAACTAACAACACTCATCAAATAGATCATTCATTTTTGAACGACAAGCCCTTGCACTTCCTACACTATTTTGAAGTGTCGAGTTCGCATGTATACGTGCCTTCGCTGAGGCGAACCTATGTATTGGTATGAAAATAATGACCTATAACTTCGCAATTTTCCAAGACTTTAGATATACCAAGATCATAACATTTTAAATGATAAAACATGGGTTCACATTCATATCTAGCCTATCCATTATCATATCATAAAATGATAAGTCATTCCATGTCTCATGATCCTGATCCAACATTGTATCCAACGGTGCACAAGATATTATATATATATATCATTACCATAACCCTTACAAAAAAAATATATTTCAGATAGAAGTATTCATGAAAAACCCTTTCACTTGCACACTTAGCCCTTTGATCTTCTCCTCCTTGTATACTTAGAGCCTTTGTCAATACCATGCACCCAAAAAACACTTAGAACTTATGGTATTCTTAGATGGGATCAAGTAACTATTTTTCTGCTCAATATTGTGGGCTAATATCATGGTATGGACTCTGGCTATTATTTAACCTTAATTTTCCATCCCATACACACATTTCCTTCTGTGAAACTGTGTGCATACACATACGCTCATTTTATTCTATGTACCCATATGTATATGCTACTTGGACTCGGTTAAAGAGCATATACAACTGAAAACATTATCTTTCCTTAATTCCTTGATTATGATTTATAATCCTTTGTCCCATCAACCTTTTCTTATATACCATTACTGTGTTACCTCTGAATAGACCTATTTCAATGTGAGTTTCCCTTAATCAAAATTGACCTGCATGTGGGTTTCCATTAAGGACAACACATGTACCAGAATTCCAACAATATCCCTCTTTAGACTTGATGGAAACCATATTGGCATTCATCAATTCAAGTTGTAGAATGTGTTACATATATCAAGCAACACAGTGATACTCTCCCCCATTGACATCAAGGGGAAAGGGTGGAACAAGAGCTTCTCCCCCTTAGTACATGCTGAGAGGCACTATATTCTCCATGCTCCCCCTAAGCACATTCAGAGTCTGTAGAAATATTTTTCAAAATAATTAGATGATTCTATAGCTCAACTATATGAGTATGACCTTCTTATCACCAATGAATCATACATACATCAGTCACCCAAACAAGTGGGGATACATCAAATGTTCATACATGACTAGAAATTGCATTATTACATCATCCTTCCCATGCATAGTGGGGGTACAAATTACATCATGTGTCCAAAAGGAATCATCTACAATAGACTGTGATAGAAAAAGACACATTATTACGCCAAAGGCCGTTACATGACCTTTTCATCAAATAACATTAATAATTGATACCATGGATGAATTCAACAACCATGATGCCAACAATGCATAATGTTTTGAAGGCTAATGCTCCCCCTAAATCTATCCTACTTATGCATTCTTAACAATTCATTCATCAAGGCATCTTCATCAATCAAATAAACATCAATGAGAAAAGTATATCAACAGACTATATCCATCAATATCGAACTTAATAACCATGTTAGAAACTGATTTTGAGTCTGAACCACTGTTTTTCTTTCAAGAAAACACATACACTATTGCTGGCATAGAAACTCGCGTATATAAGTGACACTGCTCCATTAAATCCACATATAGAAAACAATCCTATGGATCTAAACAAGTTGGTCTTAATAGCAAGATGAGGTAGAAACAACTCCCAAATTTTGTCAGAGATATCCAAATGCTTCTTTGGGAAGAGGTTTAGTAAATATATCAACAATTTCTTCTTTGGAGGGAACATACTCCAATTTAACCTTTCATTCAAGAACTTGTTCTCATAGAAAGTGGTACTTAATGGGTATGTGCTTGGTCTTGGAGTGAATAACAAGATTTTTTGAAATACTAATAGCACTTTTATTATCACATAAGATGGAGATGGGTGGAGAGCATTTAATTTAAATATCATGTAATGTTTTCATCATCTAGAGTAGTTGTGTGCAGCAAGATGCAACAACCACATATTCTTGTTCAACTGTATATAAGGAAATCAAACTTTGTTTCTTGCTGAACAAAGATACTAATCGTGATCCCATATAAAATGCACCTCCAATAATGCATTTTCGATCATCAACATTTCTATCCCAATCTGCATATGTATATGCATGAAGGGTGACACCTGTATCTTTAGGATACCATTGACCAAAGTCTTCAGTTCCTTGGAGATATTTGAATATTCTCTTTACTACTTGAATATGTGATTCTTTCGGATTGGCATGGAATCTTCCAACAATTCCTACTGCATGCATGATATCTGCTCTAGTACCTGTTAGATAAAGTAGACTTCCAATCATAGATCTGTACACTAGTTGATTCAGTATAGGAGAATCATTATTAGAACTGAGGCTACATCTTGTTACCATTGGAGTACATACTAGTATGGAATCTTCCATTCCATACTTCTTCAGAATCTACTTGAGATATTTAGTTTGTGAGGGAAAGATGCCATCTTTTGTTTGTTTCACTTGTAGACCAAGAAAATAGGTCAATTCTCCAAGTAAAGGCATTTCAAATTCTTTCTTCATAACAGTAGAAACGTTTTGACTCATATATTCTTCATTACTTCCAAAGATGATATGATCAACATAAACAACAATAATTAACAATATATCATTATCAATTTTTCTATATAAGTTGTTTTCTGCAGATATGATCCAAATTTAAATAGGAAAGCAAAAAATTATAGATATAGCCATAAATATAGAGATGCAGTAGAAACAACACTATCTTTCATTAATAACAAATAATGAAATATGCTTACAAATAGAATTGAAATGAGACTAGCTCAGGTGAAGGTAGCGTACCTCTGAGAAGAGATGTGGTGGCTACATGCCTCTAAACTTTGTTACAATGAGGCTGAAGGTCCTTTTTCTTATTGAACAATAATAAAAAAACCCAAATAACCAAAACCCTAACCGAAAGAGATGTAACGCCAAAGTTTATGGGCCTCATTGGGGTTATTTGGGAAACCAACATCCCACGGTCGTAACTTGGTCATATTATCTCATTTTGATGTGCATGATACCTAGTTGGAAATATCTCACTTAGGAATATAACTGAAAATATGATTTCAATGAACTCACTTGGAGTAATATTTCCAGAAAAATGTCGTTTGGGGCCTCCAAACGAATCCAAAATTCGAGGACCTGAAAAGCTGCCAAAAATAGTAAATTGTGGTACAATTAAGGAAACTGAAAAACTAAAAGAAATAATTGTGGGGGCCCATGTGGAATAGGTTGGTGGTCACCAATATCCACCTGGATCAAGATCATTTTGTGAAGGCCTTGTTGTTGAAGGTATTTGTCAAGACAATAATACCATGCCCTCAAAGCTTGCTTTAGTCCATATAATGCCTTTTTGAGTTTGCATACAAGCTTTGCATCATTTCCTAGAATGAATACTTCTAGTTGTTAAACCTATACTTCTTCTTCAAAATCTCCATTAATAAATGCATATTTTACATCGATTTGACAAATTTTTAATTTTCGAAAACTTAAAAGAGCAAGAAACATTCTTATGGCTTCAAGTCTAGATACAGGTGCAAAAGTTTCTTCAAAGTCTATAGCTTCTTGTTGTGTATACCCTTTACAAACAAGCCTTTCTTTGTTTGTAATTACCTCTCCATTTTCATTCAACTTATTCCTAAATATCCATTTTCTTCCTATAACATTTTTATCATGAGGTCTAGGAAATAATTCCCAAGTTTCATTCTTTTCAATTTGGTCAGGTTCTTCATCCATGGCCTTAATCCAGTATTCATGTTTGCTAGATTCATTTACGTTTTATGGTTCTATGTAGGATAATAAGGATAGATAATTAGAAGATCCTACAAGACTTCTTCTTGTTTGTACTCCAAACCCTTTTTATCCTAGAATTTGATATTTTGGATGATTCTTTTAAACATACCTCGATGGAGCCTTTTCCCTGTCAGATGTATCTTCTTCTGATACTTCATTGGTTTCTTCCTCTATATAATCTTGACTTTATATAGGAAATCATTCACCATCTTCATTATCATCTTCTTTTGATGGTGTTACCTATTTCGAGTTTCTGCATGCTTCATCGATTACAACACTAATGCATTCAACATTTTTCCAAAGTCTCTTATTCTAACATTTGTATCCTTTACCTCTAGATGAATAACCAAGAAATATTCCTTCATCTACTCTGGGTTCCAAATTACCATGTTTTTCATCATTCATTTTTATGAAACATTTGCTTCCAAAAAATCTGAAGTGTTTTACAATGGGAAGCTTACCACAGGAAAGTTCATATGGAGTTTGATCACTATTTAAACATACATGAGATTTGTTGAGAATATTTACTGCAGTATGTGCATCTTCACCCTAGAAGGTGCCAAAAGTTCCAGACTCATCAAGCACAGCTTGATCCATTTGTTGAACTATTATATTCATTATTTCCATGACGCCATTTTGTTGAGGAGTTCTCGCAACACAGAACTGTCTCTTTATTCCATGTTGTTTAAAAAATTCAAAAAATTCATCTGATATGAATTCTCCTCCCCGATAAGATCTGAGACATTTTATATTTAGATCTAATTTAGTTTCAAATAAAACTTTAAATACCTTAAACTTTTCAAATGCCTCATATTTGTGTTTTAATAGACCAATCCAACACATTCTAGAAAAATCATCAATGAATAAAATGTAGTATTCTTCTCCACGAGGTGACTTTTTCCTTGTTAGTCCACACAAATCATTATGAATGAGTTCAAGAGGCTTACATGTTGATCCTTCTTTGGAATTGAATTTAATAGTGGTTTTCTTACCAAATTGACCTGGTTTACAGATGGTATTTTTTGGGATGTTTATATCTAGAAGATCATGAACAACCTTGAGCCTACATGATTTTCTTATTTGAGAAAAGCTTAGATGCCCCAAAATTCCGTGCCATAACTAGTTCTTGTCTGTTTTTCTTAGATAACATTGTTCTTGACCTCCTCCTAATATATATATATATATATATATTCCTTGGAGTTCGTGTACCTTTGATTATGGTCTTTCTTGTGCCAAGCTAATGAACCACACATTGTTTTAATCAGGACACAACTTCATTTCATTTGTCTCCCATTTGACTAACACTCAATAAGTGATCTGATAAACACCCTATGAGTGACATCAGTTGAAGATTTATTAAACAAAAGGTATTGTAGACTCATGTGCTGGTGTGTGTGTTCTGTGTTATTGAAACAATGGATCGATTAGATTGCCAATACACAGAAAATAAGTGGAAAGACAACAGAGAAATACAGTAAGTAGCACAAATACACAAATAGTTTTTAATAAGGAGTTCACCCTATTCTCCAGGGCTACGTCTCTAGTCCAGCGTCAGTGGTGGCTTTGTTTTATTGTGTCTTTTAGCAGAGAAATTACAATACAGGAACTCAATATGAGTTCCCCTGAAGCAAATTTTTCTTGGGAGGGTGGTTATTGGATTCCCCCAAGCCACTCGGTGTACATAGACTCTTTTTCTTCCTACCAGCTCTGTGACCCTTTGTCTATAGTCAAAAGAGCCAAATGTGATGCTTAGTCCAGACAGATTCCTCTATGGGAAGGCTTGAATCTTCAAGCTCTCTGGTGCTCGATGCTGCCTGTGGTCAGCTCGGCCCTCTGTCTCCTCTGCTTGGCTTTACTGTTCTCTGTGTTCAGTCCCCCTCTCAAGGTTCACTGTTTACTATCTCTCTTGGTTGCTCAAAATCCTCCCAATTCGGATTCTTGATCCACACATCCATTCGACTGTCTATGTTCATGGCTTTATCTATTCGATCCCAATGCCTCTTCAATTCCCCTTCCACCTGCATCAACTCACCTACTGTAGTTTCACTTGGAGTTCCTTGTTCGACGTTAGCATGAATGGCGAGGGAGTGGCCACGTGTCCCCATCTAACTGGTGCCAACATGCTTCGTCAGTTCATTTCTTCAGTTACATCATGGATGCTTTCTTCCTCCACCATGGTGGTCAAACAGACTCCAAATCCCTTTAGAATGTGGCTTAATTCCATGTCGATTCTACTACTTTCCATCGGGCGCAATATCATCCATCTAATCTAGAATCCTCAAGATCCGATGTCATATGCACGTCGAGCGTTATTGACTTGCTCAACCGATAACGCGCGATCAACATTGGTTTTCTCTCTCATCCACCACCACATGTCGATCGATGTATGGAATCACTCCGCTCCTATCCAAAACCTCTTACCGTTCAAGGTCGCCCCAATCAACACTATCGGTTTCTACAGCGAGGGTCCCGCCTTCGTACTTTGGCACTCTTACCTTTTCCCGCCTTTGGTCCTCCGGTTCCCCCACGCGATCGGGTGCTCGGGCTTTCCCATTTTGGCCTTGTTTTCCCAGCGATGGGTGATTAGTGCTAGGTGCTAATCGTGCATTGAAAATAACCTCCTTTTCCTGATCTGGGGCTCCCAAGGGCTACTTTGGCCACTTGTGTGGTCTCCATGGGCCTCGGTCAATGCACTTTGACCAAGGTCCTCGTTGTTCCACATCGACTACCATGGCCACTGGTTCCAAGTGTTTTTGATGATGTTTTGGATTTCATTAGAGATTTGTTTGACCTGATTTAGTTATGGTTCTTGACAGTCTTCTATAGATCCAATTCGGATCAATAATGTATTCCTTAAACCATCAACATACATAATATTTCCAGTTTTAACCTTTTCTCTTAGATAAAAAAAATCTTTACCCTTAATGACAGTTGGTGTGTCATTTCCAAAAGAGACATTCTTTTCCTTTTCTAAAGCATTGTATGAAATGAGTTTATCTTTATCACTTGTCATGTGTTTAGGGAATCCACTATAAATGTACCACTAATTTTCTTGTCCTTCTACAAATAAAGCTATGCCACATATTTCTAACTATAGTTCCTTCTTTTTCAATACCTTGGAGTTTGATGATATTTGTTTCTTTTGATATGTTGGTGGAAATTTTCTCCTACATTCAGATTATTCATGACCAAAGTTATTGCAAAATGAAAATTCAGTTTCCTATTCAAGACATGAAAACTTATTATAAGAGACATTCTTGATTCCTGTCACGGTCCTTTGCTTTCTTTCTTCTCTAGTCATGATAGTTTCGTAAGAAACACATTGAGTAGACTAGTGACCAAAGTTATGGCATGAAAAGCATTGTGCATTAAAGAAGAAGTTTCTATGATCATGAAATATTTTGGTATTGTTCACCTTTTGGTTAGTTCTTCTATTGATCCTCACCCTTGGAGTAAAATGAGAATGATTTACCTGGAGAGTACCTTTAGAATTTTGTTGAGGATTGATGCATTGTTTACTGGATTTTGCTGCATCAAGATAGCTTCTAGTGATGGCTAAAGAATTTTCTAGTTGGGATGTTTCTCCAGTGTATCCAAGACATGTATTTATAAGAGGAGAACACTTAACCTTGATTATTTCATCTAAGGTTTCTCATCTTTTAGAAAACGTAGATTCAGATATTTTATCTCCTCAAGTTCCTTTCTTAGAATCACTACTTCACACTCTAATTTTTCATTTTGCTTTTCCATTTCCATGAGTTGGAGTGTTAAGGTGTCTATGACTATTATTTTTTCCAAGCATATTTTGAGTTAAGTGATTTATTCAAGAAAATATTATTCTTCTAAGGCATCCATAAAATTATCATTTTCATAAACCATGAGAAGTTTAATTTCTTGATCATATTCACCTTCATCACTATTAGATAGGCCATCACTATGTTCATGAGTATAATAACTTTTTCTATTAATAAAATGTTTCCTATTAGCTTTTGCAGAATCCTTTCCTTTGTCATGGTTATCTTTATGGGGAAATTTAGTAGCATAATGACCAACTCTACCACAAGCAAAACATTTGAAGGGAAGCTTACCTTTGAGTCTTATGGTACCCAGTTGAAGTTTCTTCACAAAGTTCACCTCGTCTTATTTTGATATATATCTTGATTCCTTGAGATCTTGTTTTTCTTCTCCCTTTGCAGAGACTTTGAAAGGGGCTTCTCTTATTTTTGATGGACCTCCTTTCCTCATTTCAAAGGCAGTTAAAATTCCATGAAGTTGAACAACAATAAAATATTGTATATCCTGCTTCTCTTGAATGGCAAATACTTTGACTCAAATTTAGAAGATAGAGATCTTAAAATTTTATCTACAATATTAGCCTCCTTTATTTCTTCCCCCGGTTTCTTCATATGATATACAATCTCATCTACTCGTAAAAAGTAACTAGAAATAATTTCATCACTATGCATATTGAGAGTTTCATATTGAACTCTCAGAGTTTGCAGCTTAACATGTTTTACGTGGGAGTCTCCTTTGTAGCTCTGAATGTTTTTGTCCCATATTGCTTTGGTTATGTTGAGCTACATGACTTTGACGAATTTTGATTTTGATAGACTTCCAAATAATGCATTGAAGACTTTCACATTGGTTTCATATGATTTATTTTCTAGTGGATATATGGGGACTACTATTGAATATTGGTATCCTCCTTCCTCAATTGCCCAAAACTCAGTTCCAAGTAACTGAAGATAAGCTATGGTTCTTATCTTCCAGTATGCTAAGTTATTTTCTTTGAAGATTGGTGGTCTAATATATCCCATTCCTTCATGATTGCTCCTCTTGAGAGATCTTCCTTCAAGTGATCAAGTTTATTCTGAAGTACCTGCTATGATACCAATTATTGGAAAAATACTAAGAGGGAGTGGGGATGAATTAGTAGTTAAACTTTCAAAAAATAATTATTTCCTTTTTAAATTGTATATGTGATTTTACAAAAACCAAACAGCGCATGTCTACGACTATTATGAATGGAACTAGCATATATATCATTAACTTCTAAAACAAGTAATTCATTGTTAGTTGAACTTAAGTCAAAGTGTGATGAATTTAATAACAAATAAACAGAAGTAGTAAAAATAGAATAAATCAACAGACATAAGCAACACACATGAACACCAGGAAATTTCAAGTGGAAACCTAATGTCGTCTCAATTTTTTGTCGTCTCAATTTTTTTTAATATAAATAAAAATTTGTTTACAATCTTATACTACCGCAAACTCATACCAGTTCATAGGCACCTACCTAGAGAAGGCTACAACCTTCTCTCAATCTCCATCTTCTACTGGAAGGGAGTTACAACCCTCTAGCTCTTGTACTTCCTGATATGTTTACCAGTATGTAGGCACTGACCTATAGAAGGCTACAACCTTCACTCGTTTTCTAGCTACTACTAGAAGGGATCTCCAGCTCCCTAGCTCTTATGTTGTCTAATATGTTACTAGTACATAGGCATCGACATATAGAAGGATACCACCTTCACCCTTTCTCTAAGGATCACATTTCATAAATTTTCATACAGGATGCTCTTGGTATACATCAACACAATATGTAGGCCATGTTTCATCATGTTTTCATACTGGTCCCATTATCAATACTTAAGCTCAATTCAAAACTCAAAAATTTAACTCATTATTGTAAAACATTCATCGATTATTAATACATCTGAATCAATCAATCAATGAAACCCAATCATCACTTTCTGAATCAACAAATCATTGAAACTTCTGACACAACTGAATCAAACAATCACTAAAACCCATGACACAACTGAATCACTCAATCATCAATTTCTCATACAAATGAATCAGCCATTCACTCAAAACCCAATCAACTAACACTTAATCAAAATTCAACTAATCAACTGGGATAGTTAGATCATTGTAATTAGTATATAGATCTGAACTTAGAACGTTGTAGCAACAACTACAACCAACGGCAACCTCAAACACCATATGACAGAATGTATACGCTCCTTCAATGAGAACAACCTACTTATATACGCTCCTTTCTGTAACCCAACCTATGTATACCTCTAAATATATTGAATCATAAATATTCTGAACAAAAAAGTGTATTGATCTGAAAATGGAATGTACATGCTTAAGGGTGCAAGGTATCCATTTTCCATAATTTCAAATGTGAGTTATACACTCCAAGTGACCTCTAAAAAGATGAAAACTTCTTATTTCTCATACAGGGATAGACTGCAGGGGCATTCACTGGACATGTCACCTCTAAAGAGAAGATGTGTTCCAGAGGCTACCTGGTCCTCTACAGGCTCTACCTAAAGAAATAACGAAGTAAACACCTAGAATTCTTTGACATACACATATATGAAGTTTGATGTCTTGCGGAATAAGACAAATAACTTTCTACAGCTGAATAGGTGATTATGTGTGTATGCAAGTTATGTATATTTGTTGTTTAACACTTTATATCAGTTTTGTTTAGCATATCATCTTCAACAAATAAAGGCATCAAAATGATAAAGCAGTTCACCCCTTTTGGGCTACATCTGTTGGACCAAGCCTCTTACACTAGGCTTGTCCTCTTGTATTAAAAATGCTACAAAGTCTAATACAAAAATATTAGTGTCTCAAAAGATAGATCTGATTGTAAATACAGAATCAGAAGATAGGAATTAGCTAAACATGCTCTTTCCCAAGCACTAAACAGTGAAATTGTCCCTGATACAGTACTTTCCCCAATTGGCCCTAGTCGCCCTTTAAACATGCATGGAGAATTTTGAGATGAAGATGACCTCAACTGGTTCTGAAACCTCTACCATTAGACTCAAAAGGTCGAAATAGTAGACATGGGCTTTTGAATCACCAAAAATGGATGAACATAGCCCCCAAACAGCTCAAGCACTGAAATGGCCCTCGTGGCCCTGAAAGATTCCATGAAGCTAAATAGTGAGAAGAATGCCTTAACAGAAAAAGTAAGCTGTAGAAATAGATTCAGAATGCTGAAAACCTTCATGAATGACCTTCGTTCCACATACAATGGCTGCACAATTCCCAATGCAGCTCCCAAACTGATTTGGCCATAGTGGGTCCTCGAACTTCCACGAAGCTAAAACACCTGCAAAACGACCTCAGATGGCTGTGAAACCTATGCAAATGGCTTCAAAAGGTCGAAGAGACCCAAAATCAAAAAGAAATTCATCCAAAAAGGAATTTCCTAGCCAAAGTTATGGCTCATTAAAGTTTCTCCAGTCTGTCTAGAAAAACTCCAGATAAAACTGGCTAACTGCCAGATAAACCCGCTAAATTTGGCAATTCTGCCATTTTTAGAGCACTCTACCATATCGTCCGCCAAATCCTGACCTGACCACTAGATTTAACTGTTTGTCTTTAATGCGCATGTGAACGCATTTATACAACTGGCAGTTTTCCTCAGATTACGCACTGAACTAGTGGCTATATGTTATCGCCCATGGTTATGGGCGGAAGGTCACATGGTATGGGGGTTGGCCCCCTTCAGGCCCTACCCAAAGTAATTTTAAAACTCTTACCAAATTCATTCCGCCCATATATTAAGTGCCAACCATATGGCCTAACGGTAAGGCGTGGAAGTGTTACAAGGTAGGTCGAGGGTTTGATCCACTACCTGACCAAAATTTTAAACATATGTGCCCATTAACGCTAATGTCACCTTGTGCCACGTGGCAGTTTCTGATTCGCTGCGTGAAAGGAATATTCCAAGGAATATTCTATGGAAATTTTTTTTTTTTTTTTTGAAAAAAATTCAAAAATTAAGAGTCATTGGGCAATTTTGTTTTTGGCATAAATTCTGCATACGGAGACCATTTTTCAAACCATTTACGGTGTCATAATTAGGAGGACGACCTCTATCCAACTGTTTAGTTTTGAACTAGTTTTGAGCACTTTCATTTTTGACCATTTTACGACACTTGGTCCTGAGCTCCTGATCACACCTCCCAAATGAGAAGGCTTTTGGTAGCCAAAATCTTACTCAATCTTGGAACTGAACTGTAAAGCACTTGAGGAATAAAAATATCCTCTTCCGTTCAGCCAAAAGAGCATACTGATGCCAAAATGTCCTGCCTTGCCAACTGTCGTCATGGAAACTTTTCGCTGCATAAGTCAAGTACTTGTCGAATCCCGACCAAGCTTGTTTTTCAGACAAATTGAAAATTTGTAGAAAAAAACAATGGTTCTTGCTGATATATGAGCTGAAATATTCATCTTAACTTGTGGGTTTGCCAATTGTCATGATGCCCATCCATGGCACCTCTGCTCTAGAAGAAGAGCTTCCTCCCAAATGAGAAGGCTTTTACCGGCTGTAGCATGCTGAATGTACTACAAATGCTCATCCCAAACTCTTGGGATACTTCCTGGAAAAAACTTCTCAAAATAAGTAGAGACCCATGCTAAAATTTGAGCCCTCTTTGCATGAATGCTTTTCCATCTCATGGGATTGTGCACAACTTTGCACCAAATTCTTTCCCTGCACCAAATGACACCAAAGGTATCTTCTGTAACAAGACAATCATCAACATAGCAAATGTGTACACAACTGACACAAGTCAACAAAACATGTGCACTACAATCAACACAAGTCAGCAACATAACTGGCACAATCGAAAATGTAAAAGTGTGCTCACAAGCGACACTAGTCGACCAACAACAAGATACATTTACAAACACATGTATGTATCAAAAACAATGAACTATATACAGTTCGATAAACACACCTACAACCTCTATGTACAGGCGCAACTTCAAATCATCTTTTGCAAAGACCAATAGGTACATCAACCCAATAAAAACACATATGGGTGACAAGAGTTGAAATGAAAAACATTGCTGCAAAACTAGTGAGCATTATACTCATCTTTTACCATCCTGCAACTTGCATTCCCTTAACAAAGAAATGCATTCAATCAAAAGACATGCAACTTTAATAGGATAATAATTCTAACCATTTCTTACCAATCCATTTCAAAGGGGCTTCCTTTAACTGCACATCGATATCAACATGCGTATCATCTTGACACATATCAATGATGGAAACTTCCTTCCCATTCTTGCCATACTCTTTCTCCCATTTCTTCAACTTTCGTGGAAGCATTGTTGGATTCAAAGTCCAACACCTTTCAGAGGTATGTCCTTGCTTATAGAAATAAGTGCAACACATGTTCATTTTCTTGATAGCTTGATTTGCATTATTCAATGGAACTTTGACTTCTTGCCTCCTTTCCTTCAAAAGTTTCATTTATGTTTCCATTCTTTTCCAACATCTAGAAACACTATGGTTAACCAAACCACAAAAAGAACATGCAATTCTTTTCCAATGCTTGTGTGGAAATTTACCATGCTTTACATGATCAAAGGAAATATGATTGAAATCAGATTTATACCTTTCTCTTTCACCTTCATTACCTTCATGAGGAGGTGAATCAAATGAAGAAGAAGCTCCTTTTGGAACACCATCAATCCCTTCAATGGTTTTAGAGGTTTCACAATTCTCTTGTTCAAGTGCATTCTTATGCACACCTTCTTCTTGCAAGGTATGTTTCAAACTATTGCATTCCTCAAGGATACAGCCTTTATAAACTTGAGATAGAGAATTTGAAATGAAACTCCTTCTAGGAACTATTTCAATTGCCTTCATGGCTACTTTGGAACTTTCTCCATAAGACTGTCCATAGCCAAGACCCAAATTCTTAGGCCTTACCTCAACCATTACTAGCTCAACTATACCTTGTGCATGTTTTCCTAATCCTTTTCCTTCATATCCCATTTTGGACATCAACTTGGACCCTATGCCTCTGGTATGTTTCTGAAAAGAACCAACATAAACATTCTTATAAGAATTTGAAGACAAACTAGAATTGTTTACCTCTTCTTGAAGCTGATACTTGGCTAAGGCTTCTTTGGCAACAAAGAGTTGTGTCTCCAACTCATGCATCCTTTCCAAATTCATATTTGCAATATGAAGTCGGCCTTCCATTTCCTACTATTGATCAGAAAGAAACTGCTTCTCTTCCCTCATGGAATTCAACTACTCTTGAAGTCTAGAGCTCTTTCTTTCATCCTCATACATTTCTCTCACCGTATTCATCATGACGAAAAATTCTTGCTTCAACCCTTCATCAAAAAATCTTGTGAAGGAGGACGATTTTGAGAACTCACTTATGGAAGTTTTCATTATAAAAATGAACAAAAGAGCTTCAGTAAACTCAAACAACAAGTAGTTTTTGAATAATAAAGCAGTCAATCTTCAACACTTCTTAAGACACCTTTCAAGTTACACCATCAAGCTAGTGATGTCAATCAAGCAAACCTAGTGCTCTGATACCATCTGATCTGAAAATGGAGTGTACTTGTTTAAGGGTGCAAGGTATCCATTTTCCATAATTTCAAATGTGAGTTATACACTCCAAGTGACCTCTAAAAAGATGAAAACTTCTTATTTCTCATACAAAGATAGACTGTAGGGGCATTCACCGGACATGTCACCTCTAAAGAGAGGATGAGTTCTAGAGGCTACTTGGCCCACTACATTCTCTGCCTAAAGAAATAACGAAGTAAACACTTAGAAGTCTTTGACATACACATATATGAAGTTTGATGTCTTGCGGAATAAGACAAATAACTTTCTGCGGCTGAATAGGTGATTATGTGTGTATGCAAGTTATGTATATTTTTTGTTTAACACTTTATATCAGTTTTCTTTAGCATATCATCTTCAGCAAATAAAGACATCAAAATGATAAAGCATTTCACCCCTTCTCGGCTACATCTGTTGGACCAAGCCTCTCCAACTAGGCTTGTCCTCTTGTATTAAAAATTCTAGAAAGGCTAATACAAGAATATTAGTGTCTCAAAAGACAGATCTGACTATAAATACAGAATCAGAAGATAGGAATTAGCTAAACATGCTCTTTCCCAAGCACTAAACAGTGAAATTGTACCTGATACAACACTTTCCCCAATTGGCCCTAGTGGCCCTTTAAACTTGGATGGAGAATTTCGAGATGAATATGACCTCAATTGGTTCTAAAACCTCTTCCATTAGACTCAGAAGGTTGAAAATAGCAGACATAGGATTTTGAATCACCAAAAATGGATGAACATAGCCCCCAAACAGCTCAAGCACTGAAACAGCCCTCGTGGCCCTGAAAGCTTCCCTGAAGCTAAATAGTGAGAAGAATACCTCAAAATGAAAAACGAGCTGTAGAAATAGATTCAGAATGTTGAAAAACTTCAGGAATGACCTTCGTTCCACATTCAATGGCTGTACAATTCCCAATGCAGCTCCCAAACTGATTTGTCCATGGTGGCTCTTAGAACTTCCATGAAGCTAAAACACCTGTAAACAACCTTAGATGGTTTTGAAAACTATGCCAATGGCTTCAGAAAGTCCAAGAGACCCAAAATAAAAATAAAAATTCGCCCAAAAAGGACTTTCATAGCCAAAGTTATGGCTCATTAAAGTTTCTCCAGTCTGCCCTAAAAAAACTCCAGATAAAACTAGCTAACTGCGAGATAACCCCGCTAAATTTGGAAATTCCGCCATTTTTGGAGTGCTCTTCCATATCGTCCGCCAAATCCTGACCTGAATGCCAGATTTAACTAGGCTTTTCCTCTTGTGTTAAAAATGCTACAAAGGCTAATACAAGAATATTAGTGTCTCAAAAGATAGATCTAATTGTAAATACAGAATCAGAAAATAGGAATTAGCTAAACATGCTCTTTCCCAAGCACTAAACAGTGAAATTGTCCCTGATACAGTACTTTCTCCAATTGGCCCTAGTCGCCCTTTAAAAATGCATGGAGAATTTCGAGATGAAGATGACCTCAATTGGTTCTGAAACCTCTGCCATTAGACTCAGAATGTCGAAAATTGCAGACATAGGCTTTTGAATCACCAAAAATGGATGAACATAGCCCCCAAACAGCTCAAGCACTGAAATGGCCCTCATGGCCCTGAAAGCTTCCCTGAAGCTAAATAGTGAGAAGAATTCCTTAACAAGAAAAAAAAGTTGTAGAAATAGATTCAGAATGCTGAAAAACTTCAGGAATGACCTTTGTTCCACATTCAATGGTTGCACAATTCCCAATGCAGCTCCCAAACTAATTTGGCCATAGTGGCTCCTAGAACTTCCACAAAGCTAAAACACATGCAAACGACCTCAGATGGCTAATAAAACTGTGCCAATGGCTTCAGAAGGTCGAAGAGACTTAAAATCAAAAATAAATTCGTCCAAAAAGGACTTTCCTAGCCAAAGTTATGGCTCATTAAAGTTTCTCCAGTCTTCCCTAGAAAAACTCCACATAAAACTGGCTAACTGCGAGATAACCCCGCTAAATTTTGCAATTCTGCCATTTTTGGAGTGCTCTGCCATATCGTCCACCAAATCCTAACCTGACCACTAGATTTAAACTCTTTGTCTTTAATGCCCATGTGAACGCATTTATACAACTAGCAGTTTTCCTCGGATTACGCGCTGAACTGCTGGTTATATGTTATGGCCCATGGTTATGGGCGGAAGGTCACATGGTATGGGGGCTAGCCCTTACGGGCGGGCCCCCTTCGGGCCCTCGCCAAAGTAATTTTAAAACTCTTACCAAATTAATTCCACCCATATATTAAGTGCCAACCATATGGCCTAACGGTAAGGCGTGGAAGTGTTACAAGGTAGGTCGCGGGTTTGATCCACTACGCGACCAAAATTTTAAACATATACACCCATTAACGCTAATGTCACCTTGTGCCACATGGTAGTTTCTAATTCATTTCCCAAAAGGAATATTCCAAAGAATATTCTATGGAATATTCTTTTTTAATTTTTTTTTAAAATTCAAAAATTAAGAGTCATTGGGCAATTTTGTTTTTGGCATAACTTCTGCATACGGAGACCATTTTTCAAACTGTTTGTGGCACTGAAATCAAGAGGACGAGCTCTATCTGGTCATTTAGGTTCGAACTAGTTATGAGCACTTTCATTTTTGACCATTTTACGACACTTGGTCGTGAGCTCCTCATCACACCTCCCAAATGAGAACGCTTTTGGTCCCCAAAAGCTTACTGAATCTTTGAATTGAACTATATAGCACTTGAGGAACAGAAATATCCTCTTCCATTCAGCTAGAAGAGCATACTGTTGCCAAAATGTCCTGCCTTGCCAACTGTCGTCATGGCAACTTTTCACTGCATGAGCCAAGTACTTGTCGAACCCTGACCAAGCTTGTTCGTCAGACAAATTGAAAATTTTTAGAAACCAGTAATGATTCTTGCTAATGTATGAGCTGAAATATTCCTCTCAACATGTGGGTTTTCCAACTGTCACGATGCCCATCCATGGCACCTCTGCTCTAGAAGAAGAGCTCCCTCCCAAATGAGAAGGCTTTTACCGGCTGTAGCATGTTGAATGTACTGCAAATGCTCATCCCAAACTCTTGGGATACTTCCTAAAAAAACTTCTCGAAAGAAGTAGAGACCCATGCTGAAATTTGAGCCCTCTTTGTATGCATGTTTTTCCAGCTCATGGGATTATGCACAGCTTTGCACCAAATTCTTTCCCTGCACCAAATGACACCAAAGGTATCTTCTGTAACAAGACAATCATCAACATAGCAAATGTGTACACAACTGAGACAAGTTGAAAAAACATGTGCACCACAATTGACACAAGTTGACAACATAAGTGGCACAATCGAAAATGTAAAAGTGTACTCACAAGCGACACTAGTCGACCAACAACAAGATACATTTACAAACACATGTATGTATCAAAAACAATGAACTATATACAGTTCGATAAACACACCTACAACCTCTATGTGTAGGTGCAACTCCAACTCTTCTTTTACAAAGACCAACAGGTACATCAACCCAATAAAAACACATATGGGAGGCAAGAGTTGAAATGAAAAACATTGTTGCAACACTAGTGAGCATTATACTCATCTTTTACCATCCTCCAACTTGCATTCCCTTAACAAAGAAATGCATTCAATCAAAAGGAATGCAACTTTAATTGGATAAGAATTCTAACCATTTTTTACCAATCCATTTCAATGGCACCTCCTTTAACTGCGCATCGATATCAACATGTGTATCATCTTGACACATATCAATGATGGAAACTTCCTTCCCATTCTTGCCATAATCTTTCTCCCATTTCTTCAACTTTCATGGAAGCATTGTTGGATTCAAAGTCCAACACCTTTCAGCGGTATGTCCTTGCTTATGGAAATAAGTGCAACAAATGTTCATTTTCTTGACAGCATGATTTGCATTGTTCAATGGAATTTTGGCTTCTTGCCTCCTTTCCTTCAAAAGTTTCCTATATGTTGCCATTCTTTTCCAACATCTAGAAACACTATGGTTAACCAAACCACAAAAAGAACATGCAATTTTTTTCCAATGCTTATGTGGAAATTTACCATGCTTTACATGATCAAAGGAAATATGATTGAAATCAGATTTATACCTTTCTCTTTCACCATCATTACCTTCATGAGAAGGTGAATCAAATGAAGAAGAAGATCCTTTTGGAACACCATCAATCCCTTCAATGGTTTTAGAGCTTTCACAATTCTCTTGTTCAAGTGCATTCTTATGCACACCTTCTTCTTGAAAGGTATGTTTCAAACTATTGCATTCCTCAAGGATACACTCCAAGTGACCTCTAAAAAGATGAAAACTTCTTATTTCTCATACAGGGATAGACTGCAGGGGCATTCACCGGACATGTCACCTCTAAAGGGAGGATGAGTTCCAGAGGCTACCTGGCCCTCTACAGGCTCTGCCTAAAGAAATAACGAAGTAAACACTTAGAACTCTTTGACATACACATATATGAAGTTCGATGTCTTGCGGAATAAGATAAATAACTTTCTGCAGCTGAATGGGTGATTATGTTTGTATGCAATTTATGTATATTTGTTGTTTAACACTTTATATCAGTTTTCTTTAGCATATCATCTTCAGCAAATAAAGACATCAAAATGATAAAGCAGTTCACCCCTTCTAGGCTACATCTGTTGGACCAAGCCTCTCTAACTAGGCTTGTCCTCTTGTATTAAAAATGCTAGAAAGGCTAAACAAGAACATTAGTGTCTCAAAAGATAGATATGACTGTAAATACAGAATCATAACATAGGAATTAGCTAAACATACTCTTTCCCAAGCACTAAATAGTGAAATTGTACCTTATACAGTACTTTCCCCAATTGGCCCTAGTCGCCCATTAAACTTGCATGGAGAATTTTGAGATGAAGGTGACCTCAATTGGTTCTTAAATCTCTTCCATTAGACTCAGAAGGTCGAAAATAATAGACATAGGCTTTTGAATCACCAAAAGTGGATGAACATAGCCCCCAAACAGCTCAAGCACTGAAATGGCCCTCGTGGCCCTGAAAGCTTCCCTGAAGCTAAACAGTGAGAAGAATGCCTCAACAGGAAAAACGAACTGTAGAAATAGATTCAGAATGCTGAAAAACTTCAAGAATGACTTTCGTTCCACATTCAATGGTTGCACAATTCCCAATGCAGCTCCCAAACTGATTTGGCCCTAGTGGCTCCTGGAACTTCCATGAAGCTAAAACACCAGTAAAAGACCTGAGATGGCTGTGAAAACTATGCCAGTGGCTTCTATAGGTCCAAGAGACCCAAAATCAAAAAAAAATTCGTCCAAAAAGGACTTTCCTAGCCAAACTTATGGCTCATTAAAGTTTCTCCAGTCTGCCCTAAAACAACTCCAGATAAAACTAGCTAACTGCGAGATAACCCTGCTAAATTTGGAAATTCTGCCATTTTTTGAGTTCTCTGCCATATCGTCTGCCAAATCCTGACCTGACTGCCATATTTAATTGTTTTTCTTTAATTTGCATGTGAACGCATTTATACAACTCGCAGTTTTCCTCGGATTACGCGCTGAACTGGTGGTTATATGTTATGGCCTGTGGTTATGGGCAGAAGGTCACATGGCATGGGGGCTAGCCCTTACGGGCTGGCCCCCTTCAGGCCCCACCCAAAGTAATTTTAAAACTCTTACCAAATTCATTCCACCCATATATTAAGTGCCAACCATATGGCCTAACATTAAGGCGTGGAAGTGTTAGAAGGTAGGCCACCGGTTCAATCCACTACTCGACCAAAATTTTAAACATATGCGCCCATTAATGCTGATGTCACCTTGTTCCATGTGGCAGTTTCTGACTCGCTGGCCAAAAGGAATATTCCATGGAATATTCTGTGGAATATTCTTTTTTTTTTTTTTTTGAAAAAAATTCAAAAATTAAGAGTCATCGGGCAACTTTGTTTTTGGCATAACTTCTGCATACGGAGACCATTTTTTGAACTGTTTATGGTGTCGAAGTCGAGTGGACGAGCTCTATCCGTTCGTTTAGGTTTGAACCAGTTTTGAGCACTTTTAGTTTTGACTATTTTACGACACTTGGTCCTGAGCTCCTGATCACACCTCCCAAATGAGAAGGCTTTTAGTCCCCAAAAGCTTACTGAATCTCTGAACTGAACTGTACAGCACTTGAGGAACAGAAATATCCTCTTCTATTTAGCCAAAAGAGCATACTAATGCCAAAATGTCCTGACTTGCCAACTGTCATCATGGCAACTTTTCGCTGCATAAGCCAAGTACTTGTCGAATCCCGACCAAGTTTGTTCATCAGGAAAACTAAAAAATTGTAGAACCAGCAATGATTCTTGCTAATATATGAGCTGAAATCTTCCTCTCAACATGTGGGTTTGCCAACTGTCACGATCCCCATCCATGGCACCTCTGCTCTAGAAGAAGAGCTGCCTCCCAAATCAGAAGGCTTTTACCGGCTGTAGCATGTTGAATGTACTACAAATGCTCATCCCAAACTCTTGGGGTACTTCCTGCAAAAACTTCTCAAAAGAAGTAGAGACCCATGCTGAAATTTGAGCCCTCTTTGCATGCATGCTTTTCCAACTCATTGGATTGTGCACAGCTTGCACCAAATTCTTTCCCTACACCAAATGACACCAAAGGTATCTTCTGTAACAAGACAATCATCAACATAGCAAATGTGTACACAACCGACACAAGTCGACAACATAAGTGGCACAATTGAAAATCTAAAAGTGTGCTCACAAGCGACACTAGTCGACCAACAACAAGATACATTTACAAACACATGTATGTATCAAAAACAATGAACTATATACAGTTCGATAAACACACCTACAACCTCTATGTACAGGTGCAACTTCAACTCTTCTTTTACAAAGACCAACAGGTACATCAACCCAATAAAAACACATATGGGTGACAAGAGTTGAAATGAAAAACATTGTTGCAAAACTAGTGAGCATTATACTCATCTTTTACCATCCTGCAACTTGCATTCCCTTAACAAAGAAATGCATTCAATCAAAAGACATGCAACTTTAATTGGAAAAGAATTCTAACCATTTCTTACCAATCCATTTCAAAGGCACTTCCTTTAACTTCACATCGATATCAACATGCATATCATCTTGACACATATCAATGATGGAAACTTCCTTCCCATTCTTGCCATACTCTTTCTCCCATTTCTTCAACTTTCATGGAAGCATTGTTGGATTCAGAGTCCAAAACATTTTAGCGGTATGTCCTTGCTTATGGCAATAATTGCAACACATGTTCATCTTCTTGACAGCATGATTTGCATTTTTCAAAGGAACTTTGGCTTCTTGCCTCCTTTTCTTCAAATGTTTCCTGTATGTTTCCATTCTTTTCCAACATCTAGAAACACTATGGTTAACCAAACCACAAAAAGAACATGCAATTATTTTCCAATGCTTATGTAGAAATTTACCATGCTTTACATGATCAAAGGAAATATGATTTAAATCAGATTTATACCTTTCTCTTTCACCTTCATTACCTTAATGAGGAGGTGAATCAAATGAAGAAGAAGCTCCTTTTGGAACACCATCAATCCCTTCAATGGTTTTAGAGCTTTCACAATTCTCTTGTTTAAGTGCATTCTTATGCACACCTTCTTCTTGCAAGGTATGTTTCAAACTATTGCATTCCTCAAGGATACAACCTTTACAACCTTGAGATAGAAAACTTAAAATGAAACTCCTTCTAGGAACTGTTTCAATTGCCTTCATGGCTACTTTGGAACTTTCTCCATAAGATTGTCCATAGCTAAGACCCACCTCAACCATTATTGGCTCAACTATACCTTGTGCATGTTTGCCCAATCCTTTTCCTCCATATCCCATTCTGGACATCAAATTAGACCCTATGCTTCTGGTATGTTTCTCAAAAGAACCAACATAAACATTCTTATAAGAATTTGAAGACAAACTAGAATTGTTTACCTCTTCTTCAAGCTGATACTTGGCTAAGGCTTCTTTGGCAACAAAGAGTTGTGTCTCCAACTCATGCATCCTTTCCAGATTCATATTTGCAATATGAAGTTGGCCTTCCATTTCCTGTAATTGATCAGAAAGCAACTACTTCTCTTCCCTCATGGAATTCAACTGCTCTTAAAGTCTAGAGCTCTTTCTTTCATCCTCATACATTTCTCTCACCATATTCATCATGATGAAAAATTCTTGCCTCAAGCCTTCAAAAAAAAATTTGTGAAGGAGGACAATTTTGAGAACTCACTTATGGAAGTTGTCATTATAAAAATGAACAAAAGAGCTTCAGCAAACTCAAACAACAAGTAGTTTGTAGAATAATAAAGAAGTCAATCTTCAACACTGCTTAAGACACCTTTCAAGTTACACAATCAAGCAAGTGATGTCAATCAAGTAAACCTAGTGCTCTGATACCATCTGATCTGAAAATGGAATGTACTTGCTTAAGGGTGCAAGGTATCCATTTTCCATAATTTCAAATGTGAGTTTATACACTCCAAGTGACCTCTAAAAAGATGAAAACTTCTTATTTCTCATACAGAGAGAGACTGTAGGGGCATTCACCGGACATGTCACCTCTAAAGAGAGGATGAGTTCCAGAGGCTACTTGGCCCTCTACAGGTTCTGCCTAAAGAAATAATGAAGTAAACACTTAGAAGTCTTTGACATACACATATGAAGTTTGATGTCTTGCGGAATAAGACAAATAACTTTCTACAGCTGAATAGGTGATTATGTGTGTATGCAAGTTATGTATATTTGTTGTTTAACACTTTATATCAGTTTTCTTTAGCATGTCATCTTCAGCAAATAAAGACATCAAAATGATAAAGCAGTTCACCCCTTTTGGGCTACATCTACTGGACCAAGCCTCTCCAACTAGGCTTGTCCTCTTGTATTAAAAATGCTACAAAGGCTAATACAAGAATATTAGTGTCTCAAAAGACAGATCTAACTATAAATACAAAATCAGAAGATAGGAATTAGCTAAACATGCTCTTTCCCAAGCACTAAACAGTGAAATTGTACCTGATACAGTACTTTCCCCAATTGGCCCTAGTGGCCCTTTAAACTTGCATGGAGAATTTCGAGATGAAGTTGACCTCAATTGGTTCTGAAACCTCTGCCATTAGACTCAGAAGGTTGAAAATGGCAGACATATGCTTTTAAATCACCAAAAATGGATGAACATAGCCCCCAAACAACTCAAGCACTCAAATGGCCCTCGTGGCCCTGAATGCTTCCCTGAAGCTAAACAGTGAGAAGAATGCCTCAACAGGAAAAACGAGCTATAGAAATAGATTTAGAATGCTGAAAACCTTTAGGAATGACTTTTTTTCCACATTCAATGGCTGCACAATTCCCAATGCAACTCCCAAACTGATTTGGCCCTAGTGGCTCCTCGAACTTCCATGAAGCTAAAACACCTGCAAACTACCTCAGATGGCTATGAAACCTATGCCAATGGCTTCAGAAGGTCAAAGAGACCCAAAATGAAAATAAAATTCGTCCAAAAAGGACTTTCCTAGCCAAAGTTATGGCTCATTAAAGTGTCTCCAGTCTGGCCTAGAAAAACTCCAGATAAAACTGGCTAACTGCGAGATAACCCCGCTAAATTTGGCAATTCCGCCATTTTTGGAGCGCTCTACCATATCGTCCGCCAAATCTTGACTTCACCGCTGGATTTAACTGTTTTTCTTTAATGTGCATGTGAACGCATTTATACAACTGGTAGTTTTCCTCGGATTACGCGCTGAACTGGTGGTTATATTCTATGGCCCGTTGTTATGGGCAGAAGGTCACATGGTATGGGGGTTGGCCCTTACAGGCAGGCCCCTTCGGGCCCTACCCAAAGTAATTTTAAAACTCTTGCCAAATTCATTCCACCCATATATTAAGTGCCAACCATATGGCCTAACGGTAAGGCATGGAAGTGTTACAAGGTAGGTCGTGGGTTCGATCCACTACCCGACCAAAATTTTAAACATATGCGCCCATTAACGGTGATGTCACCTTGTGCCACGTGGCAATTTCTAATTCACTGCCCAAAAGGAATATTCCAAGGAATATTAGGTGGAATATTCTTTTTTTATTTTTTTGAAAAAAGTTCAAAAATTACGAGTCATTGGGCGATTTTGTTTTTGGCATAACTTCTGCATACAGAGACCGTTGTTTGAACCATTTGCGGTACCAGAATCAAGAGGACGAGCTCTATCCAGTTGTTTAGATTTGAAATAGTTTTGAGCACTTTCAGATTTGACCATTTTATGGCACTTGGTCCTGAGCTCCTGATCATGTATCAACCAAAGGCATTCTAAAGATCTACTATCATGTTACAGAGTTCAAAATAGATAGCAACAAAGATCACCCTTCATACGCAATCAATCAGTAAACTAGATTCAATATCCTTATACACTTAGTTTAACTTTAGGTCTAATGAATACATCATTGAAAAACAACAGTAAAATAACATCATTGATCAAATAGATCAATCATTTATGAACAACAAGCCCTTCCTCTTCATACACTACTTGGAAGCGTCGGATCCGTGTGTACACATGTCTTCACTAAGGAAAACCTACATATAGATCTGTAAATAATGACTTAAAACTTCACATCTTTTCAAGACTTCAGATATACCCATATCATATATATCTAAATGATAAAACATGTGTTAACTTTTAGATCTAGGCTATTGATATCAGATCACACATTGATAAGTCATTTCAGGTCTCATGATCCTGGTCCAACATTGTATACAAGGGTGCACAAGATATTTCATATCTATATCATAACCATAGACCTTACTACAAAAAATATATTTTAGATAAAAGTATTCACGAAAATCCCTTCACTTTCTACTTAGCCTTTTGATATTCTCCTCCTTATATACTTAGAGCCTTTGTGAATACCATGCACCAAAACAACACTTAGAACTTGTGGTATTGTTAGATAGGATAAAGAAACCATTATTCCACTCAATATTGTGGGCTAATACCATGGTATAGACCCTTGGTATTCTTTAACCTTAATTTTCCATCCCATACATGTTTTTCCTTTGATGAAACTACGTGTAATACGTATATGCTCCTTTTATTCTGTGTAACCGCGTGTATATGCTACTTGGACTAGGTTAAACAACATATAGAACTAAAAATATTGTCTTTCCTCAATTTCTTGATTCTGGTCTGTAATCCTTTGTCCCGTCATCCTTTTGTTCTATACGATTACTATGTTACCTCTGAATATACCCATTACAATGTGAGTTTCCCTTTATCATAATTGACCTTTATGTCAGTTTCCATCAAGGACAACACATGTACCATAATGCCAATAATCTCCCCCTTTGGACCTGATGGCAGCCATATTGGTGTTGATCACTTCAAGCTATAGAACCTATTAGATATATCAGACAACAACAAGATACTCTCCCCCTTTGACATCAAGGGAAAAGGGTGGACCAAGAGATTCTTTCCCTTAGTAGATGCTCAGAGGAACTATACTTTCCATTCTCCCCTTGAGCACATTCAAAGTCCACGGAAATATTTTTCATAAGAATAACATGACTTTATCACTCAATTATCTGAGTATGACCTTCTTATCACCAATTAATCATACATACCTCAGTCACCCAACCAACTGGGGATACATCAAATCTTCATACATGACTGGAAATTGCGATTATTACATCATCCTTCCCATGCATAGTGGGTCTACAAGCTACATCATGTGTCCAAAAGGACTCATCCATAATAGACTATGACAGAAAAAGACATCTTATTAGACTGTAGGTATTTACATGACCTTTTCATCAAATGACATTAATAACTAAGACCATAGTTGAATTCAACAACCATGATGCCAACAATGCATAATGTTTTGAAGGCTAATGCTTCTCTTGAATCTGTGCTACCTATGCATTGTCAATAATTCATTTATCAAGGAATCTTCATAAATCTAATAAACATCAATGAGAAAAGCATATCATTAGACTATACCCATAAATATTACACTGAACATCCATTTAAGAAATTGATTTTGAGTCTAACCCACTACTTTTCTATTAGAAAGGCACATAGGCTACTGCCGACATAGAAACTCGCATATATACATTACTCTACTTCATTAACTCCATGTATAGAAAACAATCCTTTGAATCTAAACAAACTAGTCTTAACAACGAGATTAGGTAGAAACAACTCCCAACTTTTTACTTAGATATTCAAATGCTTCTCTCGAAAGAGATTTAGGAAATATATCGACAACTTATTCTTTGGAGGGAACATAGTGAAATTTAACCTTTCGTTCTATCACTTATTCTTGTAGAAAGTGGTACTTAATGGGTATCTGCTTGGTCTTGGAGTGCATAAAAATATTTTTCGAAATACTAATAGAACTTGTGTTATGACATAAGATCGAGATGGGTGGAGAACATTTAATTTGAATATATTGTAATGTTTTCATCATCGAGAGTATTTGTGTGCAGCAAGATACAACAACCACATATTCTACTTCCACTATAGACAAGGAAATCAAAATTTATTTCTTGTTGAACCAAGATACTAATCATGATCCCATAGAAAATGCACCTCCACTTGTTCTTTTTTGATCATCAACGTTTCCAACCCAATCCACATATATATATGCATGAAGGGTGAGAATTATATATTTAGGATACTTGTTGTAGCAGTTACAACCACCCTCCAAAATTTTTCCTTAGATTCATTTTGGAGCCTCCCTACTAACAATCCTCAGCAACATGCCTTGCATTGTTAAGCACATTAGCTTCAGATGTTTCATAGAGTCTTATCAGCTTGTCCATGCAATTTTGTTCCAACCCCTTCACAAGCTACTTTACGGATTTAGTGTGAGTTGTTGGTTGAGAAGCTCCCTCTTGGAATTGGATAATTCTGGAGGGAAACCAACCTTCCCTCCAAAAATTGTGCAAACCTAACTTGACACCCAGCTGGGCTCCAAAATTGTGCAATTCTTCCTAAGAGTCTTCCTCTCAAAAATTGCACAATTCATCCAAAGACAGTGGCTCAGCCGAGAAATTGTGCAATTCTAGGCAATAGTCACCTATTACTCCTAGAAATTGCACAATCCCTCTGGGACAACCAACCTAGAAACTAGAAGAAATTGAAAAAATCTAGCCAGGCACCTGTTCCTCTCAGAAATTGTGCAATGTAGTCAAATAGGATTCCTAGAGAAAATTGTGAGGTCTGACCAGGATAGTTGCTCAGCCCAGAAATTGTGCAATCCTCAGAAGTAGTCACCTATTCCTCTCAGAAACTGCACAATCCCTCTATGAAAATTTTATATGGAATTTGCATCTACGGATAAACACATTTTCCCTAGGTGGGTTACCACACCTAGAACAATAGAAAGAAAGTAGTTTAACCTTTTCTTATAGAAGATAAATGAGATGGAGAAACTTACTTGTAGTCTTTCACTTCCTAGATGTCTTTTCAGTCGCTCCTGCCACTCCCACTTGAACTCAACTTGCTCAAAAGGTACCTGCATCAAGAGAAACAAGAAAAAAAAAACAAGAAATGATTAAAGCATACATAATCTATCTATTATAAAATAGTGAAATCGAAGACATTAAAACACATAATCATCACAGATATGAACAATTATATGACAAAAGGAATAAACTCTTTATTAATGTAGAAGGAAGAGTATCACCCAATATAGTTCAATCCTGTGCCACTCCTCCAGCTTCAATCCAACCCTCACCACATAAAAAGTAAAACACTCCATTAGCATAACATTGCTTAACATACACTTAATTCTCAAACCAATAGAATCTCCTTACAAACTTCAGATTGTAACCCCCTAATCACTATGATAAGTGCTCAATTTGTAGGAAATGGAGGTGGTTTTGTCATAAATGAGGGTATTGAATGGCCTTCCAAACCTAGAGTTAGTTTCCATGGAGCAAGGTATGAGAGGATAGGAGGTTAATGGTTCCTTAGCCTATCCAATTTCGAGCTCATAGGAGGAGATAAGAGATGGTATCCTTCTATATTATTTTAGAATGGAGGAATATTCCCAGAATGCTATGAAAATTTTGCTCAATCTCACCCAGCACAGGTCAAAGAGGACCTAAGTGCACTACAGTGGAGGCCATAGTGGGCCTGCCTACTTTACAGCACACTGTCTCAAGGCTTGGGCTACACTAGTGTCCCAAGGAGGCATTTCAAGAAGGCTTCAGTCCAAGAAACTTTCATAGAAGGAAGCATTCAATGAGTTGACTTTTCTAGGGTATGTAACAACTGAATTAGGGTTTGATGAGCCCTAAAAGTACTCATCTAAATGTAGGGAGTGATGTACCCAAATAGGCCTGGAACAATTGCCCCATAAAGCATGAAGTTGAAAATGACAATGTCGAGTGATATGATTTACAATGTGATGGAGAGGAACTGAAGCAGATGGTGACCTGCATTGATTACAATACATAACATCATGATATTATAGTTTTTTCATGAATTTCCAAGGGAAGGCATACCCATAATCAGCATATAAACTTTCATTACATGTACATAGATATTCATTTATAGATATAGACCCATGATGGGATGACCAACACTGTAAAGTCATCATACAAATGATTTAGTACTCTCCTGAAATCATAGCTTGGATGGATGAAACTAGATCCTGGGTCTTTTATCTCATCCAATCATTCACTCAAGTATGATTCTAACCATGTGAATATGTGATTTGAGGTCGAACATGGGAAGACATCGTCTGATTACCAACCAATGATGTAATTCATTAACGGATGTGAGAGGGATCACCGATAATGATAATGATTCTCAAGGCACTGCTTTACCTTCTATATGGTGTGAGTAGATGTTTTGAAATTGAACACCATACAATGTCTTTTGGTCGAAGGCCAGTGATGTCAACCTGTCGCCAGAAGAGAGAAAATTCCCATTGATGTATGCAAGTCTCAAGGTACCGAAAGTGTGTTTCTAAGTCAACTTATTCGATAATGGGTTGATGTCAACAAGAAGTGACTCGTTGTAGGAGGGCCTTCATGTATCCCAGATCAATGACATAAGACGAGTGTAATTATTTTGGAGATGGAATGTGACTAATGAAAAAAGGTTCATGAATGGCGGTCATGAAAATGAAGGTTTATGAGTGTTGCAAAGGATGAGTTTTACTGAGTGACTTCTATTGAACATGTCGGTGACACTGAATGAATTGGAAGCATTGACCCAAAACCAAAGTGATGGATGGTGTGATAGACCATAGGTATGATAACAATCAAGTAGATAAACCTGACCCAAATAATCACAAAGATGAAGTGAAAGTTTCATGCTCAACAGTGAGTTGCTACCATAAAGTGATTTATCCCTTTTCCCATTTCCCCAATCATTACTAACTAGTACCTCTTTATTTTTTAACAAGCTTGAGGAGGATATCATATGCTTGTGTATAATTCCACCCTTTGGGTGAATCCATGGCTATGTGATGTTATAACGAGTCTAGCGAAGGTGAAACTCAGTCTTGTCATGATGGAAAAGTTTGTTGCTATTTGATGTTTTAACGAGTTTAACGACAATGAGAACTCATTCCTTTTCATGTTTAGAGAATTTGAAAAGGGACAAAAAGGATACTCAACAAGTTATTTTTTGTAAATTTTTCTCTTAGGTCTGAAAAGGAGTAAAATAATACAAGAGAGATCCTATTGACCATTTTCAATGAATGTATTCCTCTTTCGTAAATAATCTATCACTCTCGAAAAGGGTTAAACTTATACTGAGTAGATGTCATTTCCAATCTGTTAATGAGCTGAAAAGGTCAAGTGCTCAGCAATATTTTCATATTTCTAGAGTCTAAAAAGAGCTTAAAGAGGACTCTAGGGGGGTTCCTTTTTCGATGTCTAACAGAGATCGAAAAAGAGATACAAGTATGCTCTGTGGTCAAAAGTACAATTCACGACTGTGAAAGTCAAATTCACTATATCAACTATAAATCTATTAAAAGAAACACCAAATGGATTAAACATACTTGTTTCATTGGTAAAAATGGGTAAAAAACTATAGGTTATTCCCTAAATGACATGAAATAACCATAAAACAAGAATTTACCAAGTCATTTTCACCATTTGATATTTACCATTCAGTTTTGTGCTCTGAACCATCTTTTACCTCAAACTTCAGTAGCTAACGGTGAGATATTTTGTGGATCATTTGTTGTGCTGTCAGGACCAGGTAGGAGATCTACCTTTCCTCTTCCATTAAAGTTCATTATTTTGTAGTTTCAAGTAATTTTTTTAGGTTTTTGGGGTGCCTGGGGTAAATATATTGTGCCTTGGGATCACTACAGGCTATCACATCGAAAATTACATTACAGTGCACCCAAACAGAAGGGTACCTATTATGCAGTGCACTATCTAAAGGCTTGGGCTGTGCTATGCACATTCGATAAATTTGTTTCTCTTGTTTTACGCAAAAATCCTTTAGCTTTTTTCATGAAATGGATCCTAACTATGTTTATGGTTTGATTTCAATCTTTGATTGGGTTGGAATGACTATTACATGGCATGAAAGAGAGAATGAAGAATAAGATATGGTTTCCCTTAATGATCCAGGTACAGTTGAGGCCCTCAAAGACTGTGGGTTACTCAAATACTTTAGGTTGTCTAGAATGAGGAAACAACTAGAACTATTGCAGTTCCTAGTTCATTCATAGGATTCAACAAATCAGGCATTTCACATAGTGGGAAAAGTGCTCCCAATATTGATCGATGATGTTTACTTCCTTACAAGGTTGTCAAGACGTGGTGCCCCCATATCTCTTTCAGGTTCTACCTTTGGGGGTGAATCAGTGAGGGACTACATTTGATAGTTATGTTAGCCAGATACACAGCCTAGCAAGGATCAGAATATTAACATCAAGGATGTTCATGAATTTCCCTTACAAACAATTCTTTTCACTATCACAAAATTGGTAGGTTTTGCGACACTTCATTTGGCAAACAGACGATATATGCAGCTTGCACTTGAGTGCCTTGAACCAACCACATTCAACTAGTGTGAGGCAGATATCTCTTCAATGAAAGAGCAGTTGACCAAGGTAAAGAGTGATAAGATGAAGAATTTTAGCTATGGTTCGATCTTAATTGCCTTTACCTTAGAGATAATTCCATTGATGCAACCTCAGTATGTGTCACTGAGTTTGACTAGTCCTAGAGATCCATGGATGTAGAGATGGGTTGAGTTGATGACTTGATATGCTAGTGAATCATCAATCTCATTTCCTCCTACATTATTCAATTGGCTCAATCGACAACACATTGTCATTGAGGAGCATCCATATGCAGGGATGGAATTTTGTGGAGATCCAGATTTGAGGTTACCAGTGGGTGCCCAATGGGGTGCTATAGGTAAAAATTTTTGATCAAGTGTTTTTTATTTTTTAATTTTCTACATGTTTCTATGTTTTTAATGTTTCCAAGACTAAACTAAAAATGTACTCATGCATGCAGATGTTGGTATTGTTCGACCTATGGGTCATCAATAGGAGGTGGGTGAACCAACATGGATAAATATCAAAAGAGTAGTTCTCTAGGATTTTGATTTGACCGCGACACTCACAGAGTTGTAGGATCATATAAAGGGGTTAACCCTTGATATTCCAGATATCCAGATTGAGGAGTTACGGATGAGGCTGTAGTGCCATACTATTGGTGTACCTAACTGTTGGATGAGGCTATTGCACATGATAGCTTAGGCTGTGACTTGTTATCATGAGCATCATTAGGTCTACTTAGGATGTTTTGCTATATGCATTTTGAGTTTTGAGGTCAGATGATCAACATGTCTTCGATATAAATTTTTTTAAAACTATAAAACATCTATGTATTTTTACTTTCAGTGTTTTTATATATGGTTATGTGAAATCCTATTCAACTGTTGATGTGAATTGAAAAAATTACTTTTACATGTGTCATAAATGTCTGTTTAACAAATAGTTTACTAATGAATCAGTTAATGTGTTAAAGTTCTTGGAAATGTGTTTATATTGTATGTAATCAAAATTTATTTCTAAGAGACGAAATCTAAGGGACGTACAATAAATTGTTAGATTTCAGACAATATAAACATTCACTAGTTGCAGTATGACAAGTTGTGAGTCCAGCCTAATTATGATTCGGCAAATGCCAAGCGACATGGAATCAGAGAGAAGTTTGATCAATGAGCTATACTCAGAGACATTGTTCATAGAATGACCAATACAAATCCCTTGAAAACTCACTAACTTGCCACTTGGAGTGAATATAGCCCATGCTACAGAAGATAGGTTTTGCGTACTACGACTGGCACCATCGGCATAACCAACAAATGGTTCCAAAGATTTCGACATCTGCAACAAATGCACAACGGATTAGTTATCAACATAAAGAATGTAAAATTCACATTGTAACACACACACACAATCTAGGTATATATACGATGCTTATTAATACGCAAAATTAGGCATATTAATGTTTTAAATACAACCCATTACGCGATTACAACAATGGAATTTCATCATAATTAACTAAATCATAAGCACCTTTTTCCAAAACACGCTTGACAATATAGGGGGCCCATCCATAAAGATTCAAATTTCCCTACTCCTACTTTATCAGCTTCATGATCATAAAGCAAGATCATCTCTCCTTTTGAGAAAATGTGAGGCTTGACATTTCGGTCACATTGCGCCTCTATTCATTTCTTATGTGATTCGTTAGCCAACGTGGCTTAACAATGAGTTTCATATAAATGGATGAGCTCTAAGAAACGTGCTTCTTCATCACAAGTGTTGGGTTACAGGTCAATCGTAAGTTTTAATGATGAAATTTCACATTTTACTAATAAGATTGCCTCGAGACCATACACCAATTGAAAAGGTGTGAATCCAGTTGCATTTTTCACTAAGGCTCGGTAAGCCTACAAAGCTGAGTACATGATTAAATGCTAGTTTATTTTATGAACTCCTATCATTCATTGGAGCATTTTCTTATGGATTTTATTGATAGCCTCAACTTGTCCATTAGCATGTAGATAATGAGTAGAACTATCATCTGAAAGTCCTAACTTGGCAGTGAATTCAATCATCATATTGTTGCAAAAATGCGACCCATGATCTGTAACTATAGCTTGTGGTACACCAAACCATGCAACAACATGGTTGAATAAAAAAAGAGCAATTGTCTCACCATTTGTGTTTATTGTAGGTATGGCTTTAGCCCATTTCATAAAATATCCCACGATGACAATTATATACCCATGTCCCCTAGTCGAGGTAGGGTTACATGTCATAAAATTAATGCCCCATTTTGAAAATGGTCCAATAGTGATGATAGGATGCAGTGGTGGAGGTGGTAATCATGTTTCATGGTTAAAACTCTGGCATGCATGACAACTTTTGACAAAAATAATGTAATCATTGAATATAGTTGGCCAGAAGTAACCAGCACAAAAAATATTTTGTGTGGTAGTATCATGAGATAAATGTCCACCACAAGCACTAGAATGGAAATCATTTAAAGCTTTCTCGACTTCCTCATGAGTGAGGCACCTCTGTAAAATTTTATTGATGCCACGATGATAAAGGGTGTCACCAATGATCAGATAATCTTTGGCTTGTAATGAATACGTCATTTTTGCGAGCACGAGGTATCCAGCCAGAAAGTTTGGGTCTAGCGATAGAACAATATATCTCCATACCATGGGTCACATGATGGAATCAGAAATAGACACTCATCTAGAATTGATGGTTTTGTTTTTGAATCGATATCAGTAGAGGGATGGTTGCAGATAAGTGTGGCAAAGACTAGAGATTTTTTTTATTTTGATTTGATAAATTCGAAATCAAATTCCTGCAAAATGACGATCCATTTCAAGTATTTACCCCACAACAATTGATGGGAGAGAATGTATTTCATAGGGTTGCAATCCAAAATGACAATGGTCTTTCGGAGCAGGATATAATGGAGAAATATATGTACATCTTGAACAGTAGACAAAGCTATCTTTTTGACATAAGAGTACTTAACTTTCGTATCATGAAAATGGGTAGATTAAACCAACATGCAAAAGCTTTTCAATTTCTTCTTTTATGGCAACAGCCTTCTTTGGATGAATAAGGCAAAGGCGTTGTCATGCCGGTTTGACATCATGATACATTTTAATCTCATGTTCAACTATACTAGAGTCAATTCCTAGAATTTCCTCATATGACCAGGCAAATATATCGCGAAATTCACATAAAAGAGCACAGAAAATTTCATGTTCCGATGGAGAACAATATTTTCCAACTAGGATGTTCTCTACAATTCCAAGTTTGGTTGAAATGTCCATAGAAATGGTTTCTTTGATATTTGACAAGTTTCATTCAGAATTGACCATGTTTATAAACACTGAATTCAAAAGGAAATCAACAATTGAAAGGTGATTTGGTTCATTTGAAACATCTTCTATGTGATCTAGAAGATGGGATTGATAATGATAATCTTCCCATGGTTCTTCTTCTATCATCATTGATTAGATGATTCCTTCATGAGTAGTAAATGTACATGAAAAGGGATTGGAGGAAGTACCATATTCTAACGAACAATCTATCCATACAATTGGTGATAATGGATTTGGGTTTTCCGCACAAGCCAGAAAAATTGATTGCTATGCAAGCTCAATGGAACTTAGCAGCATGGTTTCATTATGCATATCAACTTTAGAATTATTGGAAATCTTCTGTGAATTAGATGAAGTGGAAGATATCATGTTACAAGTCTCAACTTTTCCCACTTACACCATTTGTGATGGTGATGGTAGTGAAAAGGTACCCATTAGGAAAGGATATTTAAAGACACCTACTTCAATATTCTGAAGAGATATAGGGGGTCTGTGAACTAACAAAATCCTTCTAGTAGCCTGTAAACTAGAGGAAAATAAGCCAAGTTGATCAATTATTGTGATTCCACCTTTATGAGGGAAAGCAATCATACGAAAGTATGTCAAAACCATAGAAGCCATAGCATAAACCTAAGGTCTTCCTAGAAAAATGTTGTAGTCAATGACCTCAACTTCAACAATTACAGTTTTTCCCCCTAGTTCTACCTGTAGGTTACTTAAATTTCCACAAGGCTTATATGTGCAACCGTCAAAAGCTTTTAAAGTTGTAGGTGACTGTGACAAAGGTGGGGAGCCAAATGTTTTCCAGAAACTCATCAACATGATACAATTAGATGAACCCTCATCAACGATGGTTCTGTGAAAGATTCTATTCAAAGCATTTAATTGGAACAAGAAATCTAATTGATTTGGTAGCTGGGGTGTATATCGTGCATGGTTAAAAACCACAAGATTGGAATCCGTTGGATCAATTCCACCAATTGCTGACAACAAATCCTACTTTCAGGAGGGACAATTTTGACACACCTCACACTTCAACATAGTAGAAGGTGACTGAGCTAGATCTTCTACTATTTTATAGTTTTGTGTTGCTCAATCTCTAGGGTCGAATGTAGACTTATGTACAACTCCTTTAGGTGTTTTTATTATTAAATTTCGTGCAATACGTTGTGGAATAGGATAAGACGATGTCGAAGTCAAAGGATTTGGTTGATCTAAAGCCTAGTTATTCGACAATGATGATGGATTACCATAATACTTACTTCATGTAGACACCAAAACATAAATTTTAGGCTTAGATGCAGACAACATAAGCACTTGTGAAGTGCAAGCATGATATGTAGCAACCAAACGGCTCTTTGGATTCAGGAATGGATCTATCAACACAGTGGATGCACTAGAAGTCTTAATAAGTTTTGAGACTTCAGAGTGGTGAGGACAGTCTCACATAAAATGCTCCTTGTTATAGATTAAACATGGATAACAAGGTTTGCTAGCCCAAGAAGAGGAATCATATGATCTGTCTTGAGGGGGAGGATTTTGTTTCTTTTTAGATTTTCCCTTCTTCTTGCTTCTAGGCTACTTTTCATTCTTTCCTTTGTCAAATGACATGACATTTATTTCAAAAGCAGGAGTATTATCAGATGCACTAGAAGTTTGATTGGAAATAGAAAGTGTTTGACCAGATGTTCTACCTGTTGTTTGTGTGCTTCGAGAACCAATCCCACCATCACTGGCATGAGATTCCTTACTCGATGGGGGTGGAGGAATAGTAAAGTCTAGTCTAGGTGTGTTTCGAATTTTGTCATACAACGTGCTAGACTGGGCACGAGAAATCACTTACTCTTTTGTGAAAACTCCTCTGTTAGCCACATACTCGATGATAGATGGAAACAAGGATTTTATAATCCACTCATCTAAAAGCTGCTCAGGAATATAAGTTTTGATCATTCGATGACAACGACACCACTCATGAATATGATAAGAGATGTGAGTAGTAATATTTTTTTAAAATTTGATCAATAGTTTCATTCCAGTTTCATATCTGAAGGATAACTTGAAGTGGGTTAGAAACATGGTGGCCAAGGATGTAAAGTTATCGAACGAAGCTCGTGGTAATTTAGTATACCACTTTGCAGCCGGACCAGTAACAGTTTGTTGAAAAAGATGTAGTCTAACTGAATCATCATTCACGGAGTTGGATGAACACCATAAATGAAAATTCATAACATAGTTGGATGAGTCTTCTCTAGGGTTTCCATTGCATTTCAGAATATCGGAAAACAATCTACGAGGAATCACCGACCACCAAGGTGCATAAATAATTGGGTCATTGGTAAGCCGATTTAAATCCAATAATTAAAGTGATGCAACAAAAGGAAATTGTCAATTGGTGTTAGGTTGAGCATAACTAGGGTAAGATGGGATTTCCTTGGAAATAAGTTTTTTCATACCACCGTAAGGCATCTACCGCTGGTAACCTTGATAGGGTTAAGTTTGTTGAGAAAATTTGGTATAAGGTGGTTGTTGGGTGGTAGGATAAATTTGTTCTTGTCCAAACCCAGCATAAGCTTGTTGACCAGGACCTCGGTAAACTTGTTGTTGACCAAACCCAACATAGGCTTGTTGACCAAGTCCATGATAAGTTTGGTATTGTTGGAATTATTGTTGTTGATATTGTGGCTTCCATGGTTGTTGATTTAGAAATTGTTGCCCACCAATGTAAGTTTGATGAGGTTGTGAATAAACTAAACCAGTGTAAGTCCGATTCATTCTAGTAAATGGTAAACTGGTGTAAGGTTGTTGAATTCCAGGCCCAAATGGTGGTTGTAAAATGGCCTGAGAAGAATGAATCTATAAACCTAAAACTTGGGGTTTGAGGTTGAAGGACGAGCTTGCAAAGGTTGAGATACAACTAACTGAGCTTACAACTATGGTAAAGTTGTAACAATGAGCATAGTAGGTATGGATGAAATAGATTGAATTGGTTGTAATGGATTCACAAGCCTTGGTTGAATGGACATCGTTGGCTGCCACTGAGAAACAATCATTCTGGGTTGACCTAAAGATGACGACATACTAGCATATGGTTTCCCCCCAGAAAATGGAGGATAAGGAGATTATGCATATTGTTCCTCGTATGGGGGTAATCCAGTGTAAAGTGGATACACTCGATGGTAACTAGATGAGCCAACTTGATATTGACTTGATGGATCAAACTATTTAGTATCCATAATGAAGAACTAGGTAAAATACTTGTAGAGGACATGGGTGAACACCATGGACTAGAAGTAACACAGTGGGATGGACGGAACACCATAAAAATGTGACTCAGGTGTTGTGGTGAACATCAAAGAAGTAGTGACAGAGGATTCTACCGCAACTGTAATAGATGGTATAGTCTGGGATGTTGATTCTACCATATTCAAATGTACAAATAAATGTCCTAACGAATCAATGGGATTTTGAAAATATTCAGGACCAAGAGGAGAAGTAAAATGAGGATTATGAAGATAAAGATAAATTCCAGGTTCAAGGCGAGTTGTAGTTTTGGGTGCTTCTTCTTCAAGTTCCTCTTCAATCAAAATCAAACCATGTGGAAGCATTTCACCATCAGGTCCTATTGAAGCCTCGAAAATCGGGTCTCCAATAAGGGGGGATACGCACCTGGTCTAGACCTTAAAAGCAATTCCTTTTCCGTTTGGGATGGTGGATCCGACTGGGGATAATGGGACCACTTTCCCAATTTGTGTGTGTTGACTAATATTTTTGTTTTCTAAAGACTTCAAAGTAAAATTCTTTTAAACTAAGTCTAATTAAAACTGTAATTGTATTCTAATGAACATAAATATTTAAGTCTAAAACTAACCCGAGATTCAATATTTTACTTATGCAATCTAAAATAATTTCGAACAACAAATGGTAACCAAGATTATTCAATCACTACAAGAAAATAATTCGATAAAAATGAATTGTTTCGTATAAAAAGTTAGCCGAAACAATTTTGAGAAGCATATAGCATAATATGTCATTCATATATTGAGCATAAACAGAATAGTCATCACCATACAAAAGTGCCAAATGATAAGTCAAACATTCAAGCTTTCATATATAAATAATTGAGCATAAAATATTACTTGGACACATAAGCAGAAATCATTAAGAGATAAAAGTACCATAGGTAACAAGTCCTACTCATGAGCTTCAACAATATAGATTTATCTCTTCCTAATTCAACATCTACTAAGAGTACAAAAGTGCATTTCAATAGGAGACATTAAACACAGATATCAATAAATATTGTTCCATTCATTCATCAAAACCTCCTCTAAGGGCGTAGAAGTGCATGTTTTGAGAAAATGTTTTTGACAAATTTCAAGATCCCTCTCTAAATGCATGAGAGGGGTTAAAATACTACTTCCTAAATGCTAAAAATAGTTTATTACACAAATAGAGGAGGAGGTTTAAATGATGATCCTCATCTAAGGCAAAAATAAATTAAAACTGAATCTGGAATTCACTATCTATGTATCTATTCTTTGTGGTCACAACATTCAGCATCAGATTGAGGAGCGTCGGTTAGCCGACCTCTTATTTTAGTTGCCCTGCAAAAATAGAATTGGCAAGTGTTGGTGCCTATCTTCTTAGCAAAGTGTGTAAGGCATTTAAGAGTCATGCATTATCTGTGCGGTTCAACCAAGTACTACCAGCAAGTTTCCCAATTTAACTTGGTTAACTTCTTGATGGACTCTACCCTATCCTCAGCTTTCTATCTCCAACTTGTCTATAGTTATTGTGCCTTTGGGAGAAATCCTGATGCGGTCTCTGAAATGAGATTTTTCTGTGCAGGTTTTCATTAACACAATCAATGACATTGTTTGTCACTATAGCTGCTTCTTCCACTGCCACGTGTCGGGCGCTGAATGGAATCGCTAGGTTTTAGCCAAATCTGCTTACCGCCCAAGGGTGCACCCAATAAATACCATCGGTTTTGGAGCATGGATCCTACCTTTATCCTTTAGTGCTTTTCCCCATGGTTTTCTGACTTATATGCAACCGAACACTCAGGGGCTTTCCTTCTCAAGGGGTTTTTCCCAGCAATGTACGATTAGTGCTAAGCACTAATCGCGCATTAGAGACACTTCTTTTTTCCAATCCAGGCTTCCGAGGTGCTATTTTTGTCTCTTGTGTGTTCTTGATGGGCCTTCGTCAATGCACTTTGTTGTTTTTCAATGGTTCTTCCCTTACTGACCAGTTCTTGGTGCACTCTGCCAAATATTTGTTTTCCTTGGTAAACTTTTCTATGAACTGCTTGTTGTAGGTTGCTTGCGGTTTTGGTAGATGATACATAAGCCTTAAATCTTGTGTAGTAAATGAGCCAATGAGGTCTTGGCCTCGAGTCTTGAATTGTCTATCTATTCTATCAGCACTGTCTAGTAACCGGTTGACCATGTCTATGCATGGAAGAACCTTTAGTCTTGCCTCTATTCAGTACAAGAACAAACATGCAAGTTTAGTAATTGATGTCTTAGACGACCCGCATGAGTGCGTTGTTGCTTTAACCTCCATAACTCTCAGCTTTTCTTCTTCGAGCACACTGTACATGCCTTCCCAAGTAGTTATGTTGGCATCTTTGTTACAGGTGGTGTCTATGTATAAGGGTGTCATCTCTTTGTCCTCTGCAACCAGAGCTTTTCCCTTCTTTCCCATTATGTTCTACACACTATTGCATATATTACTCTGCTTGTTGCTCCTATAAATTTACAAGTAAGGAAAGATATAAAGTGACGAGAAAGCTCTTTAATTCTAAAAGCATATCAAATATACCACCTTACATGAAATAACCTCTCGATCATATTTAAATATTATCTCATAAATGACCATCAACTAACCATTAAATTGAAATTAATGCCCATAACTCTGTATCGGATTACGAGAAAAACTTTATTGAACGTTGAGCCCTGCAGATCTGTGATAAAGTGATTTTGCAATTTGCTTTGCAATATCGCAGATTGCAATATCGCAAATCCATTTTGTCAACAATCATTTATCACCTTATGCATCTACGAGATGCAGTTTGTGAGATTCCTTATCAAATATCGTCAGATTGGGATATTTTACCTTAGGTGATACTTGCAGTGTATGAAATCTACGATGCATGATGGGTGTTTAAGGCATGCGATCTCGCATTGCGTTTTCTCAATTTCGGAAGTTTGTTTATATAATTTCCTCCATTATCCTTTGTGATTCGATGTTTTATTGTGATATTTCCAGCAGGCGTTCATAGCCTCGACAGGGTTACCTATTACCCAACAATGATCCTGTATCCTACTTGGAGAAATATACAATTTTCAAAGATAAATCCACATGCACAATTGTTTTTTATTTTCTTTTGATTCTTAAAGAATAATGTCTTGGTTTGGTAGCCAAATTATGATAATTCCATTCACTTGATTTATAACTTTGCTAAACAAACTGGCTCATGATGAGACCCCTTGTCTTTTGATTGCAACAATCTTCAGCCATTGCCCTGTTGTGGTATGGAGTTTTGGCAATGTCAGCAATTCATAATATCTATGATCATAATAAGTCATCTCGTGATGAGACCTTTTATTCTTTAAGCTTAGGGTGTATCATTGTATTATTCCTTGAAACTCGTAATTCGCTAGGTGGGGAGGAAGTCATTTTTTCCTTAAGAATAGCTCTCAACGACAATTATAGAGTTTATGGAATCAACTTTTCTACAGAGAATCTTTGTTTTATTATTGATGCTTTTCATTGACTGATATAAAACAAATTCTCAATACAGGTAGTTTTTCATCAAAATTCGTAAGGCTGAAACTAGTATCATTTTCAAGCTTATAGCATTTGACTGTATTTTTCAATAATAATGGTCAATTTTCCAAATCATATCTATTTATACAAGAAAAAAATAAATAAATAAATAAATATATAAAAAAAAAAAAATATATATATATATATATATATATATATATATATCTAAAAGAAACACTAATTTTTTTTTCTGAATTCCCAAATTTAACCATTTACAACCTGTTTTATTATCAAAATAAAACAATAAACAATAATTTAAAAAAATAAAAGAGTTCATCTTCTATGGAAAGTATTTTTTAAGGATCTGCCCATTAACAGGCAAAGATTCTTTTTTCCTTGCTAAATCCTACAGCATGAAAGTGGATGGATCTATGATTTTAACAATTTTGAATGGACCAAGCCACATTCGTTGGAATTTAGAATGTTTTCCTTTTTCCTCATGAGCCTTATCCCATTTCAAAACTAAATCTTCAATTTAAAAATCCTTCCTAGATACCAAGCTTGAATCGAAGGAAGCCTTTACTACTGCTTGATGATGAGCATGTGTGATTTTAGCCTGTTCTCATTGCTCTTCTAGCTTAAGGATTCGCAATTGTCTTATTTGTAAAGATGAAGTTGGTGTTTCATCGATAAATTGAACTAAGGCCAAAGAAGGATCTGCTAGATGAGTTGGTAGAACTACTTATTTCCCATAAACTAAATTAAAGGGAGAAGTGCCAATGGAAGCTTTTTGGGTTATTCGGTTTGCCCATAAAGCATACATCAAAGGTTTGTGCCAATTTTTATGATTTTGATCAATGGTTCACTTAACGATTCTGATTAAGTTTTTATTTGTTGATTTTGCCAACCCGTTACCTTGTGGGTATAATTGGCAGAACATTTAAGCTTAAAACCTCTTTTAAATGCAAATTTAGTCATAGCATTGACAGAAAAATATGATGCATTATCAAACATTAAAGCGGAGGGTAAACCAAACTTGGTGATTATGAACAGATCTATGAAATCAATGTTATGTTCAACATTGGTTGTCTTGAGCGGAACTGCTTCTACCCATTTAGTAAAATAATATGTCGCTGTAAGGATATACCTATTCTGTTTAGAAGAGTGAGGAACAATCTCACCTATTATATAGAATCCCCATTGATCAAAAGGTTGATCGATATTGACTGGTTGCAAGGGCAATGATGGTTTCTTTTCTCTTTCGGCAGCAATTTGATAAACTTAACATTTCCTTACATAGCTATGTGCATCTTTAAATAGTGTAGGCCAATAGTATCCCATGTGTAAGATTTTATGTGATGTAGCATCTTCCGCATAATGTCCACTTGTTGGTCCATCATGGAGTTCCTGCAACAGTGTTTTAGCTTCAGATTTCTCAATACATTGAATGAGAACATAATCATAATTCATCCTAAAAGGTACATCGTTTACGAGTTGATATTGCTTAGCCTTCAATCTTAAAGCTCTTTTCTTTGTATAATACAGATTTGAAGGAGCATATCCGTTCTTTAGATAAAATATGATGTCAACATATCCTGATTCAATATCATTTAGACTTACCTCATACATTTGTACCTCTTGATTTGAAGATGATATTTCAGAAATAAGCGATGCTCCAGCCAACATATTGCAGAAGCCTTGACCTTTTACAATATTTGTTGGTGTCATCTTAGCATCGTACTCTTGAAATGAAATGACCCAATTTTCCCTCTTTTTACCCACATCTTTTTGTACTAAAAGATTTCTTACCACTTGAAATGATACTATGATCCTTTTATGGGTTTTAAGAAGAAAGGGTCTAAAATATTTGACCACCTTGAAAACAGCATAAGCTTGTTTCTCAACATCAGAATAATTTAATTCAGCCCCTTATAGATTTGAACTAAAGAAGTCAATTGGGGCTCCTGCCATGTCTTGATTGGCTTGAGTGAGTATCACAGCATACGACTTATCAGAGGTAAATGTGTACAAAATAAAAGGATCCAAAAAAATTGGAGTCGATAAGGATGGTGCATTAATAATCACTTGCTTAATCAGATTGAACGCTTCATATTCTTCTTGGCCACATTTGAAAAGTGAATTCCTTTTCATCATTTCTTGTAATGGTGACACAATCATTGAGAAGTCTGGAACAAATCTTTTGACAAAATTAATCTAGCCAAAGAAGGATTGCATGGCTTTTTTATTATGTGGCAAGGATATTTCGGAAATTTCCTTAATTCTATTAGGATCAATATGGATTCTAGATTTTGACACTATAAATTCAAGAATTTTTCCTTCACTTAATGCAAAAGAGGACTTTTTTGGGTTAAGTGAAATCCCATACCTTTGGCAACATTGGAATATTTGCTTTAAGTCTCTAAGGTGATTACCATGTTTTTTAAAATATATTGTTATGTCATCCAAGTAAATCACCACTACTTTGTTTACTAATCCCTTAAATGCGATATCCATGGCCCTTTGAAATGTGGCGCCAATGTTGATCAGACCAAAAGGCATCTTTTGATATGCATAAGTACCCCATTTAGTTTTGAATGTGGTTTTTAGCTGATCATCAGGATGGACCAAGACCTGGTTGTAGTCGGAGAAACCATCTAAGAAGGACATTAATTTTGATCCTACAAGTGCTTGGAATATTTGTTCCATAGGAGGCAGTGGAAAATTATCCTTTTGACAAGCTTTGTTACCATTTTGAAAGTCAATACAAATCCTAATATCTTTGTTTCTCTTTCTAATTGGGACCATATTTGACACCCACCTAGAATGTCAAACGAGAAAAATAAATTTGGCTTTCAATAATCTATTAAGCTCGGACTTAATCTGACTTTCAAGATTAGGATGGATCTTCCTCAGCTTTTGTTGGACAAGTTTTTCATCAGCTATCTTTGGGATAGTATGATGAATAATCGAAGTGTCGTAAGTCTTAAGTTCATTGTAGTTCCAGGCAAAGACATTTTTGTATTGTTTCAAGAGCCAAACATATGCTAATTTTTCTTCTGGGGATAGGCCAAGACCTAGGTTAATATTCTATGGCTTGGTATCTGTTCCTAGATTTACTAATTCATAGTTTAGAGTTGAACTCTAAAGTTTTGAATTGGTAGATCTTTCAAAATGGTCTTCAAATCATATAGGTATTCCAACTTGACTACAAATTTTGGTATAGCATTATTAGTGCTTTCTTTTTGTAACTAATAGTCATGTTGGTCCTCATCAATTATCTAATTAGTGTAAGATCCTTCCAATGTCAGGAAACTTACAATATCAGGATCATCATTGAAAATTCTCCAGTTTGTAACATTATTAGGGATGGAGGGCCTAAAGATAAATTCGATTTGAGAATTTTTCTGGGCTATAGTCTTCTGATCGAATGATCTTGGAAGGTACATTAGCCAGGACGTCAGCACTAGCATTTTGGAGCCTGGGAATAGCTGAAATACTAAATGCTATAAAATGTTCAGTCATATCTTACACTAAAGATTGATAATGTTTTAAATGATAGTATTTTGTACCTATTTAATAACAATCTCAGAGTCTCCGAAGACTTGTAGATACTTGATATCTAATCTGATTGCCTTGTACAGTCCTTGGACTAGAGCTTCGTATTCTGCAGTGTTGTTTGTGTAATCAAACTCGAGTCTACATGTTGGCATCGTTTTGTTTCCCTCTAGACTAACTAATACACATCCTTATCCTATTCCATCATTAGACTTAGAACCATCAAAAATTATTTTCCAAAATAAACATTTATTTACAGGACTATCTGTAAAATTAACACCTTTAGAGCTATATGTTTGAGAACAATTTTCCACTTGAGATAGAATAGAATGTTCTAGGTAAGGTGAAGTATGAGCATTAAAATTTCCCAAGAAAGAGTCAACACAATAGTTTCCAATTATATTATTGTTGTATGCTACAGGTTCATTTTCACCTTCCAATTCTGTCACTATGTAGTTTTGGTGTCTTTCTCGCTCAACCTTATCTAATTTGGTTTACCATTGTAAGGGAGCCACATATGTGACCAATGAGTCACAAAGTATCCATGAATATTTTTATACCAATCCCTACTAAGAATTAAACCATAAAATGTGGGAATGTCAACAAACTAGAATATCAATAACTTGATATACCTTTGAATTAGATGACAGCCTTATGGTAACTTGATTTAGTTCACCGATTACTTCAACCTACAATCAGTCGAGCTGAACTATGCATACTGCACATTTTTGAGGTTGGGCATTTAAATGTGCACATATTTTTTTAGGTAAGATATTAGATGAAGCTCCTGAATCTACCAAACAATTATGCAAGTTTTTATTGAAACTTTCGTAAGTAAGAAGGATTGGGGGAGTATGGGATTTTGACCTACCTCCAATTAAAGTAATATCATTTAGATCAACTTTATTTTCCATATTAGTTGGAGGTTTTCCCATCTCATGGAAATCTTGCGAGATTACAGTGATGGGAAGAGGTGCAATGGGTACTGCATGTAACTCTTTCAAAAGTCTCTTTTGTCGATGTTTCAATTTGCTCAATTCATGAAAAGTGATGTTAGTCCTAGCCTTCTGCATGTCTTCAACGATATTATACTCCGTCTCATCAGAAACAATGAGTGTTTTTTATGGAATTGAGAGATTAGATTGGAATGGGCTTCTTTGAGTCACTTTTGGTGATGATTTCTTACCTACGACTTCATCTTTAGATGTCGAGCTTGTGCTCTTCTGTTTAGGACTAGGTTATGGAGGATCAAGTTAATTTCTACTTCTTGTACTAACTAGTAATACCTATTCATCCTCTTCGTCTATAAGAATGAAGTCCCACATTCCCTATACTTCTACAACTTCATCTTCATCAGTAGGTTCTTTGTTAGAAACGTCCTCTTCTTCTTCTTCTGATTCTATGTTTGTTATAGCATTAGGAGGCTTTGAATCAGTTGAGGGTTTTCCTCTGTAAGGCTTGTAGGGATTTTTCGAAGAAGTCTCTACTACTTGTTTCTCAATGTCAACCATTTTGTTAGACATGGTTTTTTAGACTTTCTTTAATTCTTCTATATCAAATGGGTCTTTTGATTGCTTTTTCTTAGGATCCTCTTTAAAATTAACCTTCTTAGATTTTCTCTCATCGATGGCATTTTTCTTTTTCAAAGCTAAGATACATTTCTCTACCACTATCGCTTCCTTCATGTTTTCGGACAATGTTGTCTTGGCAGCCCTATCAACGAATATCACTATGTTTGATAGTAAAGAAAATATGTACCATTCACTTCGAACCTCTTCGCTAGGTTTGGAAGCAGTCATAATTTTCTTCAAAAGCTTGTTGAAAAGTGAGTTAAAATTTTTGATAGGTTATCTTGACTCAGCCTTTAGATTTGATAGATCATTGATCAGTGTTGTTGTAGATCTATCATCGTCGAACTTAGTCAAGAATTGCTCTTGGAAAATGTCCCAATTAGTGATGGATCCAGATGGTAATGAAAAATACCAAGATCCGGCTGCTCCTTGTAATGTGCATGGGAAAAGCTGAACAACAACATCTTTATTAGTAACACGATTTAAATATATTGATAACGTAAACTTGTTTATTTGATCTTCTACTAGCATGCCTTCTTCAGGATTAAACTTAGGCATCCATTCTTCAGGATGGGCTAGTAATTGACTCAAGGGCTTAGGGATTAAGACTGCCCTTGGGTTATTCCATGGGTTTTAGGCCATCATTGAACTACTAACAGAGGAAAGCACATATGAAGTTGATTGTGGAAGGGATGAGGATGTTAAAGTTCCAGTACTTTGATGGACAACAATTTGAAGTGGAAGGGTGGATGGTTGAATTTTCAATGGAGAAGTTGGAATGGATGTTGATGATAAAATAGTCTCACTATCAGACCCTTGAAGTGATTTCCTTGCTCTTTTCCTTTTAGGTAGAGGTAATTTGGTTGGTTCGATACCAAACTTTTCACTCTACAATATGGTTAAAGGATGAGAAGAATTGTATTGCGAAATCACACTACCTTGAGATATTTCAGACTTTTGTGGTGATATGGAAAATCCTTGAAGTCTATGAATCAAAGATTCAACTTCAGGAGGTTCAATAGTAGATTTCTCTGAAATGTTTGGGTTTGTGGTAGTAGTTGTTGTTTTCTCAACTTCTCATTTAGGATTTAAAGATTTGTAATGCGATAGAGAAGTCGGGGGAGATGTTGAGGGAAATTTATTGTCAGAATGGTATTTAGATTTGGATTTACTAGCCATTCATAGTTCCACGCCCTCCTTCTAACCCCAAATATGTAGAAGCCCCAAAAATCGGGTCTATAACAAGGGGGATACCCACCCGGTCCTAACCTTAAAAGAAGCTCCTTTTCTGCTTGGGATGGTGGGTCCGACTGGGGATAATGGGACCAGTTTCCCAATTTGTGTGTGTTGATTAATATTTCTATTTTCTAAAGATTTCTAAGTAAAATGCTTTTAATCAAAGTCTAGTTTAAAATTGGAATTGTATTCTAATGAACAGAAATATTTAAGTCTAAAACTAACGAGAGATTCAACTTTTTACTTATGCGATCTAAAATAATTTCAAACAACAATTAGTAATAAAGATCATTCAATTGCTACAAGAAAATAATTTGATAAAAATGAATTGTTTCGTATAAAAAGTTAGCTGAAACAATTGTGAGAAGCATATCGCATAACAATTCATTCATATATTGAGCATAAACAGAATATTCATCACCATTCGAAAATGCCAAATGATAACTCAAACATTCAAGCTTTCATATATAAATAACTGAGCATAAAATATTAATTAGACACAAGCATAAATCATTAAGAGATAAAAGTATCATTGATAACAAGTCCTACTCATGAGCTTTAGCAATATAGATTTATCTCTTCCTAATTCAACATCTACTAAGAGTACAAAAGTGCATTTTAGTAGTAGACATTAAACAAGATATCAATAAATCTTGTTCCATTCATTCATCGAAGCCTCCTCTGAGGGTGCAGAAGTGCATGTTCTAAGGAAGTGTTTTTGACAAATTTCAAGACCCCTCTCTAATTGCATGAGAGGGGTTAAAATACTACTTCCCAAATACTAAAAATATTTTATTACAAAAATAGAGGAGGAGGTTAAATGACCATCCTCATCCGAGGCAAAAATAAATCAAAACTAAAACTAAAACTGAATCTGGAATTAACTATCTATGTATCTATTCTCTATGGTCGCAAGCATTCAACATTGCTTGAGGAGCATGAGTTGGCCGACCTCCGATTGTAGTTGCCCTGCGAAAATAGAATCGGCAAGTGCTGGTGTTATCTTCTCAGCAGAGTTCATAAGGAATTTGAGAGTCATGCATTCACTGTGCAGTTTAACCAAGTATTTCCATTAAGTTTCCCAATTTAACTTGGTTAACTTCTTGATGGACTCTACCCTTTCCTCAGCTTTCTATCTCCAGCTTGTCTGCAGTTGTTGTGACTTTGGTAGAAACCCTAGTGTAGTCTCTGAAATGAGATCTTCTTTGTGTAGGTTTTCATTCACCCAGTCAATGACAATGTCTGCCACTGTAGCTGCTTCTTCTGCTACCACGCATCGAGTGCTAAATGGAATCGCTAGGTTTTAGCCAAATCTACTGACCACGTAAGGGTGCACCTGATAAATACCGTCGGTTTTGGAGCATGGGTCTTGCCTTTAGCCTTTACCACTTTTCCTCATGGTTTTCCAGCTTACATGCGACTGAATGCTCGAGGAATTTCCTTCTCGAAGGGTTTTTCCAGGCTAACTGCTAATCACGCATCAAAAATTGCTTCATTTTTCCGATCTGGGCTTCCCAGGTGCTATTTTCACCTCCTGCACATTCTCAATGGTCCTTGGTCAGTGTGCTTTGTCTTTTTTCTATGGTTCTTCCCTTACCGACTAGTTCTTGGTACACTTCACCAAATATTTGCTTTCCTTGGTAAACTTTTCTACCAACTGCTTGTTGTAGGTTTCCTGTGGTTCTAGTAGATGATACATAAGCCTTAAATCTTATGCAATGAATGATCCAATGAGGTCTTGGCCTCGAGTCTTGAAGTGTCTATCTGTTATATCGGAACTATCTAGTACCCACTTGACCATGTCTGTATATGGAAGAGCCTTCGGTCTTACTGCAATTCGGTGCAAGAACGAACATGCAAGTTCAGTGATTGATGCCTCAGATGACCCGCGTGAGTCTGTTGTTGCTTTAACCTCCATAACTCTCAGCTTTTCTTCTTCGAGAAGACTATACATGCCTTCCCAAGTAGTTATGTTGACATCCTTGTTACAGGTGGTGTCTGTGTATAAGGGCATCATATCATTGTCCTCTACGACCGCAGTATTTCCCTTCTTTCCCATTATGTTCTACACACTACTGTGTATATTACTCTACTTGCCACTCGTGCAAATTTACAAGTAAGGAAAGAGATAAAGTGACGGGAAATCTCTTTAATTCTGAAATCATATCAAATATACCACCCTACATGAAATAACCTCCCAATCAGATTTAAATCTTATCTCATAGATGACCATCAACTAACCATTAAAATGGCATTAATGCCCATAACTCTGTATCGGATTACGAGAAAAACTTTATTGAACGATGATCCCTGCAGATCTGTGATAAAGTGGTTTTACAATTTTCTTTGCAATATCGCAGATCGCAATATCGCTAGTCCATTTTGTCAACAATAATTTATCACCTTATTCGTCTGCGAGATGTGATTTACGAGATGCCTTATCACAAATCACTGAATCAAGATATTTTACCTTTGGTGATACATGTGGCATATGAAAGCTATAATGCGCGATGGTTGTTTAAGGCATGCAATCTCACATCATGTTTTCTCAATTTCAGAAGTATTTTTATATGATTTCCTCCCTTATCCTTTTTGATGCAATGTTTTATTGTTAAGAGAATGATTTTATTCGGAACTTATCATAAAACTTAAATATTTTAGGTTTAGCAGGTGTTTTCCTGAGTTTATGATAGCATGTTTTATTCAAAGGGAAATATAAGTGCTAGTTTTTTATTTTTTAGAAGGGTCCCCATTTGTTTAGCTTTATTACTAAAACTAAATAAAATTGGGGTTGTTGTTGGCCACAACAAGTCCTTAATAGATTTCCGATATATGACTCTACAGTAAAGGGGAAGTCTGAAAAGTTACAAATGTCTGAGGGTAAACTGGTTGATCGTCTTTCGGTATAACAACAACTTCTGGTTGTTCACCTTCAAGATCCAAATGTTTTGGGAAAAGAACAATAGGTTTAGGTTGAGCTTCTTGAACAACTTTTGGTTTAGAAGTAACTTCTGATTGAACTGTGATAGGTTCAGGATCAACTTCTAGTTGAACATATTCAGGTTCATAAGTAATTTTTTATAAGATATTAATTAAATGTCATTAATTTATAAAAATTAATTTATTAATATTAATATAGATGTTAGGTTATATTGAAAAATTTTATTTTATAAGATATTAATTAACATTCATTAATTTATAAAATTAACATTTAGAATTATAAATATATTGATATTAATATTAATATATATATATCATGTTTTTAGAAACATTAATATTATATAGATGTTAGGTTATATTGAAAAAAATTTATTTTATAAGATATTAATTACATGTCATTAATTTATAAAAATTTATAAAAAATAAAAGAAAAAAAATTAGTTTAATTTTAGGTTTCATTATTAGTCTTTCTTGTCGACCTGTGCTATTCCATCATTATTCCTTCGCTCATGAGTATTTATCTCTTCATTCTTGCTCTTCTTTTTATCATCTTTCTCTTAACCCTGATGATGGATCCCATTTGGGATTCGAAACGTTGGTGTAAAAATTCTCTTACTGCGGATTCTCCGATCAAACACTGAAAAAGTAATTTTTTGTTGAACAACTTTGGGTTGAGAATCAAATTGTTGTTGGAAAACTTGGGTTACCATTTCACTAAGTTCACTTTTAGTGTCCTCGGGTAACTGTAAAGGTTCCACTTCAGTAACAGATGTACCAGTAATTGTAGGAGTAATACAAGTCACAATACTTAACAGTATAGCTGACTCCGGTAATTCAGATGAAGAACCAAAAGTTTATGATGTACTGGATTTAGTCAAATGAGACCGCTTTTTCCAGCTAGGTGTAGCTTGAGGGGGTAAATGCGGTTTACTCGCTGCCCTCTGTGAATGAAGGGGTAAGGGTTGATGTTCCTCCATGATTGCTGATTGATTTTATTACAAAAATAAATAAACAAAAAGATGGTAATCTAGGGAAAAGGATTACTAAGCAACTGTGAACTGCAATATAGTGCCTCAGTAAATGAAGGAATTAACATACGTGCAAGCAATCTCCGCGAATACTGCATTTGGTGTATCACAATGTACAAGGTGACCGACTCGATTACCTAACGATGGATATCATCCTAATGTAGTCCTCCCATATATACCCAAAAGTACGTGGAGGCCCAATCCATGTTAGCATCGTCTAGTGTGAAACCGCATAGTGAGAGCATCCCTTGATACTTTTTATACTGTAACACCACCCTATATACCCAAAGGTACGTGGACAAGTTATGATATACTTATGTATAGGGAATGAGGTATCACACTCAAAATGTATCATAGACAATTAATGGTAGTTGCTATGTTTTACGATGCTAGAACACATCTCTAGCCTAGAACCTCTAAATGTTATTCGTTAGGTGAAAATGCTTCATTAGGTTAATTCAGATAACTTTTAAGTTGATCTTGATTAAGAGTTTGTCTTTCAGGGTCACCGCATGATGTCATTGAAATTCCTAGACAACTATGATGAGAAACATTCTTTTCATTCGATTTTGAACAATCAAAACCTTAACTCCAAGGGATAGAGCAATCAAAATGTTTAATCAAATAGAAAAGAACACATCTAATTTAATTTCCCTATAATATTCCTATAAGCACACACAAACCTCTAATTGCATAATGCAAGTTTTTCTTTTCAATTCCCTTAATGTTTAGGTGAACAAAACGAAAATAAATGCACATAAAATCAATGAATATTTTTCACAAGAATGAAGTCTTTATGACAATTCATTTTTTGAAAGAAATGAAGACTTTACGACACTTCCTTTTCAGAAAAGATTAATCGAATATAAGCTAACTTTTCCAATGAATTGATAATGATAAAGAAATCATTTAAGAAACACTAAACAATCAAGGCCAAAGTAGGGCTAGGAGGAGAAATACAACTTGATTTCAGAACCACAAGAATCATTGATCTTTTAGCAAACAACAAGAGAAGCAACTTTGGAAAAGTCAAGCCAAAGGTGGGTTTTTTAGCCTAAGAGGAATCAGTGCAGGTCATAGAGAGAGACAATGCACTGCGATGCACTATCTCTAAGGAATAGGCTACTCTGCACCACACTGTGTCAAGATCAACACTGCGTTGGTGCTAAAGAGTCAAATCAAGAGACATTCAAGCATAATTTTTGACTAAAAACATGTCAAAAGGACTAAAATAAGATCAATAAAGTCAAGAAAAGTCTACTAGGGTGTAATATGATGATGGTAAGCCACCAAGAACAAGATTCATTCCCCAGTGGAGTTGCCAATTTGATATATGGAATTTGCATCTATGGATAAACACATTTTGCCTAAGTGGGCAACTACACCTAGAACAATAGAAAGAAAGTAGTTTAACCTTTTCTTATAGAAGATAGATGAGATGGAGGAACTTACTAGTAGTCTTTCACTTCCTAGATCTCTTTTTAATTGCTCTCATCGCTCTCACATGAATTCTATCTCCTCAAAAGGTACCTACATCAAGAGAAATAGAAACAAGAAATGGTTAAAGCATAAATAACATATCTACTATAAAACAATGGAATTGAATACATTGAAACACATAATTATCACATATAGGAACAATCATATGAGAAAAGGAATAAGATCTTTATTAATGTAGAAGGAAGAGTATCACCCATTACAATTCGATCCTGTGCCACTCCTCCAGCTTTAGTCCAACCCTCACCACATAAAAATCATAAAACTCAAGTAGCATAACATTGCTTAACATACACTCAATTCTAAAACCAACAAAATCTCCTTACAAACGTCACAGTCTAGCCCCATGATCACTATGATCTCAATTTATAGGAAATGGAAATGGTCTTTTCATAAATATGGGTATTGAATGACCTTCGAAACTTGGAGTTAGTTTCCATGGAGAAAGGGATGAGAGGATAGGAGGTGAATGGATCCTTAGCCTATCCAATTTTGAGCTCATAGGAGGAGATAAGAGATGGGATCCTTCTAGAATCATCTAGAATGAAGGAATATTCCTAGAACCCTATGAAACTTTCACTCAATGTTGCCAAGTGTAGGTCAAAGAGGGCCTAAGTGCACTATAGTCCAGGCCATAGTGGGTCTCCCTACTCTACAACACACTGTCTCAAGGCTTGGGCTACATTGGTGTCCAAAGGAGGCATTTCAGGAAGGCTTCACGCTAGGAAACTTTCATAGAAGGAAGAATTCAATGAGTTGACTTGTTTAGGGCATGTAACAAATGAATTAGGGTTTGATGAGCCATAAAAATACTAATCTAAATGTCGGGAGTGATATACCCAAATAGACCTATAATAGAAAACCATCTCTACTGAGTCCAAAAGGTGCACAGGTTTTCTTCCCAAGCTCGCTACCAATGCATGTGCCTTCAGGTTGACAGGTTCCCTCGAGGACTGAGAAAAAATGATTTGCATGCATGGACTACTTCTCCCAAGGAAGAATGCAAAGAAATCCCTTGGTTTAGGGATCTATTTTTAGCATCTCTATATTACATGCAAGGACCATTTCAAAAACCTCTCGCAGAATGTCACTTTTCCTAGATTTGTGGCATGCACTTCACAACCTCAATTTTATCAATACTCATCAACAAGATGTTGCAAAGCTCATTCCTCACATCAAACTTGTAGCTTTGACATCCCTCATTGAATGTAGCAATCTTCGACATGTTCATCTTAGTTGTTTTTGGGTAAGCCTGCTTTTGATGTCTTGTGTTGCGTTTTTATCACTTTTTGTGTTTCTCTTTATGTGAGTGATGTCCACATGATTTCAGTGAGTGTTTGTATTTATATTAATGTATGTTAACTTGTAGAAGCATGATTTCAATTTTTGTTTGCATCTCACTGTTGCCACATGCATGATACTGTGTTTTGAATGGACGATCGTCGTTCCGGTGACTCACTTCACACAAATGTATGCTTGTCTATTTTCTGAATCTTGCACATGTTGTTTTGCATGTATTATCATTCACACTTTTTTTCACTCATCTCACCATGCATTGAGAATTCTCATGTTTTTGGTCGCCCATTGGTTGGTCTGGGATGCCTTGGCCTAGACTGTGCCTTGCCGAGCTAGTACTGCACATTTCTAGAAGTGAACGCTCTACCTTCACTGTATAAATTATGTAAGTCTAGCCAAGTAATGACCTCCAGACTTAAATTGCACAACTCTTAGAGGTAGTGTTTTGTTGGACCCAGAAACTATGCAATGGAGTTTTCTCATCCATTTCATTCAATCATGTTCATAGAGCACAAAATAACTATGTAGATACCAATGCAAAAAACATTCTAAATTAACACTTATCAGAGGGGTATACAAGAAGGCATCCATAAAATAAACAAATGGTGAACAACATCGTCAAAAATATGCATAACCATATTATGCATCATAATATCCACCATATAGTGTTTGGAGTACACTACTCTAAATACATTTGACATGCTACATAAAAAAATGGGGACACCTATGCACCTATGCCTAATCACTATCCTCTAGTGGGTAGTGGCAAATGGGGTGTCTCCCTAAGCTCGTAAGTATCCAAAAATCTCAGAGGTCATAGTTGCGCTACTCATGATAGTTCGTGACTCAAAAAGAAGACTCGTAAACACATCTTTATGATCTTCTAGCTCATGCCACCCATGCTCTGTCACACGGGTCAACTCTAAGTAGAACCTACAGCGAAGATCCCTAGTAATGCATCACTATCTCGCTTGTGTTGTGATGTGAGTCCCCTATCTCTAGAGCCATGTATGCTCATCCAGCATATCTTGTCCATTTCAAGTAATATCAAAGACATTAAAGACAATTATGGCAATATGTTAGCATCCGTACCTTGGCTTTGTCTTTTAAATGAGAGGAATGTTAGAAGGTTGAGCCAAATCATCACCAATTTGAATAAGAAAATGATTAAATTGCAAAAGGTGTAAATCACTTTAGTCTCATGGATGTTAAAATACCATTCATCCATATATTAATATATAATTTTTTTAATATTCTTTTAAATATTACTCTAAAATATTAATCAAAAAATAAATATTAAAAAACTTAATATAATTTATATATAGTATGTGAGGTTTCACAAGACACTATAAATGATTCATTCATCCATATATGTAATATATAATTTTGGAATATTCTTTTAAATATTACTCTCGAATATTAATTGAAAAAAGTAATATTAAAAACATTAATATAGCTCCACCAAAAATTTCTCTTATGTGATTTCTACCCAAAGACTTTGGTTAATTCATTATGGATGAGAGAGGCATGAATACAAATACATTAATATAGCTTATATATGGTATGTGAGGATTCACAAGATACTATAAATGATATTAACTAATATTGATTGACATAGAAGTAGTCTAACCTATAGACTAAATGACCTTTTTCACTAGTATTTTCTTAATTTTAATTTTAACCAAAATAATTTTTTTTAAAGTTGAATTTATGTTGTTTAAACTATATAAGCCTTTATATTTTAGATGTGTTTAATCCTTTTCTTTATTCAAAAAGGATTGTGTTTAGTGCCACTTTAGGTGAAAAAATTCAAGCATTTAAACTAGGTTTTTAAACTAGTTTTTTTAGTGTATATATGGATAGAGCACCATGAAAAGTGTAAGGCACTTGGATTGTGCACCTATTAGGGCAATTAGATTGTGAGACCAGAAAAACCCACAGGAAAAGCTTCCAAAAAATCTCACTAAAAACAATAAAAATTACATTATAAGAAGAGTTTCGTCCAAAATCACATGAAGAAAACATTAGTCGAAGCTTTTCTAACACGAGTGTGGTTCATCATCAAGACAATTTGAAGAAACAAATCCATCTTACCATGTTAAATAGACTAAGAAGAGCCTCCAATGGTTAACATGACCAACCACTAATTTTGACTTAAGGACCATGGTCAAATTTATTTATTTTTTTTTAAGGAAATTAGTTAAATTAGGTACCAAACCCCTAATATAT